>VZTR01023982.1:93419-205201 GCA_013400775.1 Chaetops frenatus | reverse complement strand
CCGGGCCGGGTGCGGGCAGGTGCACGCGCGTGCCCGCGAGGGCGCGCGTCCCTTGCCCTGCCGTAGCTGCGGGCGCGTGTGTGCGCGCGCCGGCCCGCGCACGTGCCCGCCCGTTCCCGGTATTCCCGCCCCGCCCGCTCCCTGCGGGTCCCTGCTCCCCGCAGCAGAGCCGATCGGCCGGGCGCTGCTGAGCGCCGTCCCCCTCCCTCCCCTGCTCCTACTCCTGGCGCCCCGCGCAGCCGCCGGCCCCGCCACGCTCCGGCGGGCTCACGTGTAACGCGGCTGCGGAATATCGAGCGCGAACAGCGCTCCCGTCCCGGCCCCGCGCTCCGCCGCCCGCGCCCTGGGAGCACCAGCCGGGAGGGGCGGGCAGGAGCTCCCCGGCGGCAGCGGGACCTGCCCGTCCCCTGTGGCGGGAGGGACAGGACTCACACACGCGACAGCTGCCGCCCTTGGTGGGTGACCTTCAGGGCGCTGCACAAACGCCACTGCCGCCTCGGGGTCGGGGGACACCCCGCCGCCGGCAGCGCACTCCTGGCCCGGCCGGCTGGGGTTGGGGGGTTCTCTGCGGGGACACCTCTGTGATCACAGGTAACCAATGTGCCTTGGTACCATTACAGGACAGTTAAATTAAATCTGTACATCCAAGCATACTTGGGTTTACCTCTGAACTTCCTGTTGGGTTGCAATATTGTATTCCACATATTTTCTTGCCCTAAAGATAGTGATACGTTCTCTGAACTTTAGCTCCATCTTCCTTTTTTTTTCCTTAACGTGTGGAATCACAATACATGCACATAAGATGAGTCTTTCCTCAGTACTACCTAGTATATGCAAGTTCCAGTGGTTACCTGCAAGAATAACCTAGCCTGGAATCAAGGACCTCCCAAACTCAACATGCTCTTCTCAGGTCTCAAGAAGAAGTGGTCTGGCCACCCTCAGCTCATGCCCTTCCTAAGCCATTAAAGCTAGCACTGGGGCACCCTTCTCCAAGTGATCCATGCTACAACCCTGAGCCAGCCCCTGAAGCAACTGAGGAACTTGCTTTTTTAGGCCCTGAGCCTTACTTTGCTGGAGCCACTCTAGGTCCAGACAGGCCAGATACCCTCAAGCTCACACCACCATTCATGGCAGCGGCTGAGGATAGCTTCCTTAGCTTTAGACATGCAACCAGACTTCTCAAAGCTGTGAAGGTTTGTGGGTTAGAGATAGAGAGAGGTTGTGTGCCTAGAAGGCTCTGTGTGTTTAATTGGGAGCATCTGGTTTGATGAACCCACCATGATACATTACACATGATCAAAGGCAGCCAGGTGTGCCACACAGATTTTCATCCTGGGTTAGGAGAATCAACTCTCAGAGGTGTTTATGTGATAGGAAAGAGCTGGATAGCCACAGGGAAGAGGATAATTGGAATCTCTCTTTTCTCCTTGGTGTCTGGTCAGAGCTGGTCTTTTAAAGAGTCCTGGTGATGGTGGTTGATAACAAAAGCAAACACAGACGGCAGTACCTGATACCCAAGCGAACATCATCTACATCGCAGGGAGGGCAGTATCAGTTACAACTTAAGGCAGCTGTGATTACAATCAAGCCAATAAATACACAAGCAGTGCTGAAGGAAAAACCACCCATTTTTGACTCCTCAGACCAAGTGCAGTTGCTGCTCTTGCCAACAAAGTCTGTTTCTCTCAGCTACTGGGCTGCAAGTCTGCAGTGTCAACTGAGGTGCTGAACCAACTTTACTTCTAATGCCCTAGGTACAATTTATAGCCCAGATAAGCCCTACAAAGGACAGTTCGGGAATTACGTACGGGTGTGTGGTGGTGTCACCCAAGCATGAAATCTGCTCACCAGACAGCCTGTCCTTCAATGCTGTGTCTTGTGTTATCCATGGGCCAGGACCCAGTTCATCTGCTCTGTGGAAGAAACAGCACATGAGCTAGCTCAGGGCACATGCAACAGCAGCAGTCAGTGCAGCCCTCTCCCTCTTGCCTGAGCAATAGAGTCATCCAAAACAAAACAGGCATGGGACACTCAAGGAGGTTCAAGGTGATACTGAAATCAGGGAAGATTTGAGTGGGGATACACTCTCCCACAGCATTATTTCCTATGACCACAGAGAATAAGTTTGGAGAAAGCAACTAGAGAATATCTAAAGAACTGTATCACAATTACATGGCAAATGGCCACCCAGAAACAGGACCTGCCTCTGAGCACATGCACACCATCGCTATTGAGCTCCAGTGCTGCTGGTGGAAGCTGAGCTGCAGGAACTCCTGGCTTCATCAGTGTTTGTTCAAGGATCACCGGGAAACTCTCCTCTTCCTGCAACCATCTCTATTTCTGTATAAATATACTGACAAGTCCTGTTGGGTTGGTGGTGGCCAGAAGTGTCAAATCCCTATGACTGCACTGGCTGGGACATGCAGGATGTGGAATGAGCAAAATGCCCTTTGTGAGGGTCGCAAACCATTCCTGCCAAATTTTTACAAATCTCTGTCCTGTGCATGCTCAGGGCATGCACTTTACTTGATATCAGTGAATTATCCTCCCAGAATGAGCAGAACTAACAGGCAATGAGGTGCCAAATTTAATTCAAATTTACTGTTTGTTTGGCTGCTCAGATATCAATCAGGCAGTCTCTAAGGCCACCATGTATGATCTGATTTTTTAAGGCGATAAGGGCCTGAGGCAATGTTGGAAACTGCCAAGAACAAAATGTGCAAAGCAATGCATGTCCAGGAGATTAGCTGCAGGACGAAGGATGGGGTTAGGGAAAGCTGTGCACTGACACCTAGGAAGGAACAACCTACAGGATGGAAGTTGTATGTGTTTATCTCACTGCCTCAAGCATAGCCATCAATGAGATTTCCTGCTTCCTTTGGATCTCCTGCCTTGTGGGACTGGAAGAAAGCACCCAGAGCAAGGAAAGGTGTCTCACTATGGGGCAGGAGGATGGACAATTATTTCTAATGTAGCAGCAAAAGAGAAATGGCCAGCACAGAGCAAAGTAAGGATTTTTCTGGTTTAATTTCTGCCCCTTAATGCCACTTCTGGGGGGAAAGGAGACTGTATGGTCACACACAGACTTTGGGCAATGTGTGATCTAGGAACATCTCTGAAGGTGAATGTGAGTGATGCTGTGATGAGCTGCAGAAGGAGAGAGGCATGCCAGGGCAGGGAGCAACACAGGCTGTGGGACCAAGTGCAAGTTATAAGGTGACAGGAGTGTGCAAAATGGCCTCAAGTCATTACTATTCCACAGGCTGCCACTGCAAACAAATGGGGATGGGCCTCCTTGGACTGGCATGCCCGGGAGCTGGAAAAGGGCAGCTGCTCAGCAGCTTTGGCACCAAGCCTGCATCACACACAACGGGTGAGAGAGGGTGAGGAACTGAATGGCGGCCCTCAGACTGCCATCAGGATGCCAGGTGGCAAACAGCCATTTTATAGTTCTCTGGAAGCCTCCAGAGAGAGATAAGAGACCCTCAAGAACTGCCCTCAGGGTCCCAGCAAAGCACATGACAGTGTTTGGTCCCCATGCCAGCTTTTTGGTCCTGCAGGACATTGCCTTGGGATTGTCCTCCAATTTTCTGCCTGGAAGGTTCAGGAGAAAAAAAGCCCACTCAGGGGCTTCTACACATAACACTGGCTCAAGCAGGGTATGTTGTCTCCCAGGACAAAACTGTCTTTCAAGTCTTCCTTCTTCCTCTCCTTGTCCCCCTCACAGGTGTGGAGTTGCTAGCAATTGGATTTACAGACATCTGCAGTTGGTTGTCTGAGCACAGTGACTGCACTATTTCAACAGATTAATTGCATATGGCTGTGCAAGGTGGGGTAAATAAGGTCAAGGTTCATGAACTGGTAGGCCCTGAGAAATTAAATATATGTAGAAATTACCTTCCCCCAAATTCAGATATGGAGACACTATTCTTTTCCTGAATATCAGTTTTAGTTATGTGGAGGTGCTCGCACAGGTCATCTTTGGCAAAATGAGGTGTAAGACAACAGCCAATAAAATAGGTGACTGTAAAGAGCATGTATGGATGGAAAACCCAAAAGTGTCTGACAGGCATTTGCCCCAAACTTATCTTGCTGAGGACAAAAACAAAGGCCAGACCTCAGCTGTTCATGCTAAAGAGGATGGCATCCATCAGCTGGATTAAATGGTAACCAGGGAATGACAAAGACAATTCTGAGACAAAGAATGAGCTGGTTGGAAAGACTGTATAAAAGCAAAATAAAAACCAGTAACAGAGGAGGGAAAGGCCTCAGACTGTCAGAATCCAGTTTGGCCCATCACAGCCTCTGTTGAGCTAAGATGCAGCAGTTTCCCATCCATGTAACACCATCAGCAGCTGGTACCCAGCATGTGGCCTGACCCCGTGGGGTGCAGCATGGGACTCACACTCTGGGAGGGGCTGTGACCTGCTGGGGTCCCTTCCCACCAGCAGGTGCATTAGCTGATTGTAGGGAGAGGCATGGGCACTCCCAGAGCTGGAGTGGCCACAACTCCAATGGGAGCAGGGCATAAGTGGGGGGACCTGTGCTCCCAGAAGTGACCCCCATGCCAGTGAGAGAGGGGTTGGTGCCCACAAAAATGGGGATTAGTTACAAAAGCGTGTTTAGGGACATTCCTTGCAGGAATTTATAACTGTTTTATAAGTGTCTAACCTAGTGGTTGAACTGCTGTATTGCTAACATAAACCCTGAATGTATAGTTCATGGGTTGTCAGTTAATTACATGTCCTTAATGAATCAATAAACCATTTCAGTCCTGATTTGGTTTAACCTACGTGAGCTGAGCCACTTTTCCCTGCCACAATGACCAGCTGATGCAGGCTTTTGACCAGTCCTGGTGAGAGCAGGCCTAAATGCTCAGTGATAGAAAAAAAAAAATTCACTTCATGTTGAACTGGTGACTCTGGGCAGAACAAAAGAAGGATTGTGGGGTGGATTGGATGGTGGGTGGAGACAGAAAAGAGGGATGCAATAGAGACAACCTGATGTGTGCCTGGTGTTTGATAACTGGGATAAATACTTCTAATGGACAATATAGAGTTCTGGTGATTGCTACAGTGAAACCTGCCAGCTACCAACACTGTTCTGATGAAGACAAAGGCAACTTGGGAAGGTCATGTTGTAATGCCAGAATTTTGCTTTGTGGCTGGTGTGGAAAAAAATTACTCGGATCTCACAGAAAATAATATGAAAATTCTGTCTTGCATGAAATCTACCCTGTTTTCCTTGGCACATCTGGAAGTGATCACCACACAGGGAAGCAGCATTACCCAGGAACTAGCTATGAATTTATCAAGAGCACATGTTTTGAGATAATGGGCACCTGAAACCTTACTGGTGCAGTAGCCAGTTTCCTGGTATGCAGCCACCAAGTTCAGGCAGCTACATGAGCTCCTGATGCAGCCAGCAGCTGCAGGTCTGGGGCAGTGATACAGCTTCAGCCCTGCTGGTCCAAACAAAATTGTCCCCATTTGGCTCCTACTGGATATAGGAGCACTGTGCACCATCACAACAGGCTGCCAGCACTTTTCTGTTCAGGCAGTAAGATTGCAGGACTTCCCTCTCCTCTTGGCCTGAACCATAAGCCCTGTATGGGGTTTCTGATGAAAGTTGTATTTGGGCACCAGCCTGCTTGTCTGCTCCTGTCAGAGCTCTGCTGTCTCCAGCTCCAGCCAGCCCAGGACATCCAGCAGGACACCAAGTCAAAGAACAAGAACTAAATAAACTCCAAAACTATTTTGAGGCCAGCTCTAAAAGAAAAAGAAAAACAAAATTTCTAAAAAGTAAAACAAAATCAGAGAGGAAAAACATTTCTATCTTTAGCCATCAGGAGCAAGACTTATCTAAGCAGCACCACACAGGAGCTGGCAATGGGAATGGTAAGTTAAGGTTCGACTTGTTCCTAAACATCAGTGGGATGGTTCATGATTTACACTGCCTGCCAGAGGCCTTTCTCCTTCTCCTCATGGGAGGTCTTT
The DNA here is from genome assembly GCA_013400775.1 of Chaetops frenatus. Classification (NCBI taxonomy): domain Eukaryota; kingdom Metazoa; phylum Chordata; class Aves; order Passeriformes; family Picathartidae; genus Chaetops; species Chaetops frenatus. The sequence continues at coordinate 199,205 of VZTR01023982.1, read as the reverse complement.
TCCCTGAAACTATGCACAGTTGTAGGTGGTAATTTTAAAGATTACTCCAGTACTGTCCACACTAAAACTTCTTAGCAGCTGAAGGTGAATATCTCTGCAGACTGAAGAGCCTGCTGTCCACTGTGGGCTTCTTGGTGGACTTTGATTTGGCTTGGGTTGTCTGGTTCCACTGTGACATCCTGCAATGACCAACACTGCACTCTCACCTGAAGAGACACATGACTTGTAAAAAACAAACACATTTTCACTGGAGAATCCCTCTACAGTCCTGAACTACCAGCTATTATGACCAAAGACATCATGCAGCTGTGATGAAAGCTGTCTGCCTTCATTTCCCTCGTGTGAATTTGGTGCTGTGGTAACCACTTTGGAGTCTGAAATTTCCTTTCCTCTTACAGCCAGTCCTGTTGATTGCAGCACACTACACAGCCCCAGAGGCATGCAGGCCAAAGGGGGCAGACACGTCCAACAGTGTTTAAAAAGCACTTTTCTCATTATAATTATCATATAATTTTTTATTATAATTAGTAGGAGTTAAGAACCTGAACTGTGTGAATGATTTGAAAAGCTGGATGAGCCTCAGTGTGTGTGTTTTAGATGCTTGTGCATCTTGGCAAATCTGCTTTGCCTTAGTGCTCAGATAGCCAGGATAAGTTTGACAGACATTCGTATCAGATCTGTATCAAAGTGAATCCATCCTGAGACATTGTGAGGGGACCTGGGCACTTGTGTCGCTGGTGCCCACAGATTGATGAGGCATTTCTCAGAAACTCTCAGTCCTGGCTGAATAAGATACCACCAGTGAGGGCCACAGGGAAGTGAACACCATGAGCAAACAGCTCCACCGTGTCTGCCCCAACAATGGGACAGGCCGTGTGCTGTGATGATACTGTTATTGACATAAGGTGACACCTTTGTTTTTCCCTTATTTACACCCTATTTATCAGCTGAATAACACAAATCCCTGGAGGATACAATCGTGACAAGACCTCCAAGTCAGCTACTTCTGAGTTGCACTTTTTCTCTCACAGGAAATATCCCCAAAATACCAACATGCAAATCTGTTCTTCAGCATGTTAAAAGAATTCCCCAGGCAACAAGGACCAGGAACTGAATAGAAATTCCTTTTTCTCCCCACCCATATTTCCTTTTGGAAAAGCAGTCACTATTGGTAATCAAAGATTAGCTACTATTGCCTGATATTCAAAGCACTTCACAAACAAACATTCTGTGTTCAAAACGGTCTTAGCTAACCAGTTTTATTACAAGCTAGTTTTGGTGGCTGTAAGCACATAAAACTAGCAACACCTGGAACACACCAACACTCCACGTAATCCAGTGTGTCTTCTTCAGCTGTGGTCAGTACCAAGTATTTAGAAAAAGAGCCTAAGATAAGGGCAAGAACACAGTGGGCGATGTGACCTCCCAGGTGCCAGTAGTCTGCCACCTAGGGATTTCCCAAGCCAGGGAGTACACTGGCAGCTAAGTAAACTGGGCGTAGTCCCCTGCCTAATCTGTGGCTCACTTTGGAAAAGCAGTTTGTATCCGGCACATTGCACCTCACCCTCCAGCTCAATGGTGCGACTGCAGCCCCTGCACGTTCCCCTGGCTGAGCTTTAGAGACCAGCAGGGGTGCAGGGGTGAGGGAGGTGTCACCACAGCCACACACTGCACAGCGAGGGCCAGCACTGGCCTGTCACTGCTGCGTCTCACCACACAGCAAGAGGGTTCAAAGCTGTCCCTGGTCTGGTTGAGTAAGTCACCATTAGCCTCAGGGTGCCCACAGATCGGCCTTCCCAGCAGGTGTTGGGAAGTTCCAGGTGAACCATAAACCTCGGTAGCTCACCTGACAAGGGAGGTACCTGTCTTACGGTCACGCTGCTATTTGAGTGCGTGTCAACACCACCAGAAGACAAACATAAGCACAAGAGTGCACAAAGAGAACCTTTCTCCTGCTTCAGATGCAGCCTCCTAGCACATGGGAATTGCCTCTCATTTTTCAGGCGAAATGAGTGGCTGAGGTGGCCTTTGTGTCACCTGTGGTGACTCACCGACTCACAGCCTGTCCTTGCTGCACGAGGCTTGCCACGTGGAAGGACACATTCTGCTAGGCACATACTTAATTTATAAGTGCTAATTAATTGCATAATGGATTAGATAGCAAAGCCCCTGGTCTATATTGTGTTCAAAATGCTATCTGGAAATAGGCTGATGTGGTTAGTAAGATGGCTGCTCTCTTAAACCTGATACCTTTGTAAGAGAATCTGTCCCAGCATTATTGATGAGGCAGAGCTGTACAATAAAGATGTGTATTTTATTCTCCAGGAGAATGTTTCTGAGATGGCAAACATTTGGTCATTGGGAAGGCTGATCAGTGTGCTTCATTCCCATGGCAAGCAGTGGGACGAATATCCTGTTATAGACATAAAGCAAACAGTTTACTCGAAGAGCTTTAAATGTCATCAGTCTCTTAGAAAATGCATGTCAGTAGTGCTCATGTGACTCTGAAAGCAGTGTGGCTGTTTAATGTAACTTTTGCCTCCACTTAGGCCCACTGGGTGCCTATGAGTGAGAGCAGCTGTCTTTATACTGACAGCCCCGTTCAGGTCGGGGAGGCTCTGACCCGCCTCTGAACTGACAGTCTGAAGCGCTGGACAGATACTGCTGTTTCAGTTCTTCCATGTTTATCTCGGGGATCAGGTTTCCAGGAATCTGCTGCAGCTGAGCTCCCATAATGAAATGGCACAGGAAAGTCACCCACATCAGGCACTGAACAGGCCTGCAAATTCCCTTCCTTCCCCTTGACTTCAGAGCACACTAAGGAATAAATGCACATCCATTGTTCTGGCCCCCTTTCTCATAGGTGCATGTGGGACGTGGGGATCTGGTGGCAGAAGAAAGAGCAGAGCCAGCCTTTTGCCACCTCAGATACGGCTCCGTGCAGGTGACAGCACTGTCCTTGCCAGCTGGCAGGTGTCTGGAGGGGCTGCAGCTGGGAGCCTTGCACAGAGCCATGAGCAGCTGCCCAGAGCCTGTGTCTGCTGTGCTTAGGAGAGAGGGCTGAGCATGCCTGGCCCCGTGCCTCCGGCAGAGCTAAGTGCTTTCTAGGGACTGGGGAACTGGCTCTGGCACCTTCTAAGGGAGGGAAGTTCATCAGTGGGAGAAACTGTGGGTTTACCTACATGGAGATGCTCCAGAAACCTGATTTGAATTAAGTTTCCAAGTGATGAAAATTTAAAAACTTATTTAAATCATATGAAAGCCACATGTGGGCATTTTAGCTTAAGAAGAACATTTGATTTAGCCTACCCTTATTAAAGGTGTCCACATTAATGCAGTTGACTCATCTGTCTAAAATTCATGTCTCTAGTTCACTTAAATGACTTTTCCCTGCATTTTCTTTTGTAAAGAAGCCATTCAAGAGAGAGAAGGGAATGGTATGGGATTATCTAAATGAAGTGTCAGGAGCAGAAGTGGAGGAGACCAAACATACTCAAGTACTCAGGGAAGAAGCTTTTCTCTCCACTGTCATTCCACCACTGCAGGAATTGTATTCTGCAGATCTAGAACTCCTTTCCTACCCTTTCCACATCAGGCTTTGCAACAGACCTGAACAGGAGAGGCAAGATGGGAAGAGCAAGATAGTGGTTGTCTTGTCTGGCTCCAATCAACACTGTGCAGAAAATTCATGAAAATGCCACAGTCCTTTGAGACTACAGTCTAGGGACCATTTATTATGCCCTTCCAGCACAACACAGACAGTATAATTTCATTCCATTACTTCTTCAGTCTGCTTGATAGTTTATCTTTGCCTGAAACATATTTGCTGCAGGCAAATATCAAATTTTCCAGGCATTCTGCTGGATACATATTTTCCATTGCAATCAATTTTGGTTTTAGAAAACTACTATTTTATAATCTTTTTCCCTCTGTCAGACATGCATTGCTGTGCAAAATCATAGTCATTGCCTTCTTGGGGATGCATCTTTGGTCTATAAGCAGTTTAAAAAACCTAAAGGGGGAACACCCATATTTTTTCCAGGAAGCCTGAAATTATTACACCAGAATGAATGCGAATTTCTTCTAACCTCTCTCTTATTGTCACTGGTATGCCTAGGTTCTTGAGGACCTAGGCTGAGTCTTTTTTTAATCTGAATATGTCAGCAAAACCTACAAGCTTTGCAGGGTGGTCTCAGCCTCAGGCACTCCACAGGAGCCAAAAGCAGGATCTGGTGGGCAGCTTCAAGGTTTCTTCATATTTAAGCCACAAATTTAGCCTTTCTTCTTCCCCCACCAAAATGGCAGCATGAGGTTGGGCAGTGCAGAGGGATGCAGATACATACTGTAATAGAGCATAAAAATGAACAAGACAGAAAAATGGAGAATAGCCTCTCTAGGGTAGGTAATTCACTCTCAAATATTTTGGTCCTAATTCAAGACTTACTTGAACCTCAAATATCAGACCAACCTCACTGTGCTGCACTGTCTTGGCATTCTGGAATCATCAGGAATGCTCAGAACATGTGAGCAGTTTTCCAGTGCTGGATCTCAACATGATACTAAGGACAAGAATCACTACTTCTTGCCTTTTCCTAGGGTAGATGGGAAAAGTGACTTGGCCTTGCTCACAATGGACAGATGTTTATCAGGGCACTGGGGGCAACACTCACAAGTTAAGTTATAGTGACAGTGTGTTTGGACCAGGACTCAGGGACCCATCTGGCCAAAGCCAGGGCTCCACGGCAGAGCTGGGCACAGTCATCAGGTAGAGGTCTGCAGACATGATCTTCTCCTGCAACATTCATAGACACCCACCCATCCTGCCTTTCTGCTGCCGGGACCCCTTGGGCATAGACCTTTCCTCAGGCTACCAGTCCTCCATCTGGAAAACTGCAGTGCTCTGAAAAGCCCTGTGGAAACAAAGCTGGAGTTATTAACCCATCAGAGACCTATGCCTAGACCCTTCTTACAGTACTTGAACGTGAAGCTGAATAAAACAGTGTATTCTGAATCTATGACAAATGCATTAGTTTGCCTAATTTTCTCATTTGCCACAGGAAAAAATTTGAATTATTCTTTCTGAGCAAATGAGTTTTAGATCTTCTCATTAGCTTTTCATAATCTGTAGTGTGCAGATCGGGAGGAACGGACTTGCAGCAATTTTGACTGAAAATGAAATGACTAAAGGTCAAAACTCAAAGCAGGAGAGAAGGCTTCACTGGTCCAGAGAAGTTTCCAGCCTCCTTCTTTCACCCTTGACTTCATGAGAAGTTTTAAAATGGCAAAAAAAATGACAGAACCAGACAAATCCTTACCTAGATTGTGGAATGGCCTGTTCAGGTCAGATGCTGTGACTCACACAGGCTGATCTACTGTAAATAACCAACTTAAAAATTAAGGGCTTATCTGTACTGGACTGTCTCTTTTAGCTTGGTTACATCAATTTAGATTACTGTGGTGAACTTTATTTGACACTAGAGCTGTGGAATCTCCCATGGTCTGAGGCAGACATGGGATGTGTGGCATGGCATGGGGCATCCTGCATCTGCTGTCAGACCTAAAGGACCATCCACTCTCCCCTAAGCCACTGCACCTTCCATTGCACTGTGCCCTTGTGCTGGAATTGAAACAAACTGAGGTGAATGCACCCTGGAGAACATGGTGCAGTATCCTGAATCAGAGGCAGCTCTCATGTGTCCTCCTCAAGCCTAAACTTTGCACTAGATGTGTGCCTCTCCTAGGAGCTGCACCAAGGACACCAGACCTGGATGGAGCAGGCACCAGCAGCACACAGCCAGGCTGGAGTGTGCACCTTTATCATCTCTGCACTGTGTGAGGCGGGGCTTGCCTCTGAGGCAGTGAAAGACACAGAGAAGAGCACCTCAAAAGGAAATTAATTCTTGAGAAAAGTATTTATTTTTTCTTTTTTTGGCTGACATAACTGTGTCAGCACTAGGGCATTCACAAGCTCTTTCTTTTGCACTCCCTATCAAACTCAGCTTTATGAGCAAAGTGGTGAAATGTAGGCCAATGCTCTACAGAGACAGCTAATACTTTTTATTTCTGTGAGAGCAATCAAACATATACAGCTGATCACAGGTAGTGAATGTTGCAGCTCATGGCCAGTGGAAGCAGGACATGCTTCATGGAGTGCTGCTTTAGGGGAAGTGGGACACATTTGCTTGTGCACACCCCAGAGTGTGGGCAGGGTTTTGGGAACTCGAAGGGAAGGTCACCCTCACACACCTCCTGCAGGGCCCACCTTGCCCTGCTCTGCAGCTTTGGGACACCAGCCCAGGGGCTGCTGGTGATGGCTGAGGCATCCAGGGGCACGAAGGAGCAGGGGGGAAGGAGCCCTTCTGCACAGAGGCACACACAGCACACAGGTCTCCAGACTGCTACTCATCACACTACATATGACGGAGAAAACGAGACTTAAGGGAGATGGTGCCACTTGTAGAGTATATCCTATGGCAGATGAGCTGTAATTCTTTGTCTGTACAATGTTGAAAGCGGGGGCAGTGTTTTTAAAGATATTTTCTTTACTGGAGCTAAAAATGGCAGGTTTCACAATGAAGCTGTTGTTCAATTAAATGTGAATCAGTGTGTTTGCAGACCTGACTGAGATGGGGAAGTAATAAAACAAAGACACTGAAACTTATCAGTAATTCTTACCATGTCTTAATGATGTTTCTAATCTATGCCTTTGACCCTTCAGTAATTCTACTTGGTTCTCTGCTGCTGAAACATTTAGAAAGTAACTGAAAATTTTATGCCACTTGTTAGCTTATCATATTTGCTTTACGACAGCCCAAGACAAAGGCCAATATATCATAAGATAAAAGTCCAACTCCATATTTGGATTCCTGTGTGAATGACTTGAATTTCAAGTGAGCAGAACTCACAATGTCTCTCACTTCTTTTTATAGAAACTCCAGGGTTCCTGAGAAATCAAGTCTTTTATCAGACTTTCAGATATGGTCTTGCGGATGTGGCTTTTTAAGCAAATCATAGGCACAGGTCTTCATGAACTTCATGCCACTTGTACAGCGTTGAATGGGGAGGTTCCTCAGACATCACAAAGGTATTTTTACTTTTTATTTCACAGGATTTGAGGGACAGTTTTGCATTCCGTCAGACTGGTTTAGCCCCAAAGGCTGGATTACCAAAGACTTCTGTTGGCCTACAGATTGGTCTGGTGGCAAAGAAGGGTGAGCTGCCTTGCCGCACCACTCTTGCAGCAAAGCCCTGTTTTCTGCCTGTGAGCTACAGCCTTGGCACAGACATCTCCACAGAGAGACACCTCCCTGGTAAAACTCACTGATGCTGGAAAAGTGTTTGTACAAAGCTGTGGCTGAAAGACAAGCTTTTTTGGCTACACCTGCTTTCTACAACTTCCTCACGAGGGGAAGAGTAGGGGCAGGTACTGATCTCTTCTCTGTGGTGACCAGTGACAGAACCCGAGGGAGTGGGCTGAAGTTTTATCAGAGGACATTTAGGTTGGATATTAGAAAAAGGTTCTTCCCCCAGAGCATGACTGCACACTGGAACAGGCTCCCCAGGGAAGTGGTCACAGCACCAAGCCTGACAGAACTCAAGAAGCACTTGGACAATGCTCTCAGGCACATGGGTGTCCTGTGCAGGGTCAGGAGTTGGACTCAGTGATCCTGATGATTTCCTTCCAACTCAGCATATTCTGTGATGTATCAGTGCTTTACATTGGCAAAGCTTTCACTTCCAAGAAGAGAGAAGAGTTTAATCATTGGAAGACCTATTCAGGCCAGGTAGTGGGATTTAAAATTAAAAGCTATATTGGAATGGGCTTGGTTAAGTGAAGAACAACCTCCTCTTAACACATATGCCACCTATATCCACAACATAACTACAACATAACCACAACAGTTTCACATGCATGCAGCTATGGATGAGACACCAGCCAGAGAAGTGTCCTGGTGACTTGCAGTTTGGTCACATGGCAGGATTATACAGAAGAAATGACATAAAATAAAGCTAGGAAGTGGCAGATTCAAGGCTAACAAAAGGAAAAGCTTAATCAAATGAATAATTAAATTCTGGAGCTTGCTGCCAGCAGTGTTATGGATGCCTAAAATAGATTTCAAAAAATGATTTTATGAAGTTGCAAACAGATCTATTAAGTGCTATTAAACAGCAAGATTTTAGGAGGCTTCCAAGGACCCACAGCCTGGCAAGTACACCAGAGAATTACCACTACTTGCTTGCCTTTCTCATAGAGTTTTCTCTAAACATCTGCTATCAACCACTGACAAAGAGAGGATACTAGACTAGACAGATTCCTATAGAGGGATCCAATGTGCCCATTTTTCATTTAAAGTTTCCTGTGTTGGTGCTAATTTACCTTAATGATGAGGGTTGTAAACCTCAGGGGTTCACCAGCTGCTTTCCTCAGGAGCTGAGCAATTCCTGCAGCCCAGGCAACATCTTCGAGTGACAAGCTCTAAATTGATGAGGAGACAGTCATGCCGTGTTCCCCTGGGTGAATTTCTCTCACTGCTGCCTACAGGAAGATATAACTTCCCAAGCATTTACTTCACCTGGTGCAGACAAACCCCAAGGGGTTCACACAGCTCAGATGCAAAGGATTGCAACAGGCAAAGGTATTGACTCCAGGTCTCCCACGTGCTTTGCCAGCACCCAAACACCTGATCTTGCTGTGCTTCTCAACTCAGGAGTCAAGCGGAGGACTGAGGGGAGGAGGTAAAGTAGGCAAAAGATAATAATAACTGTGAAAATCTTTCTAGGTCGGCTTTTATATATTATCACAGCCTCCTGCCCCTGAGGTTTACAGTGCACACCTCACTTTGGTGGCCTTCTTCACTGGCGTAAGTGGATCTGTCTGCACAGAAAACTGAGCATGCCTGGGAGTCCTGCTGCAGCAGCAGTCATTGCTGCTGCTAAACATAAGGTCAAACTCTGTTTCTGCAAGGAATTTGTCCTGTGAGCTGTAACATGGATTGGACTTGCATACACAGGTGAGACAAAAACATGCAGTAACATGGTTAGCAGAGAACAGGGCTGTAACGTGACCCCTTGGCACAGAGATCTGCCTGCATGAATGCCACTCCAGGCGTGACAGATGGAGGGAGAGCAGTTTCTGCTGCATTATGCTACTGTTTCCAAATGTAACAGATCCCAGACTGCTGTGATTTCCCAGAGTTTTGCCTGAACCACTGCACCTCTTAGTCTATGATACCTGGCTCCACGGGCTGGAAGCCCCTGAGGTAATCCCCCAAGAAACACCATTGGGAAACCATGGGTTTAATTTCTGGTTCTGCCCTAACATTTCTCATCATTGCCTAGGAAACCGAAGAGGTTACAGGTGACATCTCTGTACCTCCACTTCTCTCCTGTAAAGCAGGGCTTGCAGCAGTTTTTAGCCCCTTAGGAACGTGAGGAGAATGCAAAGATCCGAGGGAAGGGGTGGGGTACTCAGATTTGGTGGTACCAGAGACCATCACAGCACATGAGACAGGCAAGCCCTGTGGATGGTACACAGAACTGGCATGAGTCTTTCCCCTGACATGCTGGACAGGGGGCTGCAATGGAAGCTCACCCTGCCTAGGGAGACTTTCTGCATGAGTTGGGGTAAATCCAACTTTTTCTCTTGCCCTGTGCTCGAGCTTTGCCTTGAGATGGCAGCAGAACAGATGTCTTGGCCTGTGGAGTGTTGGGTCAATTACTCAGGACTCAGCTGGGAGGGGAGTCTCTGCACCAGCATCAGAAACACTGGTGCTGGCACAACTGCACAGCCCAAAGTCAAAATATCCCAGCTCCAGGTCATTGCTGGGAAGAACCACAGTTTCTTAAGGCTTCCCCAAATAACCACAAAAGTGCTTGTTCCTGAACAGCTTGTTCTACCTCGAGCCATGTGGTTATTTCATCTAGCAGTGGGCTTTAGGGGAGCTACTTTATCACCAGCTGCAGCAGGGCTGGACTGTTTCCTGCCGTTGATTAAGGAAATAAAAGTCACCAAGCACAGATTTTCCTGAAATCCTTGTGTGAAGCTCTCCACTGATTGCATTACTGTGCCAAGACTTGTTAAGGCTTCTCCATTGTTCTTCACGTGCTGCCAATCAATCACAATTGCCTGTACACACTGGTAGGCTTTGCAAAGACAAATATGCAATTAAGATCCCTAATTAACACCATGTAACATTCAGATGTATTCACTGGGGAAGGGATATATGAAAGAAATCAAGGAAGAAACTGAGCAGAATGGGGGGAGGGAGGTGGACCCCTTCCAATGATTTTATTTGCAGAAAGATATAATTAATCTAGAATAATATGCAAGATTTTTAAAAAATAAAATGAATGTCAAGAGAATCTGAGGCTAACAATCAGCTGTCTCCTCTTTGAGAGTTATTGCATTAGCTCCAGAGGGAGAAAAGAAAGAGAAAAATAGGTTTAGTATTTGTGTGTATCTTAAAACAAGGGGAATCTACACCCACTGGACTGACACTGCAAATATTTCACTTAATTTACATCACAGGTGCAGGTCTTGTCACTAAAGGGAAACATGCCTCTATTTGCCAGTTAAAAACATGTTGTTGACAGACCTCATCCTACCCTTACACTTTCTCTCCAGCCCAGCCCAGCCCAGCCCAGCCCAGCCCAGCCTTCCTCTACCAGCTTTACTTCCTGGGGTATGTGTGAAAGGCAGTGCTGAAGCCAGGGTGAGTAACAGGTAGGCTGGATTTGGGACTGAGGGAAGATGATACCACATTGTTCATCAAGACCTTACAGGGGTGGGAGGGAATATGGTGAAATGTGTTAAATTGTTATTTCAAAAGGGAAGTTCAGGTAGTGATTTTGAGTGTGTCTGAGAGAGTGAGATCTCAGCCAGCTGGACACCCAGTTCCTCTGGGGTGTGTCTACAATGAAAGTTTTTCAGCATACATATATATTGCTAGAACCATGACAAAAATACTTCAATAATGGAGATGCCATTCATACCACTGGGTTAAATAGACTATGCTGTATTTCTTTTTCCAAGCATAATTTATATTGTGCTAGGGCCAGAACTAGCCCTAGCTAGAGATGAGTTGGGTGTGTATTCTCCTGTACACCACCAACTAGTATGCCCCAACAAGACAGCAAAAATTTTTAATACAGAATAATCCGTATGCCTGGTTTTAATACCACCATTACCCCTTAGAAAGGGAAAAACAAACCTAGGGGCAATTATTCATTCCAGTGTGAGAAGACACACATCAGTAACTCTGATTTTCCCACCTTTTGTTTAACTTTTCCCTTCAGTGATCTGTCCTCAGCCCTCAGGATCTTGAGGATGTCAATGGTCCCTTTATGGTTTTGACGCTTTTACCCTGTCTAGGCACTACCAGAAAATAAGTTTATACCCATGAACTAAACCCACCAAGAAGTCACAGTCCAATCTGCAAACTCTGCAGGACAATGAAGAAGTTGAACAGCCTTCAGAGCACAAACAACATAAGGTGCAGCAGTGACTTGTCAGAGTTTCCCCTCACTGCTGTAGTTGTCTATTAAACAGACTTGTAAAATATTACACTGTTATAGATGGATTTGCTCAGATTTCTATTTTCCCCTCTTCCTTAGCTGAAGGGTGGAAAGAAAAGCATACATTTCTATGGTTCTGGAATCAAGACTGGCTTTGCCTAAATATAGAGCAAACCAAAGGATCTATTTTTTCAGCAGACTGACTGTTTTTTGAAAGGGAGTGACCAAGCAAGCATATATTGCTATGATAAGACTGAGAAGACCAAAACAGGTGAAAGGCTATCATTCCTTGCCCACTTGAACCCTCTCAGGTCTGGCTGAGATTTAACCACTCCTTTGACAATGGTCCAGCCCACTTGTGTGAACAATGCACTGAGAACTCGACAGCAAAGCAACCAGAAAGAATTCCTAAATGCCTGCCTCGAGAGACCTTCTCTAACTGTAGACAGGATCTATCAATCACAGTTTCCTTTAGTGGAGGGCAGTGAGAGTGGGCAGGTCAATACCTATGTCAGAACATAGATAGAAATTAAATTAAAAATTTAAAGATGTGGAGATTTTAATTATTTTAGAAACAGGAGAGGGCTGTTACTAATGCCAAGCAGTCTTTAAATATAAGGATGAGTACTCCAATTACTGGAAGATTTTAAAATAGAAAAGGAATAAAGAACAAGCAGGATAATTATGTATTATTGCATACTTTATATGCAGATATATAAGGCCTATGTTATTCTTTAAAAAAAAAGACAAATAGCATATAAAGAAAAGGAGCATCTACAAAGCAAGGTCTGGATTCATAACTCATGCAGCAATAAAATTCTTCCCCTTCCCTAGTTTTATTGGGGGGAAATTATTTAGTATTTCTTGAGTTTTTAATTGTGGTTTCCCAGGCATTTGTAATGGGTCATATTTCAGCTGCAGCTTAGTGCCCCTAGCTTTCTATTTAAGTAATACTTTGCCTTGGCGAAGAGAACAAACATGGCCTGGGAACAGTCTGCAATCTCATCCAGTCAAATTCACAAACATAATTCTAGGTTTTTATCTGCTGTTGCAGTCTGCTGCTGGAAAAATTACATTATTATATATGTGATTATTGAGGCAATCATAAAATGCATCATACTGACTTTGCTATAACAAGCACACCCCAGCCCTCCTACCACCTCCACCTGCCCCCCAGTCTGCAAAAACCATCTTTGTCTGCATCACATCAAGGCTGGCTCTCTGACTGGCACAACACTTTTTTGTCATCTGTGGCATACTAGGGTACTTTATCCTGGGTTTTATCCATATACTCAGGAATGTTTGACACGACTATAAATAATTCAGTGCTGACACATAGATTTTCAAAAAGATTTAGTCTCACTTGTAATGCAAGATAAAGCCAAGTGCCTGGTAGGAAGGAGGCAGCATGAGAACCATGCTTGAACTATTTTCTTTACCTGAGTGACTAAGCAGTGGAGATGGCACTTCTGAGACTACATCTTTGTGGGAAAATGCACCCAGCTGAAAAGCTGGAATAGGCAGAGCTGGTGGAAAATCCCCGGCACGAAATCCCCAGCACAGCTCACAGACCCTGGTGGGAGAGTCAGCAATTAATAGTTAACACATTCCTAGCCTGAATAGATTTCCTTTCCACAGGTTCTGGCTTGTGGAGGGCAGACTGATCTGAGACAACACAATTACAGTACACATTTCTCACTGCATTGCAGAAAACAGGGGTTAAAAAAAGTACCATCTGTGGTAAGAGGGTGGGAAGTTTTCATGCTCCCAGGATACAAGAAGAATGTGAAAATTCCCAAAGAAGCACAAGGGTAGCTTTCTTAATTCTGTCCACACCATCAGGGCCTCAAGACAAAAGGAATTCCAAAAAGAAAAGGAAATAGTCCAGCCTGGCTTCATCCTTTCTAGTATGATACCAGTGAAGACCAAGTCTCAGCTCAAGGTCTAGGTTTAGGTGTTTTACTTGTTCCAAGGAGGCTTCCTTGGCTTCATGACCTCCAGAGCAGGAATCTCCAGCTAAGACTTTGACTGGTAGAAGACAGGGGCTATCTGTCCTTGCCTGATGGACCTTTCCATCATTTCATGCCAGTCCTTAGAACAGGAGGAGCAGAAAGACCTGTTAAGGCAAGGATGACATACTTCTGGCCTCCTGCGTGACATTTAGGCAAAATCCTTGTCAACCACACAGAAATGCCTCAGTGGCAAAGTGTGTCGTTGCATTTACAGCAATATCAACTTGCCTTCTGGAGTTCAAGGAGAAAATGCTGCAGAACAGGACTCCCACCGTGGCTTTTTCCACTGCCATCAAGGGCAACTTGGGACAGCAAAAGAAAGGGACCTTGAGAGAGATTTTTCTGCAAGGACACAGTTTCCCTGCAGGCCAGCCTGCAGCACTGCTGCTGCCCTGGGCGGTGCCGTGCCCTGCCCCTGTACAGCACACGTGGCTGGAGCTGATGTGAAGCACCTCCATCCTTGGTGGAAGCACCTGAGGCTCTGCCGTGCTCCTCGCTCACCTGGCCTGACCCGCACCTGGGCCTGGCACCGGCCCGTTCTCCATGCTCCTCGCTCAGACAGCACACCAGCTTTCCACGGCCCGTGTGCCAGCGTGGGGCCCTTCCTCAGTGGAAGCTGCTCCCCTGGCCGTGTGGCCCGGCCCAGCCCAGCCCCGGGCGGTGCCGAGGGGCGCGGGGTCCCTGCTGCTGCCGTGCCCCGCGGCCCAGGCAGCGCCGTCTGCCAGCGGCCCGGCTCTGGTATGCTGCCCAAACCAGTTCCACCAGCACCGCTGTCCTCCCAGCCCCCACGCCGAGCTGGCCAGGACACTGGGAGGCCTCCAGGCAGACAGGGGTGGGGATGGGACCTGTGGAACTGCTAGGGCTCCTTCTTGGGTGCTGGCCAAGAAGGAAAGCCGCGTGGTACATTGACTTGCTCACGTTGCAGGGTTAAGTTGTGGCATTAGCAGGGCTATGCTGTAAGTACTGGTACATAGCATTAACTAAGCAAGGGCCATCTAAAGAAAAATGTGAACCTCTCCACAGGGTTGCAGCTATCCCTATGCCTCACATTTTCCAAGATGAATACTGTTTTGTTTCCCTGCTCTTAGCAGCCTTTTGACATCTTTCAGCCGTGGAGACCTTTCTAGTAAAATTTGCCATGTCTCTCACCTAGTTCCCTTAGGGCTAGAACTCTTTTCTAAAAGTCCTGTTCCTTTCTTTCCTTCACATACCCATCCATTAGCCTGGGATCACACATTGATCTCATTTTTCCTGTTCATTTCTTTTGACACCTCCCTGCACCATCTTCTGCTCTCATTTCCCTCTTCTAGTTCTCTAAATATTTCCAGATCCAGAGAAGCTAAAAGCAGAGATTTCTGATGTAGGCTCTGTGGGCCTGGGACAAATGTGTTTCTCACTGGCAAGAGAGGTCGAGAGAGAGAGAGGAGACAAGAACCCTGGCTTACCAGGCTGATGACAAGGCATTTTTTTCCAAAACCATCTTTTCTGAGGACTGACACAGTAGGTGGGTGGATAGCAAATGGCTTTCAGAGAGGAACAACCAGTGTTTCATCAAAGGTCCCAAGGAGCATGCATGACCAGGTCAGGCCAGGTGCACCACTCCAAGCCCTCTTGTCCACCCCAGCACTCCCATTGCACTGTGAGCCATACACCAGCTCCTCAGGCTGGAGACACGTGGTTCACACTAAAGAGAGGACTTTTCCCATCATTTGCTGTGTTTGTCACTGCTTTCCCCCTTCATTCTGGTGAAAGAAAATATATTATCCTGCACTTGTGCTCACATGTGATTAAAGGTTGTTCTTCATGAGATACAGGTCAGAGCTCCTGGGTAGATGTAGAGCAAATGTCAGATATGAAGGGAAAATTTCCACAACACAGTAATTTCACACACTGGGTCATAGCCCTTCTCTTGCAGCAAAGGCCCCTACCCCTTTCTAGGGCTTAATCCACTGATGAGTTTTCTATAAAAGCATAGAAGCAACATAAGCATTACTGAAAGAACTGACTTTATGCCAGGTACACATTTTCACTCACAACTGGTGTCTTAAAGTCACAACCACGTTTATCCCCTTCTCCCCTCCATTTTGTCTGTATTTGAAAAGAGAACACAGTCCCCTAGGTATGAATGACACAAAATGACAATATCCTTCACTCATCCTTGCAACACACGTGGCAACACTGCTTTGACGACACATCTGTCTGGGCCTGCAGCTCACCTGGTATCGGCTGTTGTGCAAGTGCTTCCTGAAAACCCCACAGTGTTTTTCCTGTGAAGCCATGAGAGGCTGGAATTGGGTCAGGTTCTGAATGTGGATCACTGCTTTGGTGGGCAGGGTGTGAGCAGCTGTCTGAGCCAGCGCTGCTCCGATGCTCACCCTTTCTTCCCCACACACCACTGTTCTGTACTGCTGCTGCACCACAAGCTCTCTGGGTAAAGGCTGCAGGCGGCCAAGCAAGGAGTAGGTAGGGAGGTTTTGGTTTCAGGGAGCTTATGCTTGGCACCATTTGGGTTACAATGGGATGGGAGCTAAAGCCCTGCTCGCTACCTGGGAGCTTCATCCAGCCATTCCCACCTGCATTGCTGGCGTGCCTGGGACAGCCCTGGCTGCTCGCGAGACAGATCGTGCAAACATTGCAGACAAAATGTGCTCCAAGCCCTGACTTGTTGCAACACTTCTGGGGTTATAACCTGAATCTGTAGATGTGCATTGTGAAAACTGGGCAGCAGAAGGGGTGAGAAATCAAACCTGCTGTCAGTGCCCGGGTGGCTCCTCTGTGCTTTAATTGCCACTCCACCATACTGTGCTGCTCCTGGTGACCTTGACTTCAGCAAGAAGGCTGCCAACTTAGATGAAGCACAGACTAGCAGTGCTTAGCTGTCAAATTCCAGTTGATGACTGCTGGCAGGATGAGAAAAATTACTTTTAACCCTCATTGGTTCATATCTCACTTGTAATAGGCCCAAATTAGCTGTTTGGTTATGAGACTGAGAGCTAAATGGGCAATTGAAGCTGCTCTGACCCAAGAGAAAGGGCAAGGATTTGGGAGGCTCTGGTATAACTGCTTGTCTTGCAACAAACCTGTCATGTAACCATGCCCAAGTCACCTGGTTTTAGGTTCCTTACCTTGCTTCCCTGAATCCTGGGTAAGCACTGTTACAGCAGATTACTGGGGGCTGGTACTCTCTAAGAGGTTTGGCCATTATACGTGCCCAGTAAAGTCCACAAGAAAGAACTGTCTGGCACCAACACTTGCCCCTTTCCTGCAGCACTTCACATGCATGGGTGCAAGGTCTCATTTCACCTAGAAAATGCAGGACAGGGACATTTGCTCCAGCCCTGCCAGTTTCCCATGCCCTGTGGGTAAGACAGAGCTTCAGGCTCCAGGTTTGGGAACAAGTTACTCTCCTCAATGCTAAATTCATTTTAAAAGCAGCAGCAGCATTTTTTTTCTCACCTCCTCCCTCCCCACAAGAGCATGAAGTGCCTTTCAGGTAACAGGCCATACCCAAGGATTCCTCAAGATGTTAGCACAGGAAATCTTGGCTTAGAGAAAGCTGCTGTTGTTAGGACAACATGTATCACAAATGCTGCCATTGCTGCATACTCCCTGCCTGGTCCCAACCACTCTCCTTATGCTTCACGGTCTCTCTCCCACTTGACAGGATGAAAATGAGGTCAAATGTTCTGCAAATGGCTTGTGCCACTCTTTTCTGTATATTATAAAAAGGCCCAAATGAAAGCATTTCTGAAGTAGCACTTTATGAGCAAAGATGCCTAAGCTGAGGTGTTGTGTTAAAGGTGGTGTTGACCAAACTGCTGCAGCTGGCTGACTTTGCATGGACAAACCAGGCCAGTGAAGTCAGTGAGCCATTCATGCCTGCAAGGACCAAGATGCCCTTCTCTCACACACCTGAGCAGCAGATCTGGTTAATGGTAATACATGGCTTACATTTACAAGGTGCACCCATTCCAGAGCAGCTTTTTGGCAGCAAACAGCAAGGCTAAATGTCAGGACCCATACTGCTGTCTGGCCAAGGAGGAGGCTGAATATAACCTGTCAGATCTGCAGCTAGAGGGCAAGGCAGAATGGAAGGAAGGGAAACTAAGTCATAATGTCTGGGGCATGGCAAAGTTGTGCTATTAGAAGACTGCAAGGAAAAATTAAATCCATGTGATTAGAATCAGAACACAAAACATCCAGGTCTCTCGATTACACATCTCACTGAAGACATGGCTGGTAGCAAATTTTTCTAGCAGTGGTGGGAGTTTCCTGCTTCAGATATAAGATTGCCACCTGCTGACCAGTTTTCCCTACTTTGGGCAATACCCTAGATCCTGACCCTCCATTCTGCTCCCATTATCAGCAAGACTCTGTTGCATTTAGTTTGTGCTATCTGATCAGATTGCAACCAGAGGTCATGTAACCATGTACAGACCATTAAGCACCAGTTCACTTGAGCAGAAGTAAATGGCTCCATTCTACTGAACTACCATTACTCACACACTTCACCTTAACTACTGGGATATCATCTCAGCAAGGCAATGAAGGCAATAAAAATGCAATCTGCCCAAGACATGGTTCTTGCTGGGGAGATCTGGATGTGGAAAGTATTTCCAGATCCTTCCAGATCTGTGCTGCTTAATATGTAATGAAACACGTTGTAAGCAGCTAGATCTAAGTGTCTGGGACTAGAATATTTGGACACATGTCTTTGGTTTGTTGTACCCTGCCCCTACCTGCCAAATGCAGAGACTAGGCTTTTAAATGACTTTTCATCCAAATGCATGTGGAAAAATATCACTGCTGGAAACCTCTCATTGTAGCACAGTTCTGTTTGTGCTGGAAAACCCAGCTATCACCACCCAATAAACCAGAGGAGTGATCTTGGAGAGATTCTTCTCAGCAAATGTCCAAAAATAGCAGATATTGCAAGAGGGTAGAAGGTCATGTAACACCCATGATACAGCACTCCTCTGAGTCCTCTTCCTTACCTACGACAAGACAGCCACTCCTTTTCTTGCTGCTTGCTAGGCAGTTTCTAATTCACTTCGTCTTTCTTTAGCTGCTGTTTTGCTGAGTATCTCACATATTTTTGAGGCCCAGTTTTCTGAAGAGCTGGGGTAGCCGCACTGGGCTGAAATCTGTGCATTTCCGAGTTTTCTCTCTCATTTCAGTCGCAGCCTCTGCCTCTGACTCAGACTGGTGTTTCTGATAGGATCTTAGAGAGGGAGGAAACAAGAATAAATAGCATCACGCCCTCCTCACGTGGGTTGTGGTGCAGAGCTGAAAGAAGATGAGGAAGAGCCTGGGCTAGAGAGGGAGGGGGCTCAGCTGAAACTAACCCACATTTTGAGGATTCCTCCACTCTAATGGGGCACTGAAGCAGGGGTATTAGCAGCCTCTCCTTCTCTCAGCCCAGGACCCAAAGCGGCTATTACTGGCTCCTAACTAGCGGAAGCATGAGCTGTCTGTCCCAGCCTCCCAGAGCTGGCGACAAAGCTGTCCTAAGATGCAATTAACGCTGCCAGGCGAGATGAGGGCAGGTTAGCATGGCAAAGGTCACACACCCAGGGCACCCAGCCCTGGCCCAGGGTGACGCTGTGTTTCCTCCTCTCCAGGGAGCTGCATTAAGGAGAAGTCAAGCACAGGCCACTTTGAACGACTAAGGCGTTGAAATGGTGGCGGGAAGCTTTACTGGCAAGTAGGGATAGAGAGCTTGAGGATTTTGACAATAAACAACTGATCCTCTGACCTGATTCAAAACCTGGCCTGGTGAGATTCAATGGTGACTCAGCCTCAGAGGACTGATTAGTACTCTACATACCAGGATATGCTGGCCTCAATTTGGTTCTTTGGAGATACCTGCATGATGAAGAGCTCCTTGTATCTGGCACATATTGAGAGTTTCAGGAGGCCACTAGGCTGAAACTGAGTCAGGCACTGTTACAGAGAGTACCTTTCAGCCAGAAAGGCCTGATGATATCCCAGCCATGGATTCCTTGGTATCTCAACAGAGGCGAGATGGAATGAAAAGAAACACCTGCAGAGTTTTGTGAAGGTCCCCTTGGAAAGGCCCCATCTGCATGTGGATGTCCTCAAAACATTATCAAATACTTTTATTAGGTACCTACAACTTAGCTCCTTCACTCCTTGGGGTGCTGCATCATTTAATAATATCCTGCCTTACTGGTTGCACAGTTTCAAATCTGATTTTTTGCCTTTACTAAACAAGATACAGCTACAGGGGCAATGGTGTAACTAGCAAACCTCAGTACTGCATTTGGAGTTTATTTTCTCAGATAGTAATAATAAGCCACACCAGCAAAAAGCCTCCTGCTGCTGCTTTTTCCTCGTACCGCTGTATTTACAGTAAAGCTTGTGCTGATTGCAGTTGACTGGTGGGAGGAGAGGGACAGAAAAGGTATTTTCCACACTCTTGATAGCTCTATAATTTCCTAGTACAAGATAAGGCTAGGTTATGTCATTGATCCCTGTAACACAGAGCATCCTGGGGTAGATAGAGGCAGGCTGCCCATTCTGGGTGAGGGACAGAGCCCTGCAGAAGAAAGGAAAGCAAAAGTTCACACAGGACTGAATCCACACCGGGAGATCATTTTTCTCTTTTCAGCAGAGCTATTATGGTGGAGATGAGCTCTAGTACGAGGCAGGAACAGCTGTTTATAACAGTGTGTGTTCATTAACATCTCTTCAATTGAAAGGACAAAATAAGCTGTTGGAAGGAAAAAAAGACCCAGCTACTTTCTCTAAGAATTCAAAGACTTCATAGTCACATCTGAAGGTCACCACAAAAGACCTCCAGCAAACAGACTCAGTGTTTGTGACAGTTCTAAAAACAGACAGTAATTTTCAAATACCTGAACATTTGCAAACTTTCCTATATGCCCTAATGCAACAAAACAAGAGGAAATTTCTTCTTTTCCAGATGACAATTCTTTGTCTCAAAAGAGGAGTGAAACAAGGAGGGGAAAGTGAAATACGGTACACTGGGAAACACCAAATGTTAATATTTACCTGTTTTGTTACATCTTTTTTCTTTTGATACTTGTTGTCATGTAGGCCTCTTTCTGGTGTCTGCCTGAGTCCATGCATAGGAGAACTTGACCTTTGGTTTGGAAGGCATGGCTGTAGTGTATTCTAATTTTCCCAAGGCCCACCTGGAGAAAAAGAAAAGTCACAGTGTGTCACTTTACACCTTCACTTCGTTCTCCATGCCTTGGGCTTTTGCTGTCTCAGCCTGTTGCACGTCACAGTTTGAATAACACTGCTTGGCAGCCCATTGCAGCCATGGGCCAGGCACAGGTTCCCAAAGGGATTTTCCCTCTGCTCTTACATGAGCATCTGGGTGCCTCTTGGTTTACATAACTCTGAGAAACATCTGGGGTTTAAGATTCCTAATGCCTCAATTTGTTAAGGAAATTAAACACACCTGTAGGATAAGGATGCTGTTTGGAGCTTACACCTCTTGTTGAGTCAGAGGGAGGAGGAAGAGAGGAGAGGCTGGGTTAACGTGTGCAATTCTATGTCCCAATTCTTTTGATAATGGTTCTGGGCAGCTGATTGTGACCCTCCTGAAGTACACAGAAAATGCCAGAAGACTTCTCTCTGCCAGCTGAGCTGAGGGTGAGTCTCTCTGCACTACTGAGTGCACAGGAGGGCACGTCTCAGGGGAGTATTTTTAGTGCAGGGGAGCTGACAGACCCGGAGAGGGAAGGCACCTCTCCGAAAGATAAATTGGGCAAATGCAGGACATCTGTCCACCCCATCCCTCTGCCAAAGCCCTCCCAGCCAGAAAGAAGCCATTTCTTACAGCTGTGAGCAAGCTGCTCACCCATCTGCCCAGGCTCCCCCTTCCTCAACACCTCTCCTTGCTGCGGCAGAGCACCCTGCCAGTTCCTGATCCACCAACATCTGCCTGGCAGGAGCCCAGCCCAGCCCAGGTAAGCAGGAGGTGCCCCCACAGTCATGGGCAGCTCCCCTCGCTGCCCCCAGCCAGCTCGTGCAAGGCTCACACCAAAAATCCAGCTGAGAGTCACTGATGAGCATCCACCCTTCCCAGGAAGACAGTTGTTTTGGGCTTTTTAACACAGTTTCTATTGTTCAGGAGATTAAGGATGTAGTTGAGGCTTGTGACATTTTTCCTCTGGGATCTAATTACGGAGGAGGAAAAAGGAATCTGTATACTTATTAACCCTTCCAAATCCAAAATAAGACATAAGGAAGACCCCAGCAGGGGCTTACTTAGCCATTGCCTGGGTTCTGGCAGTGGCTGCTACCACATGTCCAGGGATATGGTAAGACATAGGAAGATCCACAGTGGATACTTGAGGAAGGGACTCAGTCAGCCTCCAGCACTGCTCTGTGCCAGTGGCAGTGTACCAGGAACTGGATGATACCAAAAAATCTGCGTACTTTCATACAGGAAAGTTTTGCAATATTTTCCTTAGAGTTGCAATTCCTGGTATCAAGGGGTTGTGTAGGTATTTTGATCAAAGGGAAAGGGGATTTGAGCTGTCATGACTGCATAAAAAATCCTGAAAACAGAACTCTCTTCACCAATATCCCCCATATTCAGGGGGCATTTAAATTTTTCCCCCTATTTATTTATTTATTTATTTGTTTGTTTAATCATTTGATTTCTGCAATTTGAAGGCCTCTTCCTTGATGACTAAACACCTGAGATTAGTAGCTGTGCACACAAGTATTTTTTCTTTAAACAAAGATAAGCATTTTTCTTCAATTTAAGGCACCTTGTGTCTCTTCTTTTCAGAAACAGCAAGCCAATGGCTCTCCCATGATCTCCACTAAGGTCTCTGCCTACCCCAGCAAGAGTCTAGAAACACTCACATATAAAAGCAGGTCACAATGAATAAAACCCAGCTTTGAGGCCACCTACAGATGCATGTAAACTCAGCTAGAAGAAATACTGCTGGCAGGCTGTGCATTAGATTTCTCTTTCATGGCCAGTGGTACACCTCAGCTAGCCAACTCACTACTTATAAACAAGATTAGGTATTTAATGCAAAATCTGTACAGAGAAGACTTCAATAAACCTGATTTCTCATGCACCTTGAACCATCTTATCTGCACTCTGTTCCAATTCCAGTAAGGGTGGCTAACGCTGTAAATCTTTTAGTTAATACAAATGAATGTTTAGAAAGAACCAGCTGGCTACAGAAAAGTTTCCTTTGTGTCTGTCTTGCAAATCACACTGACATGCAGTATTTGGTCTCCTTTCACCAGCTGGGTTAGGGTACTTTGTCCTGTGAGAATACAAAAGGAGTTTCTATTTTGAAGACTAAATTTTTAAGGCCACAGACTATGAAACTATGAGGCATTGACTGAGGTATTGTACAGGACATTAGTACCAGTTATTACTTTTCTTCTCCTACAGCCTTAGATTCACCTGAGGGATTTTTTTTTTAGAGTGAGGGAGTGAGCCACAACAATATGTTTAGGAGTGCTCTAAAGTAACCTTTGATAGAGATCACATACTGATGTACCAGCCAGATCCACTGATACTCAGTTGAGAGGAACTACATAAATTATTTCCCATTTTGCCATTTCTGAATGAAACCGTCCCTTTCCCACTCTTAAATACCAGGATATACCAGTTTTCAGATGCTGAATATAATCACACATTTTTCTTCGAGTGGGATTTTCTTTACTTTAAAATGCATGTAGTTGAACAAGCACTGGTTGAAACGGCTTAGTTCTTTCTGTAGATTTTTAGGTGAGTGCCTTTCTCTGCAACTGGGCTATTCAAAACCAAATAATCCCTGTAACTCAGTGATATAGATAAGGGGTGCAACAAAGAATTTTTCCAATCTTAAAACCATTACATTCAGGATTCATTAATGGCTGGGGTTTATATTGGCCTGTATTTAAATCTTAACTGTGACCTCTTCTAAAACATGGTCAAAGTAAATGAGATTACCCCCTCTGCCAAAAAGATGTGACATAAAAATCGAATGTTACTTAGCTTAATTAATCTAAATAGCAAGCTTTTTCCTTTCCAATTACATTGCCCAACTCTATTTTTTCAAACTGCTGTTAGATAAACCAATTTGTGTGTATATGTGTACAATGTCAAGAACTACAAAAAGAATTAAAATCCATCTTTCATTAAATTCCAGAAATTAGGTTTTGTGATTTTATTCTAGGAAATCTTGTAAAACAACAATCTTGCAGTGAAGAAAAAGAAAGATCATGTCTTCAAATAAATGCCATTTTAATGAGAAATTATTTTTAAGCATAAATATTGAAAAATCCACAAGTGTTTTTTAGTGTAAATGTGATACACAGGCAAGTGAAAGAACACCGATTTTTCATTATGTGACACCACTGTGATTTATGCAACAGTATCCTCAATCAATCATGTAGGAAGAGGTTGGAAAGGAAGAGGTTAAACTTTTAATTGGTTGTTTACTGTTTCATTTCCAGGCAGCATTTATGTATCTGCATAACACTGGGATGGCTTAGGAATAATAGTGGGTGTACTGACTGTAAATAAGCTGCAAACTACAAGCCTATGAACAAGTAATGATCTGATGTAATAAGCTCTTGTGGTTTGTGACATCACAGGCACCCAAAGTGCTATTTATAAGCTCTATCATGCACTGTCCAAGATTATTGTCAGTTCAGAAATTAAAGTGTTTAGGATTCTTTTCTTACAGCCTTTCTTAGATAGGGTGACCTATTTGCAGCAAATATAAACCAATACAAAGGCAGGACTGCCTGGGGGCACAGGTCAGGTGAGGCCAGGCAGTTACATTCGAGGGAACCTGGTGGAGTTGAGTACACAGGAGTTGTGCTGCTAAGCTATCACTGGTGCTCCTTCATAACCAGTTTTTCTTCCAGCTTCACTAAGGTGACCTAAAACACCAGTACAGAAATACTTGAAGAGTGCAGAGAGGAAAACATGGAAGGTGGATGAGGATAAGATGATGAGAAAGGAACAGATAATGATCTGAAGAGACAGAAGTCATCCCTACTACAATCTGTGATCAGATAATGCAGTTTGCAGACATCACCAACCACAACACTGCTTGCTTGCTGTGGCTCTTCAGGGGGAAGATGGTAACAATCAAATTCTTTGACGTAGTACAGAGTTAAATGGTTTTGCCTACACCTGCTTTGGTCGTAGCACCTTACACTGCTTTAACACAACTCCAAAAGCACCATTGTAATTCAGGGAGAAAGGCTGAGCCTTTGTTCCTGTGTGTTAGATACCACTGTATGATGTCAAAGCATTGTCTGCTCCTACTGGCAGCCTTGTTCAGATCAGGAACAAATTATTTCCAGGATCAGTCCCTTCCACAGAGGTTAGGGCAGCAGTGGTGCATCAGCAGAGAAGGGCAGGCAGCTGCTGGCACAAAAGCTCTGCTGAGGCAGGCATGGAAGATTGTCTTGTGTATGCAAGGCTTCAGAGAGCAAGAAACCACAAACATTTCTAATCTGATCAAAGAGAGACTGCAAAATCCTCAGGCACAATCACTTGATTGATAAAACAGCAGGAAAACAGATTTAAGATAGAAAGGAAGAGAAATAGTGAACCTCAGAGGCTTATAACTATTTAATTCAATCAGAAAAAGGCAACAGATGTCTAATTAAAAGCAGCATTCCTGTTTAATAACTGCACTTATGCTGAAATATTTTGTCTGCACCAAACTGAGTGCAAATTTTCTTTGTGCTCAAGACATTTACACTGCTAAGCAACACACAAGCTAAACACGTCTGCTTCTCCCCATCTGAGGTGCCAGCCCCTCTGTGATGTTTTAGGTCCTCTGGAGGGACTCTCACAATGGCCAACACACCGTTGTGGCTAGGAAATGGTTAAAAAGTCCCATTTAAAGATGCTTTAGGGAAAGTAGGTGGCTGTCCTGATACTGTGTTGCATGAAGCTTTACCACAGTGTTTGTTGGCAGCACTGCTGTAACCAGAGTGATCTACACTTATCAGCAAGGGAAATTTGGGGTACGTCCCTCCCTTCCCCTCTGCAACTGGGGGGAAATGGACATCCCCAGGCACAAATGTCTCCTTTGTAATCCTACTGGACTGGAAGACCAACCTATGCATATTTTTTTTGCATGTGATTTTTGCAAGAAATGAGCCTGCCAGCTGACACTATTGTTGTTGCTCTTCAGAAGAGGAAGCCCATTTCTCTGGTATGAAGGCATCAGTATTATTGCCAGCCAAAATTACAGGCAAAAGGACCAACTGCAGGTGCCAAATAGCTAAAACCCAGAATGCTTAAGTAAATCCTGTATGAAATGTGCATGATAAAATTTCCTTATTCTTCCAGGATCAAGTGACTAACTGTAATTAGTTGAATTGTTGAGGTAAAACCCATCTACTAAAGGAACTTGTAAAGGATTTCCTAAAAAAGGCCTCTGAAATTTCCAAGTCTCTTTTATGTTCACCAAACAAAACTGTAAAGCAGCCAAATAATCTTGAACTGGAAGTGTCTCCTCTTTCCCTGCTTCAGAAAGGTGGAGGTGGTGCTCTCTTGGCTTGAGAGATGGCTGCAGCTTTACCCTTCAAATGACCCCTGTATTTCAGTGGTATAGAGCAGGAAGGAACTAGGAGTGACTTGTCACTGCTGTGATAAAGAATTGCTTTTGTGGGGAAGCTTTATCAAGGAAGCCTGCCCTGCTCTTAAGCATGAACACAGTCTATCCTACTTTCTGGCAAACGCTTCCAGTCAAGCCAAAAATTCCCGGTACCCAGGAGTAGTTAATTCAGACTTGGCATTTCCTAAACACACTCATGGCAGGAGAACAGACTCTGCTATCTCAAGGGCTCGAAAGGGAAAGCAAATGCCTGGGACCTGCAAGGCTGGCAGGTCAGGAGCCTGGTTAACAGGCTCCAATCGAGCACCGATGGCTGGAGATAGCGGCCAGAAGCGGCTCCCAGCTGGCAGGGCCTCAGCTTCCTGTGTGACACAAGCCAGTGGCACCGGGCCAGGGACCAGCACACAAAGTACCCTCAGTACAGCAAACAGAGGTGCTGGGGACTGCCTGGCCTAGCATGAGCTGGGCTTTTCTCTGGGTTTTTAGATACAACCTCCTACTACTGGGGCAGCAGCACTGCTCAGGGTTTTTTGGTTGTTGGGACCAGGACTACATGGGTATAAGGCTATTTAGAGATATTCACTGGAGCCAAGGTGGGTATACAGAGAAGAAAAACTGTGCTGCTGGCTTCCTGATATTACTAATCTCATCCTCCACACTACTCAACCAGAGATTTAGAACCCTGAACAGCAAGTGTCAACCCTCTAGAGGCATCTGTCCCTCACACAACCTGCTACGGTTTGTGTTTCAGCACTGGAACTGAGTGCAGTGCTACAGAAAGCAGCAGAGCCACCCCTCTGGTCCAGCCTTATGTGCCCTTCTTCTCTGTTACACATTACACATTACAGAATTCTGGGCCTGAACGTGAGAGGGGAAACACCTTCAACTTGAAGTAGCTTTTTCATTCTTCTGAAGACTAAAATGCCACGCCTAGAAATTTCTGAGACAGGAAGAGTTAGCATTTCAAATAAGCAACCTGATATTCAGAGCAATTGTCTCTGACAGATTCTGAATCTTCAGAACAGGGTTATGCAGGGACACAAGTGAAGAGAGAATGCTTGGATTAATGAAAGAAGTGAGTAACAATAGATTAAATTAATCAATAACCACACGGACACCCTTTGGAGCCACTGCCAGCCAGCTGGAAAGTTTCTCTCTTGCGTAACAAAGTCAACCTCTAAGTGCCTTATTGCTCAATGGAGATTTTTTTTTTAAGCCTTACGTTTGCATTTCTTCTGGAATTACTGACCTTTCAAAAACATTGACCCTTTTGTGTGCACTTATGTTTTTTTCCTTCTGGTGAAAGGATGAGAGAAAATGTTCAATGACATTGAACTGATAAACAAGGTGTAGATGTCTCAGAAGTATTTATGTATGACTTCTTCTAAATGAACAATGTGTGCCAGAACATGTTCTGAAATGTGGACTTCAAGTTGATAGCTCCCAAGGACATACCTGCTCCTTGTGTCTGTGAACATATGCCAAAAATTGTTCTATTTTTTTTTTTATTTTTCTCATGATAAGAGGCTTTCCAAGGACTACACAGGCAGATAGCTTGACACAGAAAAACTGTCAACCTGAAGAGAAAAGATGGCCATAACAAGGAGAGCAAAGACTGCTGAAGAGACCAGGCAAGGTAACACTGAGCAGTACCTATAATCTAGTACAGAAGTGACTTATCTTAAACTAGAAAAAGGCACTCCTTTTCTGGAATAACTACAACTTCAGGTAGAGCCAGATATGTCAAGGAAAGTCACCACCAAAATGAAACATGAAGAACATTAATTTTAGCCTAGTGAGAAAATCAGCTCTGTTAAGACTGCCATTCCTGTCGTGTGGATTTAATACAGCCCCTCCAAACCAAGCAAATCAAATACATACAGGAGGATAGGCTTCCCTTCTCATGTGACCTAGCCTACTACCCTCAGTGGGACACTTCAGTTCACCCCCACATAAGCAGATGAATCTGTTCTCCAGAAATGGATTCACTTGGAGTGCAGTTTCCTTGTTCCTCTTCCTGGGAGCCCTCTTCATCACATATATGTAAAGAAAAGGTGGACACTGATTCCTGACCCTTCACTAGTGACCTGGTGTTTGGAAACCCAGGCACTGGAGTTTGAGCCCCTCTTCCACAGTTCCCGGTATGTTCAACAGCAATAGCTCTCACAAGCTTTGGGCTAGCTTTGGTTCAGTGCAAAGAAAAGACAAATCATACCCCCTTACCAATACTTTTGAGACCATACGTTTCTTCTGGAAGGTATTTTACAGTTGTCAGTAACCTAAGCCATAAAGCACCTTGCCCTACAATATAAATTTGCTGCCCTTGACTATGCTTTTAAAATCCAAATCTGTTCTCCTGATGCTTCTCCATACACATTCATTCTCCAAGTTTTGATAAGTATTCTGAATCAGACAGATACTTAAGAAGCACAAAGAAAATCCCATTGGAAACAAGTCATATTCATAGAAGTTTTAAAGCTATGATCACTGCTTAGATTCTAATCACTGTATCTAATAAAAATAAATCCAACAGCCAAGCACCAAATTCCACAGTGACATCAGCACTGTAAATTATGCAATGCAATTATGATTTTACACACTGAGAGACTATGGAAGGGGCAGAGAACAGCAAGGAAAACAAATAACAGAGAATTGTAAGTGTAAGGAAAACAGTGAGTTTCCTTCTTATTTTGCAGTTTGTAACAGCCTTGTCTTAGCTGTTTTCTCTATTGTTTTAATTTCCTTTTCCTAAGGAATAAGCACTACTGAGTAACCATACATATATATGGCTCTATATAACCATCTGCAGCTCTGCACCAATTTGGGGTTTTTTGGACTAACTGCAAAGAGCTGACCCCCAGTAAAACAAGCTAACCAGCTTTCAGATCCAGGCTATGCAACTTGCATGGAAGAGGCAGGAAACAGGAAGTGTCCATTTCTCTAAGCCAGGAGCTCTGAACTTGATGTTGTTCTGCAACTCCATTAATCCTTCTCAGTGGTCCAAGCCCTGCTACTCTGAAGCAAGAAAGAGATGGGAAACAGTCCTAGACAAAGGAGGTAGATGCTGCAGTATTGCAATAAACTGCTGTTCATCCAAGAAACTTGAGAGCAAGCAGAGGGCACGTGATTCAAATAGGCTTTTGCATTATTCATTTCTGGGCCACACTGAACAAAGCTCTGATAGACAGAGAAGTGGTGACAAACATCTAGACCCTAGGATGAATCTGAACTCCGGAACAGTTTATTCTGTGCATTTCCCATCAGGTTTTGTGCTTCTTTGCCCTGTGCAATGGAGCATGGGACAGAGATGCTCATGGCAGGGCTGAGCCAAGGCTCCTGTTTGTGAGCTGGATCGAGACCCATCAATTCACACGAACCTGGCTGAACCATCCATCCTTCCATGCCATTAACAATGGCAGCATGACAGAGCTGGCTTTTTCCACCACTGTGGACTTTAGACAGGACTTTTAGATACTCCAAGTTTAACCTTATTGGAGAATATGCATTTATTAGGTTATGTAACACAAAGATAAGTAGTTTCTACAGAACCTGAGCAACTTTTTTCCGTCATAAACCAGTGATATCTATCTGTTATCTCAATTAACTGATGCTATTCTAAGTGAAAGAGATCAGGTTGGAAGCTGGAATCTAAAGGGAGAAAGGACCTTAGAGATCGAGATCCAATTTCATTTACCCTTGCATACATCAGAGGAACTGCACCAAAGATAAGGGAGTGCACTTCATTGCTATGATCAGATCTGCACTGCTTCTCTTTATCCCAAAAGGTCCTGATTGAACTCCTCTCCTTCCTGCTGCTTAGATAATGGAGCCCACAAATAATCCAGCTGAATCAGACTATTCCCAGGACAAATACAATTTGCTGGACTGGGGCCACAGTTCTTATCATCTTCCAGAGATGAGCTCACAGTGTTTCAATTCTTACACTTCAGGTGGGATCATCAGTCATGATCTATCACTGTTTAGGATCATCTATGTTTGACATGGAAACTCACTTTTTAAACAAAACCAAAAAATAAAGACAAAACTGAAACTATTGAGATAATACAAAATGAACAATCAGTAAATTATTTGGGATGAAGAAAGAAACCTAATGAAGATATCTCAAAGCAAACATACTAGATTTTCATGTATACAGTGCCAAATCATATGTAGTTTTATTAACTAAGAGAACTTACACTTGAGTAACTCTAATGTTTCAACTCAAATCCAGTGGGTGCTGTTTAAACATTCTCAGCAATCTTATATGTAGTACTTATATTATGGGTTACACATAATGTAATTTAAAGTTCATGTATTTTACCCATGTGCTATTCAGCTTTCCCCTCTGATTTTGGACAAGGAATATAGATATCCTAATTTTGCAAACCTCTCTCCCATTCCAGCTTTGAAATTGTGAACCACTTTAGCTACCTCAGGATATTTCCATCAATAAAATTTTGTCATAAGTTTTGTTATTTGCACATTTTGAACATAGCTACTGAGATACAGGCTGGATCCCACTGCCAGCCCTGAAACCTCTTGTTTATACACAGGATAAGCCAGTTTGTCCTGTCACAAAACTAAGGACAAGGAGTAGAGGTCCTTTCCCCACCTTCAGCCAACTCAACCCAGGGCACTCCTCACAGATACTCCTAAGTACAACTACAGGGTCAAATTACACCTATAAATCTTTAAAGGTTCTTGGGGCATTTGTTCTAGCCAAACTGTCTGTTTCCTTTTCCAGGTTTGGTTGTTTGGAACACAATGGAGAGTTCTGTTTATTTATATAATGAGATTACATCTTGCAGCCTTGCTCTGCTAGAAGTCCGCAGACTTAGTACAAATCATAGAAATATGGGGCTGCAAAGACCTCAGAGGCCCCCTCCTTATGAAAAAGTAAATGTGCCAACCCATCACTGACTAACAAAGCTTTGTTCTTAAGGAACTCCATAAACAGGGACTTCACAGCCTCCAAGGCTGCTTCACTGCTTCTTTCTTCCTATTTTCAGAATAAATCTCCTTCTGATACTTAACCAAAATCTTTGTTTATGCAAACAAAGCTGGCCAGTATTTGTGGCACACCCCTCCTGTCACAAAAGCAGAGAACAATTAATGCCCGTCCTTTTTTATAGCTCTGCTAAAAGACAGCTTCCCGTGTTCCTCCTCAATTTTCTTTTTCCTAAACACAGTAAATGCAATTCCTTCAATAATTCTTCTTTATCAGGTTTTCTGGACTGGTAACAGTTTTCACTGCTCATTTCTACACCTACCTCTGTCTATGTCTGACACTGAGACATGCTCTAGATAGAGCAATGTTTTTTTTCTCTGATCTCAGCAGAGAGCTTCCTAAATATGTAAGATATGTCAGATGATGCCACAAACTGTATCAGGTTTTCTCCAGCAAAGAGAACAAAGTACAAATTCAATAAATTTTTCTTAGAAATTTTTTGAGTAAGACTGTCCCAGCACTCCAGTATGTCCAGCACACCATCATTGAAATCATCAGGCTGAAAATGCCACAATTGTGCACATCACATTACTTTTGTTACCCTAATTCTTCATTCTCTCATTCCCTCAATCTCCCTGTTTTCTTCAGTGGTTGTGTCTTGTCTTTGACACCTCATGGGCATTTTGTGGGAATGCTTGTCCTTTACTGGGTCTGTAAACTGTCACTTAATACACTGAGACTTCACCTTGGTAAGATTGTGGGCTTTAAAATTTAGGTTTTTATAGTAACGTAATAATGTCTCAGAAGACAAAGCACTTAAAAACATATATGTCAAGGAGAGTAAACCTGGTATTTTTGAGAATAACAGGAATAATTCAGACTGGAAAAGAGCAGAGCAGAGCAGGGCACATCCTTTGCCCTCTAGTGAGAAGGCCAGTGAAGAGAAGCAGCTCAGGGAATTGCCTGTATGCTGGCACAAAGAGCTCCATGAAATCACTTGTCAAGCCGGAAGGGGAAGAGGTGAGGTTCTGTTCCGTACACGGATGCAGGCTCCTTAGCAGGAATGGCTTTGGTCTTGGGTTGTCATTGAACCTCTTTGTTCTCTGATTTATTGAACAATGTGACTCTGTTTCTCTCCCTGAATGTGACTCCTTATGGGTTACTGCAGTTTTGTTTATTCTTTATATAAAACTTAGGGACTGGCTTTTTTTCACCCCCTTATTTTCATAGCAGATGAGCTTGTCTGATCTTTTCTAATTGTGCTGTGCTTCTCCAGAAGAGCAGAGTGGCTGGGTCGTGTCTGGATCATTACCATAAAATACAGTCAGGAGGAAAGATAAAGGAATTCAGGCTGTTGTAAATAGTGCCATACAATGTAGGACAGCTATTTAGGTACTCACTTCTCCCCTCAAAGGGGTTCAAGTTGTCATCAGCCTGTTCTCTATCTTGCCAGCACAAAATCACCAGGTGCTACAGAAATTGAAGGCAAGCCTGAGTTTAGCAAGTTCTATGCTTACAAACAGCATCCCAGTGAGATTCAGGGAGGCGAATGAGCTGTTTAACAACAGAGATGACAAGTCACTCCACAGTTAGTAGCCTTGCACACTTTTTTGCAGCAAGCCAGCTTTATAGGCCACCTGTTCATCACTGTCACAGAGGCTGGGAGAAAGTGTCAAAAATGCATAAGGGAACATTGGTGGTCTAGAGAGTTTATCAGGCCATTTAGTCCAATGCCCTTACCCACTTAAATATTTTGCTTCCTCTCAGCCCTTCTTTCTTACTGTTTCCTGTGATCCTGTGATTCTCCCCCTTCTGCCTGCAGACACACAGCTCTAGCTGTTGCTTGATCTCATTTCTGTGACATTTCAGGCACTCTTCCTGCTGACTTGTTCCATCTGGTTATTACCCTTTGAGTGAGAAGTAGCTCTTGCCTGCATCTCTGCTGAGTCTCTTAGTCTGTGTGCGGAGCATTTCGGCTCCTCCTTTCTGAACAAGCAATCTTGAGCAGGTTTATAAATAGGAGCTTTCAGGCTAATGAGAGAGGGTGCGGGGGTGAGGAAGAGAGAAGCTGCACTGAAGTCACTTTGGAGGCAGATCCTAATGCTCCTCAGAATGACAGCTTTGCAGGCACAGCCACAGAGGGACATTTGGAGAAGGGATGGTTAAGCACTGAAAGGGGGAAGGGGGTTTAAGTCTTGGCTCTGCCACAGGTTTTTATTCCAACTCGGGAAAAGTCATGCCTCCTCTCAGTTCTCCACAGGCTGAATCCTCGTCCTGCTTCCCTCTCAGCAGATGTACTGTAATGCTTGTGGGGCAAGGATGGTCTATTCCTATGCATTTACTTGCAGATCAGTTAAACAAGACTTATCTCTTATTGGGATCTCAGTATTGTCAGGATAACACAGACTTCTGCTTAGAGGCAGTGCCCTGGCTCATACACACAGCATCCTCTGGCTGGGGTACAGCATACACTTTGACCTTTATGACTTTTCCCCCCCTCTGTTAGTTTTTATTACCCCCTCTATAGGGCTGGTGAATAAAACAACACAAATCTGCTGGGACTAAAATCCTTGTACTGACTTCCAGCCCGCTTTCCACAAGGATAAATTATTTTCCTTATCTGTACTATGAAGACAAAACAGAGCCAGGGTGACCTAATTCATACAGCTGGCATGTGGGTCAGCAGCTTCATGTTGGGACAACACTCTGCATGGGCTACATGGTTTGTAAATGCCAAGTGTCATTTTATTTGGACTGCAAACTAAAAAGCAGGGACCTACACCAAAATGACAGCAGAGCAGTGGCTGTGAGGCAGCTCTCTAATGCCATATGAGTATGTGTGACAAAAAAGAGCTGAGGGCTGGACACACTAGAGGCAGTATCAGACCTGAACACCATGTCTTGCTCCTGAGAAGCCTTCCAGGAGTTGCAAGGTTATCAGACAAGTACTCTCCACTGCAAGTCGTTGGACTCAAAGTGACCTCTGCAGTGCTTAACAGATATATGGAGGTGACACAAGGTCAGATGTAGACTAAAAACTGCATACAAGTACAGTGGGTCATGGATGGTTGTCTGGAACTGTGCCTGATTGCCTCCAAAGATGAAGATTCTGCTGTAAATGACAGGAAGTTCTGTCTTTGTCTGCAGTGGAAATAATCCAGATTCACTCTGGTGCAGGTATGCTTGAAATACCCTCTGTACCTACAAAAGAGGTGATGCTCCTTCATGCATTACTTGTGTACCTCACACAGACTAAATCTCAAGCATGCTGTTCTCTTCAGCCACCAGATTAGGACTGATTCCTTGGAAAGATGATAGATGGAAGTCCCCTCCCCCTCGTATTTTCTCCTTCAGAAACATATCTGAAGAGGTTCAGAAATGTACTGTCTCTCCTTCTGAGAGAAATCCTTGTTTATTCCACAGTTAAAAATGATCACTAAAAACCAACTCTCTGCTTTCCAAACATCCAGCTGCAAGAGCTGGCTGTTCAGGAAAGCAGCAAGAACCACTTAAAACATTCTGGCAATGTGAGATATGAAGCATTAGTGGCAGGTTTTCAGGAACCTGTTCAGCATTTTGATGCATATCCAACCAGCAGGAGAGCAGACCTCATTTCCCCATCTCCTCTTAGAAAGTCAATATCCAGTTTGTTCCTAAATTTCTGTCCATCAGGGCTAAAGGCATGTTTAGTAGGAAGACGACACTCTCCTCCTCCTGGATATTCACTTCTCCACATAACTCTTGCAAAAACTTCCATGACTCTTACAGACAGCTTGATCATCCCAGTAGCTTACTGAGGAGGTGTAAGATGTGGTAATGATGTCCTACCAGCAGGTTCAGAAAGCAATTTGAAAGGAGAATGAAAAAGTTAGTCCTTATATTTTATTAGGTGAATGTGATGCTCCTCTGAAGCCTGTTGGCAGAGTTAAAAGGTTGATGGCATCTTTAGCAAGTAGGCTGAACTGCAGCCAGCTCACGCAGTTTAACTGGAGACATCCTGAACTTCTCAATGAAGTACTACACTCCTACTGCCTCCTGTAATGCAGGAGAAACAGGTTTTCTACACACCAAAAAGGAAATTTGTTCTGGTGGCACTGGGACATGGAAACACAAAATCTCCAGTGCTATTCCTACTTCCACCACTCTAAGAAATCTGCTTCTGTTATCATCCCAGGAAAATGTCTCTCTGTAGTAACACAGTATGTCAGGAAAGGCCTTTTTCAGAACTTCTCCCATCCAAAAAATATGTTTCATTACTCACCCTTTTCAGAAGCCAGTTTTCTATCCAAGATTGCTTCTATGGCTCTAAAATATTGGGCTAAGTGCTGGTCTCACCTCTCCACAGGCACCAACCTTTCTGCTTTCCAGGTCATGATGCACACATGATACATCTGTAGGTCCTGCTTGCTACCCAGTTTCCTGACTGCCAGATCACTGCTTTATCCACAAGAATACATAGTCTAACAACAAACAAATGGAACTGGACTAACTTCACACCTACTTCTGTACTACTTACAGCCAGGAAAAAAATGTCAGCATTTCAC
This sequence comes from Chaetops frenatus, assembly GCA_013400775.1. Classification (NCBI taxonomy): domain Eukaryota; kingdom Metazoa; phylum Chordata; class Aves; order Passeriformes; family Picathartidae; genus Chaetops; species Chaetops frenatus. The sequence continues at coordinate 163,594 of VZTR01023982.1, read as the reverse complement.
CGGGGGATCTGTTTATTGATCCAGTACTGTGGTTTTCAGCCCACACCGTGTGAGATCCCAGAGATCTGTGAATTATTTTTAAGGAGTCCATGGATAAAGACCAAGGAAAGAAAACCTACTCTCTCCACAGGAATCCACAACTCTGCTGGAATTTTTAGTGGCTGGTAAATTGGAAGAATGTCGAAAACCATTTGTCTGGTGTAACAAGATAGGATATGTTCCCTCAGGCATAAAATTTTGGGGAACTGCTGAGGAACTCTGCCAAGTTGTAACAGTTGCAGTGCCTAGTTAGCACCTGTCTGTGACAGCAGTGTTTGTGACACATCTAGAGGTACACTGAGCATGTAGCATCTATTTCTTATTCCATGACTGGATGAGAGACATTCCATATAAATGGCAAGCTTTCCTTGGGGTCATTTCAAGCCAGTGTCAGAATCATAGAATCATAGAACTATAAAATACTGCGTTGGAAGGGACCACAAGGATCATTTGGTCTAGCCTTTCTTGCCAAAACATGGTCTAGACAAGATAGGCCAGCACCCTTTCCAGGCAAATCTTCGAGGTGTCCAATATTGGGGAATCCAGCACCTCTGTCAGACACTATTCCAGTGGCTGATTTATTTCATTGTGAAAAATTTTCCTCTTGTGTCTAATTGGAATCTCCCCAGAAATAACATGGACCCATTACCCCCTGTCTTTTCAATGTGATTTGGTGCAAAAATGGGAGTCTGCCCCTTCTTTGCAGCCATCCTTTACATACTGGATATACATGGAATAAGGTCTCCCCCAAGCCTTCTTTTCCCAAGACTAAGAAAAGCCAATTGTCTCAGCCGTTTCTCACAGGACAGGCTTCCCACACCCTTGATCATCTTTGTGGCCTTTCTCTGGATCCTCTCCAGCTTGTCCACATCTTTTGTGTATAGCAGGGACCAAAACTGAACACAGTACTCCAGGGGTGGCCTGACAAGCACTGAGTAGAGTGGGACAGTGACTTCCTTATGTCTGCTGGTTGTGTTCTTGCTGGTGCAGCCCAGCATCTTGCTGGACTGCTGTGAGTGAACCATGTGCTTCAGTAGTGCATTGAGCTGTTCCCCAACAGAACATGCAGGTCCTTTCCCACCCAGTTGCTCCCCAGCTGGATAGATCCCAGCCTGAGCTGCACTCCAGGATTATGTTTTCCCACACCTTACATCTGTCTTTGTTGAATTTCGTAAGGTTTTTTGTAGGCCACTCTTCCAGCCTACCCAGGTCTTCCTGTGGGGTAGCACTCCTGTCCAAAGTGTCCACATTTCCACTAGTTTGGTATCACTGGCAAACTTCATCAAGGTATGATTGATCCCATTATCCAGATCCCTTATGGAGATATTAAACAGCCCTGGGCCCAGCACTGATCCCTGGGGGACCCCACTTGTGACAGGCTGCCAGTTGAAAAGGAGCTGTTTATTAACACACCCTGGCTGCTGCCTGTCAGTTCCCTCACTTCTGCCCAGACCCCTTGACCATAGTGGACACATCAAATCCCCCAGGAAGAGGCAGTAACTAAAGGAGAGAATGCTCTAGTAGAATAAAGTACATTAAATCACATGGAAACTCCCACGTGCACAAAACTGCTCTTTGCAGGCTCCTCTGACCCTTCCAGCTCTTCATCAAGCAACCAAGCCCTCTTACAGGGTGTGCATGAGCCTTTCACAAACAAGACCCAAACATTTTTATTTTGGAAAACACAAGGTAAAGTTGCACTGTCTTTGCAAGAGTGTACACTGATGGCAATGACATTCTGTCTGGCAGAATGGAAAAAGAGAATTTTCCATTTTCAAACTTTCTAGAAACCAAAAGGTCAAGAATGAGAAAGAGGAAAAGCTCTCTCAGCCACTTTGAGTGCTCTACCTGAATGTCAACTGCACATTTGAAAAACTGTACTTTATGGAAAACATCAAGGTTCTGTATAAAACCCACACACAAAAATAAAAATGTTGGAGAATAAAATGTCTTTTTTACTCTCCTCCAAGTTACCACCCCAAGAGTCTTTGTGAGATCAGTCCTCTTACTTGGATTTTTTTCCTTCCCTTCACAAGTAGGCTGCTCCTTGGTATAGTGCTGGATGTTCACTTGGCATCTTTTACACAGGAATCTTCCCTCCTGAAATCTTTGCCCCAAGTAACCTCTACTCTATAACCTCTGCCCCTCTTCACCACAGCCCTTTGCTCTGGCAGGGCAGAAAACTGAATGTGAAGGAGGACTTGGAAGCCAGGGAGCTCTGCAGAGGAAGAGCTTTTCTCTTATTGGGATAATGCTGCTATTGGCACAGAGTTGTTTGAGTAACAGAGTTAAAAATAAGTTGATTATAGATACCCATGCTCTATATAGACTTCTTGAATGGTTTTGATGGGATGTCTGTGCCTGCTGTGCCTAGCAGCAACCTAAAATCCTATTAAGTGCCTGTGTTTTGTCCCAACTGTATGGCCTTAAAAAAATTCTTGTCTTGCCTGTAAAGTCAGACCTACTCCAAAATTGATACCCATCAACATAAAAGTGCCCTAAGAGGGATATCCTTACTTTTCCATCAGTTATCTGTCAAAGTTTCTGAAGAATAGTGAAAAAATCCAAACTATACTAAATACCACCACTGATGATAACACACAGCTCCTGATATGCATTCTCAGTAGTCTGCAAATATCTGTCTGGAGCATATTGCTTCTGCTTTTCAAATGCGTTTCCAAGGTCACAAGAATTTTCACACCCTTTACTGCTGGGTACTCAATGGCAGATATAGGATGTTGCATAGGTAATGGGAACACAAATTGGAGCTAATTATACAGTGATTGACTTGCCACGGACTTCATTTCTTATTGGAAGTCACACTGATCTCTGAAATGGAGGTGCTGAATCTCAAAATATGTAAAGAAATATCCACCACTTGAAGAATAAACATGAAAAACTCATTTGGGTAGAAGGAATATATGTTTGCACACAGATTTTCTCAGTGTGTTAGTCATTAAAATTTGGTCTGAATGATCTAAATTTTTTTCAGCCTAAATAGAATAGAATAGAATTCTATGATTCTATGGCTTCAGCACCAGTGCCTGGAAGCCAAATCTAAGTGTTCAGGTTTGAATGTCAGCAAGGAAATTCATACAAGAGCAGCTCTCGGGCTCCAGCCCTGCCAAGGATAAATACCAAGCCACAGTGCCAGCCAAGAACTTGTATAGGGGGAGCACAGGCAGGAAGCTGTGTCTTCATGGAATTCTACCTTTATTAAGCAGCTGCAACTTGTGCTTTCACTGCAGAGCACCAGCTCAAACCACCCTCCCTTGCTGTCTTGCAGCATGTGCTATTTGCTGAGTGCTACCCTGGCCAGAGACTGCACATTGGTATCAGCAGAGGTACCTATAGAAGGCCATGTGGGATCTGGGTCCTTACTTACAAAGTTTTATGTTATGGCTCTGCCTAATTTCAGAACTTCTCCTTCAGTTCCCTGCCCCACAGGCAGTAGGTGTCTCCATCACCTTTTTCAATAACATCTCCTACTCCTTAATGGAACTCCAGTAAGCCAAACTCAGTGCAAGCCTCCTCCACTACAGTGAGCAGTAATGGGACTTTTATTACCCACCTGGCAGCTCTGGATCAAGAAGGTACCATGTTTATAATGTACTGGAGTGGAGTTGACAAAGAATCCTTAATTTTTCTCTTCCAAGCATCCCTGTTTTTATTTTTCATTCTGACAATTGTGAGCTTTTTCTTTCACTTAGCCCTTGTTTTATCATAACCTTTGGAGTTAATCTCACTGCTAATCATGGCAATTTGCTCCTCTGATGGCCCCACTGCCTTAAACCTCACCTGGGAAGCCCAGGCACCAGCTTATTTTCAGGGACATACTTTGAAGGGCTGTTTGTCAGTCATATCCCATTCAGGAGTGGGTGTATGTACTTTGCTTTTCAGCTGCTGTCCTTCACCGCTGTACAACTGAATGCAAGCTTAAACTGAGGCGAGCTCAAGGTAATCACAGAACCATCTAGGCTGGAAAAGATCCTTAAGATCATCAAGTCCAACTGCATGCATCTCTCCGCAAATTGCAACAGCTCAGAGACAGAAATGTGAGGTGTAGACCCTTCTGCTCCCACCCATTTGTTAGATGTGGTGCCCCAAATCATAGCTGTGCCCTACAAGGTCTTTCCATGGCCTGTGGTTTTGGACGTTTGCCCTGCTTGGTTACTCTCCCTTTCAACAGGCTCCAACTTGCTCCTTTGTTATAATTTCTCTCTTCCTTGATTCATACCTTGTCATAAACAGTAGGAGATAAAGTCGTGCCAAAGGGACACTGTACGTTGTGCTGTACAAACATGAAGCTGTGGATAGCACAGTTTTCCCTTTAAAAAAACACTCCCTTGGCTCTGAATGGGAGCTGTTTTCACTGTGACATGGGTAGCACAATGAATTCCCTGCACTGAGACGTTGCTCACAGCCTTGAGACAAGGCACAAAGGGAGTGCAAATAAATGAACAATACGGTGGAAGAAACAAAGAGCAAAATGAAAGCAAGCAAGCAATAAAGGGGGGGAAATGGAGAGGCAGGCTGCAGTGTTTAAAGCTGTACCACAAAAAAGAAACACAATATAAAATAATGCAGAACTTCTGCAGAACTGGGCTAGCATTTCTATGGAAATGAGGAGTCCAGTCTGAAGAGGATGTTGACTCCAAGAACAAGGACACAGCTGGCAATTAAAGGACAATTTTCACATTGGCCTTGGATCCATTCCATGGGATTCCACCAGGGTGTTAGAAGGACTTTACCTGCTCCTGAAGCACAGCTATATTTGGGATAACTGGTTAGCAATGTCCAGCAGTAGCACACAAAGAAAAGAAAAGATACTTTCACTGTTGCGTGGGTCATCCTTTCTTTTGCTCCCCCAATTCCAAAAGCTCCTCTAAAAATAAATATTCTTCACACCCTCCAGTAACTGTACAAGACTGACTGACTCCCTTTAGAGAACCATGGGGAGTCTTCTACCCCAGAGCCATACAGGCTTGCATGGAAAAGAAAAGAAAAGGAAAAGATAAAACATGTACTGCCAAGAGCTGGGTGCATGGGCTGTTGGAGTGAAGGCTGGCAGGAAAACACATGGGATCACACCAGCAAGCTGAAAGCTGTACTCACGATGCCATCCATTTCTGCAATTTCAAATCAGGTATTTCTTCTTGAATAGCAGTTTTCTCCTCCATCCTCCTGTCTGATCCCCTCAGACCAACTGCCCTCTACAACTCATTCTCACTTCCCTTCCCTCTTTTTCCTTATTTTTCCCTCACTCCTTCTAGTCATCAAAGCAACTCCCTCCTCACTGAGATCCCGTATCAAATTACCCCAAAACCCAGCACCAATGTCACTGCAGAGGAATTGTTGTCTGCTGCATGCTGAATGGTCCTATGCAGATGACAGCTTTTCCCACAACATCAGAGCTGTCTTTGGAGGCTTTAGAGGCTTTTTAAACACAGACACTCTGCCTTGGTGTCACGTACAAAACATTTAATGCAACAATATCCAGACCCCAGTGTTTTTGTAACAGAGAGGTCTTGGTGGGAACTATCTACCCAGTATAATGTATAGTGTGTTACATGATCAGCTGTGCCACACCTGCTTGACTTGGCTTAAAAAACCTTGGTTTTCTTCATCTTTAATCACATACTCATGCTCCTACACTTCACTCTTGCTTGAGCTGAACCCAGTGTTTGTCCGCCTGGTTGTTGAATGAGCTCAGGATGAAAAATAACTTTCCCCTCAAAATATCTGTCTGACATACAGCATAAATGCTTGTACCAGCACCACAGATAGGACAACTGAGCTGGGAGAGAATGACAAAAAACAACTATGGTCAAATGGGAGAATTATAAGCTTTTGGCTAGTTACTGCAATCACAGCCTTACCACACTCAGCAGTTGCAGACTTTAGACAAAAATTGCTCAGCCAACTGCATCCTGAACTGGGTCAAAAGCTCGGCCCATAACTGTGAATCTTCCCTCCATCTTCCTGCAATTAGACAATGGAAATGAATCTGCCAACTAACAACCCCTTCTCCCTCCTTCTTCTCAAAATTTGTGATTCTTTCACGACTAGCCATGACCTGCAATGGTTCTTGTTTATTACTGCCTGTCTGGAAAATCTTGTAGGGTAACAACTGAGATGTCTGTTATTCATGGACATTTTTTTCTGTAAGGATCTCAAAACCCTCTGCAAACATCCTTTAGCAATGACTCACAGCACCTTCTCTCTTTTATGTTTAATGCTAAAATGGAGGCCACAGTGTGTCAGTATAAAGAATGTGATGGCAGCAAAGTCTTCAGCAACTGCTGCTTCTACCTCATCCCCACTCCTCCTTTTTGCCACAGCCACCTCCCAGCTGGCTGAGCCTCAAAACCGTGTGCTACTTTATAAACCTGGTGGAGTTGCTTCCAACTGAAAAACAAACAAACAAACCCAGCGCAGGGGTTTTTGTTATTGTTGTATTGCTTTATAATCTCAACAGTTACCAGAGGGATAATTCTGCTGGGAAAATGCTGACTAATGATGAACATGGTGGTAACGTGCAGTGTCAGAGGAGCAGGGATGAGCTGTGGAGGAGGGAGAAAGCAAAGGAGAGGGTGATGATGATGATGAGAAGTGAAGTAGCAACAGCTAAAGCTTGAATTACCAAATAAGACTGCTATCAAGCCACCCTCCCAGACACAGAGAAACTGAATAACTTGTCCACAGGAAAAGAGTGAGTTTTGACAGAGAGTATAATTTTAAGATACAGTGACTCCTGCTTATCTCCTCTCAACTCCAGGCACGGTTCTGCCCTGCTTGTGTGGAATCACGATGAGAAGGTAAATAGTAAAATCCAGCTGGTGGTTGACCCATCTATGTATATTATCAACAGCTGGCAGGTCATGAAAGCTTCTGTTCTGGTTCCTAAGGAGAAGAAGAACAATGACATTCAAATACTTGAGTCAGGCCTTGTTTTTAAATGTAGCATGCACACACACACACACAGAGGTGACCCACCTCTGCCTTCTTCCCTTTCTTTTTTTCACTTTGCCTCTTCTACCACAAGAAAATTACACTGGTTAGGTATAAAATGGATCTTACAAAGAAATGTGAGGGTAATTTCTAAAGATGAGTTTTAAAACAGTGCAAAGGGATGGGTAATCACCTCTTAATTTTCAGAGGGCTCTTTCTGTTGAGGAAATCTCAGATGTGTCACCAAACTGATACAGTGATACTGGTGGAAATGTCTGCATGGATGCTCAGCGTTCTGTGATAAGAGCCTATGTGTATAAAGATTATGGGAACAATTTTCAGTCCCCAATATATTCCACACTGTCCCCCTGTGTGCAAGCACAGGGCACTGTCCATGGGGGAGCTCTTTGGACAGTAGGGTGCATGGGAGCAGCAGGGACACTGCTCCAATCCCATCCACAACTTGCTGTGGGAAATTTCTCCCTGTTGTGCTTCCAGAGGAACAGAAACACCCTCCAGCCTTTTATGAGATTCAAGCAAGCCTGCCACACATAGTTTCTGTATCAGACAATGCAAAGAGAATAGAAGGCTACATTTTAAAGCTTTGCAACTCCTATTCAACAGCAGGGCCTAGCAATTTACTAAGCAATCCTACACAAGCCTGTGATACAGTTAAACCATCTCCTGGGTTTCACTCTGCAAGCTGGCTTGGCTTCCCCACTTTATTGCTGTGCTTGCTGAGCTTAACATTCATTCTAAACTTTGGACCACAGAAGGCACTGCAATTTCCAAGTTAATGCCCTTAGTAGGCTAGCACTGTGTCCCAGGACAAGTGTTCCTGAACAACAACCACTTTCCCAACACATGATATTCTTTCTACCTGCCAATTGCTTTCTGTTCATCACCTCCCTCTGGCTGATGCCCACATTTCCTCACTCCTGGAGATGCACTGCCTTTGCTCCCAGCTGTGTACAGCTGGCAGGTCCCCAGGGTCCAGACAAAACTGTGGCTGTACTCCATCATGTTCTCTGGATTAGAGTTGGTATTGGTCTGCTGCTAGGACAAAAGAAAAGCTGCTCACTTTTCATGTGGTTTTCTGTTGCTGTTGAAACACAGCTACAGCTTTCATGCCAAGGGTATCTGAGGCACCAGCCTTCTGGCCACACTTCCATCTTTTCCTACTTTGCCATCCCCCTCAACACCTCTAAGATGAATTTTGTGTAGCAGGTTTTTGTTGTGCTGGAAGAAAGCGGGTTTGGCTGCAACACACAGAGAAGAATTCTCCCCTTGCTCTCCTGGATGGATGTAGGCACACGGGTAGTTTCCCAGTCAGCGTAGCCTCGGCAGTCTGCAGACAAGAGCTAAAGATGCTGTTGCAAACATTCTGTGTTGGCATGAAAGAGAGAGAAGTCTCCACTAATGAAGCTAATATTTACTCTCATTGACAATTTGGGGGAATTTTTATAGTCTTTTCATCTGCTTGATGTGAGACTCCATCATGTTAGTGCTAGATCTGACACGTTTGCAATAGCCCACCCTGCAGAGGAGGGTAGCTGGAGATGGAAACAAAGATGCTCAGTACAATCACACAGATTGGTACCATTTGATTTAAAAGAGCATCCTTGTTACAAAAGAGTGCTGGTTAGATCTTTCCCTCTCAATGCCAACAAGAGGTTGCCCAGAGAAGCTGTGACTGCCCCATCCCTCACAGTGTCCAAGGGAAGTTTGGATGGGGTTTTTAGCCACCTGGTCTAGTCGAAGATGTCTCTGCCCATGGCAGGGGGATTAGAACTTGATGATCTTTAATGTCCCTTACAACCACACCATTCTATGATTTTATCCCAGTATCTGTTCCTTTTAGTTAGGGCAGCTAAATTCACTTCTGCTATGTTGCTGAAAAACTTGACACTGCTCTGGAGAGGTGCTGCATTTATTTAAAACTGTGCTCGATTTGTAGCATGAAGGCTTTTGATCTTACCAAGGACAAGCTCCCATTTTAAAAGCAGGTTATCTACTGTAGCTCCTACCGGGACCACAGCCACCAGCAGCCCCTGGTGAGAGACATGGGGAGCAGCCTCACAGCAAGGAAGGCTGCTCTTTCTTTCCTGGCAGAGGCACAAAAGCAGCCTCACTTCCAAGAGCTCTGTAACAAACTAGCTCAGTGTTTGTCCCAGGTTGGCCCCAAACACCTGGCGCAGCACGTAGCTGAATTGCATTCTGGTGAAAGTCACCCTCAAGTTCACATGCAAAACTGGCTTCTAACACAGCTGTGTTATTAATTTGTTGAATGACAGAGAGAATTGCTAGGGATGCAGGTAATAAAGGAAGCAGTATGTTTTAAAACTTAACAAAAAATACTGATAGGAGATATCAATAACTTCCAGTAGGAACCCATCACAAAAGAAGCTCTGTTCATGGCAACTCCTCACTGCCAAAACATTTAGTCTCATTATTGTAGATGCTTAAGCAATCATGTCTTAGACTGCTTTGTTCCATAGCAGAACTGATCACTAAAGATTATAAACTGAGCAGTAACAAAAGTTCTACAAAGGAAGACACAAAAGCACAGTGTTGAAGAGTTATAGACAAAATATCCAAACATTGCAAGGAAAATGCTCACAAGTGTAGAGTTATGATCATATGACACACAAAAAGAACATTACCAAGGGGACAAAATCACCCACTCATGGATAGGAAATGCCAGGATTAAAACTGCCTATGAAACCTTTGTGCCCTGCTGGTGGTAAGGCACTGTGATATGATCTCCAACTGCAGGATCACAAACCCTTTTTTCTGAGGAACCCACACCATACTCTGCCCAGGCAAGTGATGAACACTGACTGTGCAACCATTGATATGTAGCCTGCACACTACTGGGTCGTGGCAGAACAGATCTCATCTGGATCAGATGCAAGCATACAATGACTATTCAATAATCTTTTCAGCCAAAGCTGACAGGATTTAGCACTGTTAGGAACCATTACTTTGATATAGAGGACTTACACCAGCTGTGGAAGGACAGATCACACTTGACTCATCACAAAGTCAGTGAAGTGCAGACAGACTGTGCATGATATACAATCTGCCAGAACAGAGTGTCCCTTCACTTCTTTAAAAAGCACTTGACACAGCAGAGCAAGTATGTACCATTTCAGCACTGAGCATCACGCAGCCATGGTGCGTTTGCCCTGGTCCTAGAATTGGACTTACCATCTCATACAGTCATGGATAGAATAAACAGACCTCTGATCCTTACCATCCTCATTCCTTATGGATCTCTGCACCTTGTATCCTGCCCAGAAGCTGAATCCTGCACTGAATGCACAACTGCTATTTTCCCTGTACGAGTTTCTCCCCAGTATTCTCAGAGCAGTATCACACTGCAGGTCTCCATGCTGTGATGAAGTTCTAGGCCAGCTTACTGGGACCAGCTCTTAGAAATCACAAGCTGTAGCTCTGTCTGGCAAGTCTAAGATATAAAAAGAATTATTTTTTTCAGAGTTCTTCCTCACTCAATAAAATTGGTCAATAAATGTAATTTGTAATCTTACATAAAATGGAATTCCTGAAGAAAAAACCTATAGTCCATTACAGCTTCACTTGCCTATTTAGCTGGCACAAAACCTCTGCCAGCAATGCTTGTCCCAGCATCTCACAGCTGTATCAACCTGTGCACCCAAGAGCAGGTGAAACCAATTGATAGCATATGGATGATTGGATTTTACTCCTGATTTCTCTTCTGCTTTGTTTCACTGCAGCTGAGAGCATTAAACTGAGGGGAAGGTAAACATTAGCTTTTGCTTCTTTTGATGTGATTTGTGAGACTAGTCCCTAGCACTCAGGTCTCTATTAGATAGTTTGTTCTCTCTTCTCCCTACCTCCCCATTAACCTGCTGACATGTATCTGCTAATAACAGAGGATATGCCTCCAAAATTCATCCATGATGCTCAGAGAGAAGTCCTGCCTGATGTCTGCAGGGAGAGAAGTAAAGGAATTCAAGGCCTATTTTGAGAATTATAAAGTATCATTGTTAGAAAGGAGATTAGCTTCATGAAAATCACAGCTGGCCTCTCTTTTTCAATTTTCACATTGACTGCAAGTTCAATAGCTCTGAGGGCAGAATACAGCTCAGTACACTGGAAAATGTTCACCTTTTGTTCACCTTCAAGAGATGAAGGGTATCATCCTGTCTCTGGAAATGAAGACGTTTAACCAGATAGATAATCTAGTTTCAGATGCATCCAGTTTCAGATGCAAACATGGACAAAAAGTACCCTCCTGACCTATAAGTCTTCAGTATTTATATTTAGCAGATTACTTCAAGCCTCTTTCATTCTTTGAACAGGAATAACCCTTAAAAAAATCTTTAGTCACCTTTTCAATCTCCTCCTGAGGACAAGCTGAGAACAAGCCTGCCCTTTTGTCTTGTCTTAGTCCAAGTTTCAATTAGAAAACCCTTCTAATGCTGAGATCACTTTCTTTGCCTTGGAGAATTATTACAGCATTCCACACTTTCATCCCAAGGGTGAATAATATATATTCATATCCACAAGAATTTGTTCCAGCATTGGGATAAATCCTTGCATCTCCTCCTGAACTTTCCTGACCTCCAGACGTAGCTTTAACTTCCCTTACTTTTTTCATTCTAGCCCCTTAGATTGATTCTTTTTATCTGTCTTTGCTCTTGGTGGCAGAGAAGCAATTCTGGAGACCACCAACCTTGCACTGGCACCTTTGATGGACTCTTTCTCCAGGCTCTTGTATGAAAGAAAGTAAAGCCCAGGCACTGTGCTGAGCTCATCACTGCCTTCACAGCTTTATAAAGACAGGCTGACATCACAAAGCAAGTGGAGGTTCTGGTATGTTTTTCTTTTCTTTCTTACTCATTCACCTTTTGAGGGAAATCCTTTATTTACTAAATCCCTATTGTCTCAACAGCAGGAAAACCTTTCCTGAGCTTTACATTTTCGTGTTTCACAGTAAGTGCACGGGTATTTTTCTCTGGTTTCTGGAGAGTGTGCTTTCTGTTTTTGTTCTGCAACTCCAGGTACAGTTTTATGTGTGGCATTGTTTGTTCCTACATGACTTCCCATAATTAGGGATATTGTGGAGACAATTAGGAACCAGTAGAACAGAGTTGTTTAAATTTTGGATCTCTCTCATACATTAGTTCTTTAGGAAGGTTTAAGCCAGGCTACAAATATGCAGTTTATCTCTTCTCTGTCCTTTTTGTAAGCTGTTCTGTGATTTCTTGCAAAATTGCTGGATGCAGTCAGATTGCTCCTGCATTTTTTTCTAGAACTGACTGCAGTAAACCTGGATATGCAATCCAGAGCTGTTGACAGTAAAGGGAGGCTGTACAGAACAATTAACATTTGAGATTTGAAGACTTAATACTTTGGGGTTTTTTTCTGAATTCTGATCCAGTGCAAAGGGTCCAATTCCTGCAAGTGCTTTTATCCTGGAGATTTTAAGTAGATGTGTTGAGCTTGTTAGGAGAGTGCAGACCTCCTCTGCTAAAGTCCAATGGCTCACAGAGAGTCTTGAACTTAGGAAATGCAGGATGAACTCTGATTTGCTGAAATTTTCAGCGTGTTTTTGGATAATCTACTTTATATTCTTGTCATACAGTTTCTAATGAGTCACATTGGTGCAATAACAGTCTCTTTCCTCACAAAGCAGTTGGTAAGGTATTTGTAATATAAAATAGTTAAGTGATGATGGTGCCAAAGGACTTGGAATGAGGGTGAAAGGGGAAGAGGGGAATGGTCTGAGTCTCATCCTAAAATGACAGAGGTGAGGCAGAGCCCAAAGCCCAAATCATCTGTGCCTGTGACTAATATGTCTGTGCCCAGTATACTCTAAAAGCTAAATTAGGACCTGCAGGAACACAACAGGCACATTGTTATTTCTTGCTGTTCATCTGTGTTCCTTATTACCTTAAGGGTTTCTGTGCTATAATATAAAAATTATGAGCACATCAACATTACCTCTTCAGCACAAATGCAAACAGACCCTTTCTTTTCACAGTTAGAGCTGGTGGCAGTAGCAAAAGGGATTTTTCTGTAACTACCCCAGGTGGAAGTACTGCTGTAGTGTTTTAGTCCTCCTGTGTTTGTAAAGATCTTTATTAGAGGGAGAGTACTACTCTTATTGCTAATGAAATATTCCTAGCAGTGTGCCAAGCATGTTAAGTGTCTTCTAGACAGAAATATTCACTCAGCAAGGCCCATTCTTACATTTCCAACTGAATCAATGGCAGAGCCATCTTCCTTGGAGGAGGTCACTGCCAATGAGTAAATAAACTCTTGGAAGAAGTGAAGAGTTGTAATAGGAAGATGAGACCAATCATCTGGCCATGGACCCCTTCAACACCAGACAAGAAACACAGGGCTGCAACCCTCCTGTGTATCTTGAGCCTCGAGCTCCAGAAAGCCTTTCAGCACAACTGAATATGATATGATACAAATTTAATGTAATATAATAGGAACCAATTTGTGCTGGGAAAAGCTAGACTATGCAGATAGTGATTAGCAAAGCTAACGTGCTCCAACACACAGCCACAGTTGTGCTCACTGTCACCAACTTTGGGACCCTCTGTGTTCCCTGCCCAGTCCAGGTCTTTACTGCCCTATCCCTTCTCTGTGCCCTGAGTCTCTTCTGGATGTAATACATGGTTATCTGCCTTTGCCTCCTACGTGAATGCTTCCAGGCAGGCTGCTGGCCTGCTGGGTCTTTGAGGTTCAGCCTTGTTTTATGGGAACAGGGAGCTCCCTCCCCAAGGGGAAAGGAGAGGGACTGGTGTCTTCCTACTACATCACAGTGAAAATAAAGTAGTTGTTGCAGACTCCTGAAACTTTTGTCAATTGTGCTTCTTCAAGTAGGAGAGGGCAATGCAGTCACTTCAATGAGCAGATGAGAAGCACTGCTTAAGAGCTAGGATGTGTTTCATCCTAAGACAGCAGTGAAAACCACAAAATAAGTAACATGCCAAAAAGCACTGAAATATGACTTCAGATTCTTAGATCACCTTTTAGTTCCAGAGTTAATACTTAATTTCTGAGGAAATTAATATTTTCCCCTGAACCTCAGTTTCAAAAAGCCTCTATGTTTATGTATGTTAGGCCTCTATTTAAAAGAAAAATCTGGGGGAAAAAAGCCTGACAATTATGAGTGGTTCAACATATTGAACGTTCAGCAGAGCTGAACTGTATGTCTTGACATATCCTGGCCATACACTGCTTTAAGTGGGATCCCTCAACCCCTATGAACTGTGACTGTTAAACTGCTTAAAACTGTCTAAACCTTTAGAGCAGTTTAAGATAACTCAACCCCTTAAAATCGTTAGTACTAAAAGTTAAGCAACATCAAAAAGGTATCAGAGATTCTGTATTACAGCCACTTTAGCACTGCAACTTTCTCAAACACAAACATTTCCAGCTTCACAACCCCAATGCAAATTTTTCAAGTTGTGGACTAGGGAACATCTCCACTGTAATCTTTTGTTGATCAATCCTAACGTAGCCCACCATACAAGTCAGATTTGAAGATGCTGGGGTTATCCATATTTTAATATTTATCCCAAGAGCATACTTGACCAGAAAATATGAAATACTGCCTTGCTTGTTTTGTTGATATACTTACAAAAAGGTTTCATGTTTACTATTTCTTGACATCACTTGTCTCTGCATTTGTCACAATTTTTTACATAAGTGTGTTGGGGAGGAGATTGAAGAGCATGTGTGATTGTGTGAGGCAGTTTCAGGTTGATATGACCACCTAACTGATGAGTGGCAAATCCTCAGTTATTCCTAGTTCATTCCTAGAACTCAGTGTTCTGCATTTTAGAGGAAACACTCCTAAATACTTTTAAATGAGTGAAGATTTTTTCCAAGAATCTTATGCTGGTATTTATTCAGTATTAATCTCATCTTGCCTTACTGAAGAAATTAACTGAACTGCACAAGCAAAGTTACCTTTGCTGCTCTTGAGAGAAGAGGCAGGTGTCAGTTCAGAAGGATGGGAGGAAGAAATAGGGGAATGGGAGCCAGATGTGCTGAGATGCCAGATGTCCTCCTCCACCAGGGTCCACAGCTGGTACCAGGGTAGGAGCCTGGCCCCTTCTACAACAGTAACAGCTCCAGCAGTACCCTGAGATTTTGTGCTGGCCAAGGAGGTCCTGTGGCAATCAGCCCCTTCCACCCCACAGGGCTCTGCTGCCCCAGGCAGCCCTGTGCTCTCCGTGCTTGCAGCAGACCTGTCCCCAGCTGCTCCAGGCTTGTGGCAGAATCACAGAGCTGCTCCTACAGCTTCTGGCAGAAGAGGAAAAATGTAACTAAAACAGCATATACCCCTCAAAAAATGCACTTTTGCCTTTTTTTTTTTTGATACTTAATCATGATGAGAGGTTTGATATCTTGCCATAATGCTTGCTTTTAGCCACATATATGCTCTTTATTCACTGTGTAGTAATATTTTCATTACCATAAGCCAGAGGGAGTGGGGATGAGAGGAAGAAGCCTGGCATAAAGGAAATGGTAATACTTTGAAGCTTATTAAGGTAAAGTCATAAGTGCCAAAGGAGACAGCTTAATGAGTGCAGTCCAGAGGTGGATGTAGCTCTCCAGTTGGTCACACTGACATCATAATTTCTGAATTATTTCTCTCTACTCTCCACATCACTGCTGTGCCATAAAGGGCAACCAAATATAGTTGCAATGGCAGGTCTGGCTTCAGAATGGCTCCAGTGTTAATGGTGGTGTCCATTCCACAATGCTTCCAAAGTGTTAAAAGGAAACTAAACAATGGCAACAACAAGATTTCACCATAGTCCTCACAATGGTTATCTGATATAGCTGGAACATCAACTCCTTATCAGCCCTTTCCCACCTGAGATTACAGAGAAACTACTCCTGGTGGAAACTCATGTCCATAGACTTGCCCTAAGAGGAAAATAGACTAAATTATGTGCTGAACATGAACAAACCCCCCCAGATTTTACTCATGGACTTGGAGAGGAAAATCCTCTGCTTGTGGCTGATCCTCTTCTCTCTGGTGCCTGTGCTCTTTGCCTGAGGCCAAGCAGGTGCTGCCACTGCTGTGACACTTCAGACTGTGTCGGTTTCCATGTGAAAGGCTGGCACATTTTTACAGAATTTACTTTGCAAACTCTAGATTCCTTCTAACCTGGCAGAGCTGGAGTGTTTCAGTCCTGCACTTTTTCAAATTTCCAGAAATACCACAGTAATGACAAAGGCTCTTCTAAGAAGCAGGGCAGCTTTGCATTGACCTCCAAGCAAGGCGAAGGAGTGAATGCACCAACGTGCTTCAATTTACAGTAAGATTTCTAATGTGGGAAGTGCACACATTTTGCATCATCTTTTTCTCAGAAATGGATGATAAAGAAGCCGTTTTGTTTTAAATTAAGCAAAAGAGACCTGAGGTACACCCCCAGCATGGAAATTTTCAGCCTGAATGATCAAGTTTAGCAAAGTTACAAGCAACTTCAGGGGGAAAATAACNAAAAAAAAAAAAGGATGGGGGAGGGCCCTAGAAATGGAAATGATTGGGCAACCCTAAAACCCTAACTGCCCTAACTGTGGTTGAAAGGAGCTATTGCTGCCTAGGCTGAGTACATTTGAGATGCTGCCTTCTCAAATAAAAGCTGCAGAGCAGTAATAGGGCGTTGTTTGGCATTGCCTTCTTGAATAGCTTTAGCAAACACAGAAGGTCGAAGACTAGGAGAAACAAGGTAGATAAAAAGCAAAACAAAACAAAGGCCTACAGTAAGTTCAGACAACACTTGCATTTTCCATACAAACTGACAGGAAGTTATAGTTTCTGGAGCAGGGCAGGGCTATATATTCCTGGTTTTAGCAGAAAGGTTATAAAAATGCAGTGACTGAGTTTCTAGGTCATAATGCAAGCTGTCATGTATTTCTCTTTCTGCCTTTCAAAATGTAATGATTTCCCAATTTCACTGAAGTTTTAGTGAACTCTTTTTAACTTTCCAGGCATGTTCTTCATCTGGGTTAAGTGCAATAGTACTCAGGAGAGGTCAGTATCTA
Organism: Chaetops frenatus; assembly: GCA_013400775.1. Lineage (NCBI taxonomy): Eukaryota > Metazoa > Chordata > Aves > Passeriformes > Picathartidae > Chaetops > Chaetops frenatus. Next base: position 146,536 of record VZTR01023982.1, on the reverse strand, counting down.
GCCTATTCAGCATCCTCTTCACTGATAGCTTACAAATAAAATTTGCAGTTTAAGACACTTTGTATGCACACTTTCCATCCAAGTTGCCATCACTGGATAATTAAACAGGACAGGAGATTAAAATGTACTTGAATTAAAAGGTTTGGACTCATCACTACAGTTTGTCATTAAATGACTCATCTACCATTGATCAAGGTCTGCAATTTTATTATATTTTTCCCTAAGACACAAAAGAGATGGATAATTTGTCACTGTTAAGATGAGTACTGCACTTAAAATGTTTAATTTTTTTTCAGTAGCTACATACATATGTGATGGTTCTTTGTATTTATTTTTTGTCTCCCTCTCTCCAAAAAGCACGTAGTCTAAGCCTCTTGTTCAAATAGAAATCTTGACCTATCACAATGAATTATGCAACATTTTACCTTCTCACAAAGAAAAAAAAACGTTTATGTGTCTCCTCAGACCACATCCACTTCTGGAAGTTACATGTTAATGAAGGCTTGAACTTGTTAATATTACTTCAGCAAAACTTCTGTTCAACCTACCTAGCTGTATTTACAGCCAAATTGGTTCAGGGCAGCTGCAAGTGAAGGTCTATGTCAAGTCAGGAGGCAAAATTGCTGACTGTGGTGAGGGTTGTGCTCCTGTGAGCTCTGGGGGCTGATTGCTAACCCAGCCCTGGAGACTGTGCATCAAAGCAATGCAAAGTCCACTGCGGATCGTGACAGGTGGGATCAGGCAAGAGCAGGTCCCAGGTTGCACCACCACCACCAAGATTCACCTTCTAGATATCTGATGGGGGTGGAACAAATCCTCTTTGCTCTGTGCCTGCCCACAGAAGCATTAATTTCTCATACATTGCTTTACTGTTCCTGTGTGTTATTCTGGAAGACCTTCCACATAGAGTAGAGAAGCAACAGCAATGGAAAGAAGGTGCTGTGTGAGGATTTTGCTTGCATGGTGTGGGTGTCCCCAGCAATAAGCTGCAGTGACTCTAAGAGGACAGTGATGCTACCTTAAAAAGGCACAGGCTGTGAAAACCACAGAATTCTTGGGGAAATCTGCATATGTGGTGGATACTGATGAAAGCTTGGATTGTCCACTCCTAAATCAAGGCAATATGTGCTGCATTTCAGTAGACCACCCATACCTAGACCTGATGCATTCCTAGATCTCTGTAAGAGAAGCTTTTTCAGTCACACTGTATTTTCTTGCCCCAAGGACTGTAAGGTTTAGTGGCCTCTGAGAACTTCTGCAGGAATGTAAAATAACTGGAGGATACAGCTCTCCCATGCCCTGGTTTTCTTTAGGAGACCTGGGGCAGCTAGGATGCTTGCACAAGACACTCAGGGCCACCACAGCACTGGCCCCATTTGCTCTGGGACAAATTCCTTGGGTGTCCCTGTTGCACCAGTAGCACAGCTGTCATCAGCAGGCTGTGAGGCATCTCTGCTTGTGCCCAGACTCACTGCCAGCCTCTGTCCAGCCACACAGCACAGCCAGGGCACTGTGCATTCAGCACAGCCCATCTGCATGTCAAGTAATCTAAATTTGCCGCTGGCTTTTAAGCCGTCCTCCCCAGGACTCTCCTTTCTGCACTGCTGACCAATTTGTCCACAGCTCTTGAAAACACACATGTTCTTTATTCTTTCTGAAAATAAACAAGCTCCTGAACTTTGATATATTAAATCCTGAAAGAAAACAGAAGATACAGGAGCAAGCCACCTGAAGAAATGTAAGCCACAGCCTGTCACAGAGATCAGTGAGGGTTTAGGTGCCTGTATTCCTTATTGGATTTGGCCATTTGCCTGACAGCACTTACCATCAGACTTAGCTTTTCACCAACTGTTTCCTGCAACTCGCAGTGAAAGCAAACTCCCACAGACTTCCACGGGGTTCTGCCAGAGTAAGGCCATCTTTTTTCGGAGCAATCCTCCAGCAATGGGGAGAAGAGAGTTGGTAGAAGGCCTAGGCTAGGGATATTCTTCCTTGAGCAATTAAATAATTGGCAATAACATTTTTAGTGGTGTTATTAAAATACCATGACTCAGATATGGCTGTGAAAATGATAAGGACTTGATGTATTTTACTGTTAGAAGAGTTGATTTGTGTGCTTGAGATTTTTTCTTTGCCGGTCAGAACAATTCAAACTCTTTATCTTCACCATTTGCCTCTAGCTACGTTCATTTTTTGCTCTCCACAGGAATGGAAAGTTTTAAATTAACATATAATACACTGAATTTGAGAAGGAAACCATGCTGAATGTTCTTAATTTTCAGAATCTTGTAGCTAAACTACCGTGAAGTTTTAACCTTTTATTTAGGATAGTTCTGTAAACAAATGGGTGGGCACATGTGTGATCTTAGCAAACAGATGCTTTATTATATTTTGGGCCTCAATGTGACATTGTGGGGTGCTGACTATCTTGCCAAAAACTTGATTACCTGAGTCAGCACTCATTTGCAAATACAGACCCTGAGATCTGGTCCCTAAGGGCTCTCTTTGGCTGGTGAGCGTGCAATTTATTTTTTTAACCAATTTGACACCAATTTTCCCATATCAAATAATGCATTTTATCTCAGAAGACATACTAGGTCAACGGTTTGGACTGATAAGAGATGAAAATAGTAACATGTTCTAACTAAAATAACTCAGGTCTGGAAAAACTTGATATGGAGGACAAAACAACCAATCAAAACCCAGCTATACCTAGAAAAAGTGCTATTATACCCTAGCTCTCACAGCTTAACTCTCTTCCCCCATCCCCCCAGTAGGAAAAATTGTGATCTTTCTCTGTCCCACTGGCAGAAGAAAAAGGTGATTCTGGCTGATTTGCAGTATTCAACATTTGGACTCTTCCCAACTCAAATGCCAGAAAAGTGTGGCAATACCATTAAACCTTACGAATGAGGAGCCAGTGAGATTTCAAGGAGTATGGGATGAAGGTTTCCTTCTCTTGCTCCTTTAGGTTCATGCCATTTCTCTGTTTTCTTAAGATCAAGCTTCAAGCTGCTCTGTCCTTTAGTGAGCTGCTGCCCTTCCTGGTGTTCCTCAATCACCTGCTGTGACAAGCCTACAGCCACTTGCTGCACCACTTTGTGTGTTAATTTGGCCAATAGTGGTCAACCCAGAAGTGCCATTTCTGGGCCAGCTCCACCTGATACCCCCAACACAACTGCCCAGCCTGAACAACAACTGGCACTCTGTACACACTCAGTGCCAGACATTCCACAGTAGCTGGAACTCACAGAAGCCTGGCAGAGGTGCTGAAGCCACCTGTGCAACTCCAGACAACACAGGTGAAGAGGCCTTGCAAACACTGGCACTCCTTCACCCCTTTCCCAAACCCACCCACCTACCAGTGAAGGTCTGTGCCCCCAGCTCTCTCCCCTAGTCACCCTTCATCTGCTCTGTGTACCTTCAAGGAGATCCCAGCTGCTACTGGTCTCAGTGTGCTGGGCCAGGGCTTGTGCACCCTCCCCACCTCTCACTCCATGAGAACTCCCAGGGCAACCCCCAGACCCAAGCAGGACTCAAGACCTTGTCCCCAGCCTCACATTCAGTCTCCTCTGCTCCTTTGGAAAGACTGAGATATCAGCTACAAGGCTTTCTATCTAGTGTGTGAGTAAAAGTTCCCAATCCTCCTGCCACAAAACTGAAATTGGTTTGTTGCATGCTGTTAGAAAGTAACTGTGATTGATTCCTGCAATTGCTCCATATCAGAGGTGGGTGAGTGAATGTTTACCAGATACTGGTACTTTGGAGTTTGCTCAATATTATTAGATAGATTGACATAATAAAACACTAAGGAATGCTTTGATCCTAAGGCTGCACTTATATTTCAGATCTGAAATGTCCAGAACATTTGCTTATGTGCACACTTGCAGATTACCCTGCATAGAACATGTTCTTCCTAGCTTTCCCTTCAGCACTGCTAGGTCAGGTATTTTAGAGTTCAGTGGCAGCTGCCTTTGCCCTACACATCGCCACAATCTGTCAGTGAAGAAAAAAAGCCTATTAATTTTTTGCTTAAATAAAAGATTAGAATTTGAGAAAAGCAGCATTTCTATCAACACCATGTACAGTACAAATCTTCAAGGATTTTTAATGTACTTGCTTCAAGGTGATCATAGTTGTTCTCAGAGAGGAACTTCCCTATAGACTATGCCATTACACATCACCAGGTATTTTACCTTTGAACCAGGTTGGACCTGCTGTTACTGGAAATAAGTAATTGTACTAACTGGATGGTTAGGTCCTAGAATAGTAATTTTATAACTAGGGAGAGTACTTAGACTGAAGCCTTTGAAATCTCTGAATATATTATAACTTAACTACTTGGCTGCATTCAGGGGACAAAACCCCCCTGAGTGCCGCCTTAGTGAGTTCTTATTAGCAATGCTAATATTTGGGCTTCTGGACAAAAGATGATTACAGGTTAAATGATATTGGGATAACATCATGTGGTCGATTAAAAATGAAATGCTAATGCAGTAAAGAATGCATCTATTTACAGGCCTGAATCCATTTCTAAAATAAGAAGAGAAAAATTTCTGAAAAGTTTTCTCATTTTATGTACTACTGTGTACAAGTAACACATATGGCTTCTGTTAGGCATTTTTCCAAAGGAAAAGGAAAGCAAAAGTGACAAAAATGGTGAAATACATCTTCCTTTAAACCTAGGCATTATCATTAAAGTTTTTAGGGCTTTGTTTGGAATTGCAGTGCTAGTCTGCTAAACTGTTATGCAAAATTACTACTAAATCAAGAGAACTGCTGCCATGAAATAGGTTCTTCTTAGTTCAGTGAAACACAATAGGGCTGGTTGCTCCACCATTTCTGCTGCCCTTGCCTGGATTATTCTGCACCATGAGGGCAATATAATGGACTTCTGTCCTTGGGCATCATCCCTATGGTATTTGCCTTCCAAATTAACCACACTATCTGAGGCCAGCCAAATCCCATGGGAAAAAGCATTGAGGGGCACGATTTGACTTGCAGAGCTTTTAAGAAGGCTTATGTGGAAGGCTTAATGCAGGTCAATAAAGGGGTTTAGAGAATTGTAGAAGTGTCTAATTTTTTTAAAGATACTTTTCATGTTATATAAACTTCATTGACAGAATCCAATACGTCTATGTCCCAAAATGATATGCCAAGAATCAATTTGATATGATAATTTTGGTGTAAGGTGACAGACAAAGGGGATGCAATACTAGATAATACAGGAAAAAGAGAAGATATGGAGCACTGGGGAGTCTTGCTGAGTTTCTGGTCTGCCATTTCTTTCACAACCCAAATCACATCTTCAGCCTCAGCTTGCACTGACACAAACAGGCTGGTTTTCAACTGGCCAGCAAAGCTACAGAAAAAGGCACAGCTACCCAAGGACTCCTTGTCAGCACCAGAGCAAGCACTGGGCTGATGGAATTGTGCTACTGTGTACCCTGCTGCCTCATCCAAAAGTGGCCTAGGTCCAGCTTTATGGGCCAGAATTTTCTCCTTGGGAATAGCCCCACCTTTGTGTTGTGAAGCAAAGGTCCTCTTTATGTTTGTCTTCCAATTTCTTATTCATAAACCTTGTCTACTATCACTGACATGAAGAAAAATGCTTGAAACAGCATTGAAAAATGCTTGAAACATACCTTGGACGAGAGAAAACCTGGCCCCCAGCTGACCTGAAATGTGACTGAGCTCAGTCCTTTTGTCCTCTACTGCCTTTCAAGTGGTCATTTTATGATGTGCTCTCACACTGTTTTCCCTGCAAAAGAGAAAGCAGAGTGACATTTCCTGCCCTTCCACTCTCCAAACTGACAGCAGTTCACCCCTGTGGTGATTCCTTTTTCCCTTGTAAGCAGACAGGTACTATACACTGGGTAAGTGTTCTGGACAAGTGATGGACAAGTGCCACAGAGTTCAGGGGAAACCTCTGAAACCCTAGATGCCTTTCTGAGATTCAGATCAATATCTGAGATTCAGATATTTATATTCAATATAAATATCTGAGATTCAGATATTTATATTGTGAGGAGAGACTCACCCATCTCTCCTCACAATATAAATAGGCCAGAAATACAGTAAGAATAGACCTCTCTCATGGGGTTTTGGTACATCAGCTCCTGTTTGAGGCCAGAGATGTCTGAAAATTTGAGAGAAGGTTAAAAGAAATTTTCATGCTCATAGGAGAGGAGACTAAAAAAGGAGAAGGAGACAAGTAAAAAAAAAGGATGAAAGGGAAAGTGGAAGGAGAAAAAGGAAAGGATCTTGATGTTTTAAAGAAGGATTTGGGTTTGGGTTTATTTTAAAATAATTTTTGTCATGCCCAAGAGCTACTAAGTCTCAGTGATCAGGACAAGCTCTTCTCAATGCCCTAGCCCTCCTCCTCCTCACTGCCCTGCATTAGATGCAGTCCCCTACAGAAATGCAGAGTACAAAGGTGTTGTACAAACTATGAAATCAGAATGGTAGGGCTTTGTACTCCCTATGTCTTTATGCTGCAGAAAAGGATTACACACAGCACAGGGAAATGAGACATAAATCTCCTATTACCTCAACACAGGGGATAGATCCCTGCTGGGGGATCTGATGCTACCATTGGCAAAAAGTGTCAGCACCCAGTGAAACTGGTGGGAGTTTAGGGCATGGAAAATAAAAGAAATGTTGGACTGGCACTGGAACATTCATTTAGTGCCCTTGACAACAGTGGGAATCCCTTCCTGGGTTCAGCTGTTCCAGACCAGACTGGAAATGCCAGCCAGAAAACAAAGCAAAGAGATGCTACTATTACCCTTTATTTATTTAGACTTACTGTAATGTAAACAGACATGAAACCTGAGAAAGCAAAAGCTCAGAGCTCACCTTGTGCTTTAAGGATGTTTACCAATTGCCAGTCCTTTATAAATAGAATAAGCAGGAATCAGAAGAAAAAAAAAAACCAACCCTGAAGATATTTCCTGGTTCCTGCTTAAGCATGTGAAGGAAGAAAGAAGACTTGCTCAGCTTGGACCAGGTCCAGATGCACACTGTCCCCTCCACATGGGGCCTTGCTTTTGGTAAATCTTGTCTCAGTGTTTGCCATTTGAACTGACGGAGCCCTGAACAGCAGCAGCAGGCTGAAAGGAAAGGTTGTCTGGTGCAGATGGTGGAAAGCCAGGCTTGGCAGATAGTGGGCTGCAGACAGTCTTGAGCAGTGCACATGGGGGCCAAAGGAGGAGGAGGATTCACCAAGATGGCTTGGTGGCATGGCCCTCAACCAGACTTATTAAGACATCCTCTATATCTTTGCCTTTTCCCAGCTTTTTGATGGAAGGAAAACAGCTCATACCCAAAATCCATTTGGGGCCAGTCTGCAAAGTCAACTGCTCTTTGCAAAAAGCTGCTATTCACTTAACAGCATGGTATTTCTGTGAAGTTTCTTTTTGGATATAATTTCCTCATGTCTGTGGTGCTGTAAATCTGGTTGCACACAAGGGCAGAAATATCCAAGCAGGTGGTTGGATCTGCTAGGCCAGGTCGCACTAGCAACCACCAAGTTTGGTATCTTGTCTGAGGCATCAGGCAACACCTACTTCTCAGGAGGCAAATTCAGAATTCCATGAATGATTCAGTGCTGGCTATGAGGGAGAAAAATTCCCTTCTCCCTAAATAAATCAAATACTCATCATCCCAGACCTACTGCCATCAAATTACTTCTGCTTTATGCTTCCCACACACTGTCCCACTCATGTGATGGCTTACCTTTCCAAATATTGGGTGAACTCTTTCTCTTGGGAACCCACACTCTTTCTAAAAGAATCTACCAAATCCCTTACCCTTGTCATGCCACATGCCACAGGGCACAGCCCATACCAGCCTGCAGCCAGAAGCCAGGCATGTTCAGCTGCCCCCGGGAGGAAGCAGGTGAGGGAATGGATACTCCTATTTTTTTGCTTACAATTCAAAGAGGATTTAAGATGTTGCAGGGCCTTCCAAATAAGTGAATGTCGTGGTTTGTCAAGGTGGTGTGCAGCAGGTCAATTGGACTTGTGAATAGCACAAAGCTTTGCAGGAAACAGAAATGCTTTGATGGCTTTAATGATGGTATAAGGGACTATGTAAACCTATTCACACTTGATTTTCCAGACAATCACAAGCTCTTAAATGTTTCCTGAAACCTGTGGCAGCTGTCCAAGCCCTGTCCTACTGGAATCATGGCCTTCAGCAGCTGCCCTTTGGTTTCTCATTCCTGAAGAGAATTGGCAGTGCCTGTGTTGCTCATTCCTGGCCCTGGCAAAGGGTGAATAACAAGAGGCTGAAGGACTAAAAGGCAGGTCCTGAGACTTGTCCCACCTTTCCTGGGGCTGGTGTGACATACCTGTCAGCTGGTGCAGCTGACTCTGACTGCCCTCTAGTGCAGGGATCAAACTTGCTGAATAATTCAAAAGATGGGGATAGCTATGAATGGAAGACACCTGTGGCTGCATGGTAAGCCAGCTCTTGCTCAAGTATCAGAGGTCTGTGGCTGGCAAGGAGACTCCCAAGTTGTATTCCAGGTGGCACATTGACTATGAATATGAGGCCACCAATGTGCTTTAACAGTGCAGAACAACCAGCTGTGTCTTTTTTTAGCAAACAGAAATTCTTGGGCAAATCGCAGGTAAATCAGTAAATTGCCACCAAAAGAGGAGCATCACATCATCATTTTACATTTTAGAAGTGTCAGAAATGACTTGGGGGTACTGTATCTAAGAGGATACTTGTCTAGTTCAGTCTCTGTCTCACATGTTGGTGATTGACTATTGAACCAATTCACGAATCTTCTCACCTTACAGGAGGTTTTAGAACTTTTCCATAAAAGAAGAACAATATAGGCTCAAACTACTGAAATCTGTGAAAGCCCAGGAAAAATATCCTTCTGTGCAACAGTGGAATCAATCACTCCAGACAATTTTAAATAACCTTGATTTTTCTCTCATTGCTTCAGGCTTTAGAGACATTGCTAAGACAGAAAACAGAGCAATCTCATCATTAGATTCAGCAACCACCTGCAATTAGACACAGCAAGATAAAATTACATTACTGGAGAGAAAAGATCTACTTACAGTGGTTCCACACAGACATCTAAACTATTTATCTTCTTCTGTACACCTGGTGTGTTCTGTCTATACTTCTTATCACAAGACATATGAATCTGAATGAGCTGGGTTGGAATGACCACACTCTTGGAATCCACTTGATAGCTTCCTGTTGAAAAGAGGTATTATAAGGAGATGAAGTTAATAATGTGAACAATTCAGAAGAATAGCAATGGACTATAAAGCTTTTTATCTTTTAAAACTTTTAGTGGCAGATTAGGTTCACTCAAGATCATCCAGTCCATGGTATTTTCTCTATGAGAGGCCCATACTCAGGCAAAATACGAGAAATTATATAGATTTGTCCTGTAATCCATAACAGATAGAACTTATTTCAAAAGCAGAGTGCTAATGAAGCACCACTAGACAGTGAGTGGTAGTAAGTGCCTTGGCTCTGTGGCTGCAGTTAACTCAGATGAGATGTAGTCATAGATCCTACATGCCTCTAGCTCCCCAATACTCACTAATCTACATATATACTTACACAGCCTGCTGCCCATCCACAGATTTGGTTATATCCCTGTGAAGCTTCTCATTCTTTCCAGATTTATCTAGCCTAAACAAGCTACTTACCTGCAAACACTACCATCTCATACCCATCCCTCTTCCCAGCTCTTCTAATATATACAAGTGGAATCTACCATGATCTCACATAACTAAAAATCAGCCCAATTTACTGTGGCCAAAACTAATTTTAATTTCAAAAATTTAATTAGATGACTGTGCAGAGTAAACAAACATCCTTCTCTGGTTCCTGGTGGAGAGCTGTCCACATAAAACCACATCATTACAACCTGTAGGTATGAATTCAAGGACAGCCACTATGACACAGAGTCTAATTATGGTCAGAGCTTGAAGACATTGTTAGAAATTGTTACCATTGCTGCACCTATTCTGTGACTACTTAGAAGACTTTACCTTCAAGGGCACTTTCTAACCTACAATAAATGCACCTAAGCAGATCCTTCTGGTCACCTGAGTAACCACTTCTTTTGAGAGTACAATTTGTACCAGTCCTACTGGTGGATCATTTGTGAGGTCTCCACTAACTACAGTTAAATAATCAGGCTTCAGTAGCTGACCCAGGAAGAGAATCCCATATTTATAAACACTTCTGGCACTACACAGCCAGATTTTCAAGCTAACAGCAACATCTGCACACAAATGGTGCAACTTCCCAGTAATAAAGATGTGCTGACTCTTGGTGTGAATTCCCACTGCCTGAAAACAGAGACACAGTGTGAAGGTAAATGTTTATCACAGGGGTAGCAAACTGAGACTGACTGACAGCAGAAAAATAAGAGGATTTCTTTAAGCTGTTGTTTCTTAAAATGAATCTTGTGACAAACTCATGGGTCTGGTTAAACCTTTGCAGAATTAGACAAAAGGATTGTCGAATAGCTGCCATTTTCAGCCTTAGCTGGCTTATTTTCTCAGCTGCCTTGGGAAGAGTGTCAGTGTGCAAAGTGATATGTACAGGCATACTTTCTCTTCCTCTCCCTTCCAGGGGTATTCTTAGCAAGCACCTGCTGCCTCTGCTCCTGCCATTGAGAAACAAGGATCATTTCAGACCCACTGGGCTTTTCTTCTTTATAAACACAGTCATACAATGGCATAAATTCAGCAGCTGTGCAACAACTCATTGTGTTTGACAACAGCTGGAGGAGAAGGAGTATCTAAAAGGACAAACCACCAAAGATTTCATGCCCCTTAATGTTACAGGTAAACAAACACACTGTAAATGGAGTTGGTGGAATTGGAACAGATCAGCCTGTATGTTTGAGAGCACCGACTTAAGTGTGCCACCGATCACAGCTGAACAAGTTTCTCTTAGGCCCTCCTTCAGTGTTTTATTTCCATGCTTTCCTACAGGGAGACTGACTAAGAAGTATGCATAAATTTCATGCCAAAATATGTCTCTATCTAGCTTCAAATCAGAGTCATGGGAAAAACTCACACTGGCTTCAGCAGAGTTTGCTCAAGCCCTTCATCTATCCTAACCTAGTGCTGATAGCTATTTGTGTCCCTAAACGACCCAGATGTCCCAGATGATAGCACATGAACAGTGTATCACACTGATCATAGCATGGAGCAATAACTTGACTGCTCCTAAACTATTTGGAGCTAGTAACTAGGAATGCAGAGATAAGCACAGCACATGGTACTTTCACAAGGGTGTAAGGGAGCTCCATGGACTAGTGGATACTGACCCCACTCCTTTAGGCCCTGTTGAAAATTCTACAGCCTCTGGATCCCAGTCTGATCCCCTTTGCTCTCAAAACCAGATATTGCTCTTCTGAGGTCAGTGCAGAGCTATTATTGCACAAGCACAGGAATAAGTTAATAATATCTCTTTTCTCACTTACGTGTTCTTATGCAGCAGTAAATAAAAGCTTGAGGGAACTTATGTTTAGTGAGAAGGGAGCAAGGTGACTGAAACTTATTGTAAGGTCAGAGCATGCACACAGGCTGGTACTCCTGGTAGCAAATGGTAGCTCCCTCCCAAGTTACCCTGCAGTAACCTCTGCATGTGCCTAGATACAACCAAGGAAATGGTCTTCTCTCATTACTGTTTCAGTTACTAACAGAACTAATGAGACACAACTGCTGTTTAATTACAGTTACTATTTTATAGCTTTGTGCAAGATAAAACTCCCCCCACCTCCCTAATATAATATTTAAGATTCAGATTTTGTGGATCAGATAACCTTAAATTCAGTTTGCAAAGCAATACTAACCTTGCCCAACAAGGCTAGTTAGACAGCAGAATGTGACAGACCATAATTTTGGCAAATAATTTGACATAGTAGTGTCATTTTGCCTTTTGCTTTAGGAATATACAGACATATGTCAATGGGAATTTACAAGCAGAACTGAAAGGAGAATTCTCTAATATAACTGTTCAAAAAACTTGATTTATATCACTGATTAACTGATAGTTACTCTTTACAAGCCCAGTTCCAGTACTTTCCTTCAAATACATCTGCCTTTAAGGTATTTAGCACATAATTGCTTCCCCATATCAGTAGGCAGGTCTTGCAGTCTTACAGTTCTAGCAGTCTAGCAGTTCTTACTCCTCTGTGTTTTAATCGTGTAGCCATCACTGGGATCTTTAATACAGACCACTGAGACTTTAAACATCTCTCAGTCACATTGTAGCTGCAGTGCAAGTGTGCTGTGAGTTTGAACAGCATAGTCATGAACCCTCCCCACTCCTCTGCTGGGCTAGGAAATGTGCTACCAAAATCCGTGCTACTTATTGCCCTGAAACTGTCCTGGAGTTCCACCTCCACCAATATCTTGTAACTAAAAATGGAGCTCTCGCCTCACCCCGAAGAGGTCGCTAATTAAAATCGGTATTTTTAGACTCTAGGTATATTCAGATACTCTGCAATTGATACTATAAATATTTGGGGGTTTTATTTTCTTATACAATTAGTCTCTAGTAAAAGGATAGAAATTTCACCTTCACTGTAATGACAGCCCAACTTATGAAGATATGTACTGGATATAAAATAAAGGAAAGAATAAATCAAAAGGCATTCAATGACTTTAGAAGTTAGCCTTTCAACTATATTAGTGGGTGATGGCAGAAACAACAAACAATTGCAAAGCAGCAACTGAGTAGCTGAATTTATTGCATCAGCTCCAACCTCATTTAAAGATAATTTTATTTTCCCCCTTTTTGCCTTTGGTTTTTATTTTCCCTCCAAGTGAAGAAAGCATTTGTTGCAATGTCAGCGAAAGGCTAGAGAGAGGCTTCAGGGATGAGGAGATGAGAGTATTTGCAATTTCATCAAGTTCCTAGTAGCTCCAGTGAGAAACACATAACTCAAATGCTCTGGGTTTTCTCCAGCAGACCAGGTAGACAGAGACATCAGGGGAAATTTCCTGTTCCCTTGTAGCTCTGCACATCCTCACCATCTCTTCAACATATCCTGATGTTTTGTATCTGGTGTGCAAAGTACAGAAGGCACATCTGAGTTATCTTCTGGCTTGGAAAGGAACCTGAAAGGACTACAGAAGGCTACAAAAAAAATGCTGAAATGCTGAAAATCAATGTAGGAGGAAAATCACACTATTTCATCATTTCTAAGACCCATAGCTCAAAATGGCAAATGGGAAAATGTTTTGTTCTATACTGTTCAATACATTGCTTGCATTACTGGCTGACACAGCTGTATGATACCCAGACATTTTCTTGATGCTGATGCATTCACTTTCATAAGCCTTCCTACAGAAAGAGGCTACAGTTGTTAAAAAGGTTTTATAGATGGATAATGGAGAGAGATCATTTGACAGCTAAGAACTGAGTACACGTCTTTGAAACCTCGACTAATGCTTAAATTATTGTACCCTCCATCCCTTTCCATCCATACTGTCTAGTTGTCAAGTATCCACTGTGACACAGAGTAGCCCAAGGAATGAATTAGGATTTTGATCTGTGTACTTCTGCTTTTTTTATTGTCCTAAACTCATGAAATATCAAAATAAACTTGAGTAAGAAGGGTCCACTGGGTAGACAATTTTAATGCAAAATCTTTAACATTGGAGCTCATTTTCTGCAATGGACCTTGTTTGTAAGCATTGCATTCAGTGAGGTTTTTTGTACCCTCCAGGAAGTCTGACCTGCTCTCTAAAGACAAAAGATGCAGTAAAGAGAACTAAAGAAGAAAATAATTTGAAATTCACAATAATCAATTAGGATGCCCTTGATAGCCATTCTAAGCAGTAGAAAGTGCATTTTGCTTCACTGTAATTTTGCAGAGAAGATAGGTGCTTTTATAGAGATGAATCCATAAATATTGCAGACAATAAGCTGCTTCCATTGTGGACTTCAATTTTCCTAGTGCAAGCAAGAAATCTGCTTTCAATGTTCAGATTTTGTCTGCCATTCAGAAATATGTAAGCCCTGGACAGGAGAAGGTCTGGTCTCATTACAGGGAAGAAAAGGAGGCAGGGTTGCTACAGTCAAACATAGCTATTTGCTATGGGAGAGTTAAGCTGTATTTCTTTTCTTGCATGTAGGTTACTCAATTACACAGGTCTTTGTCATTCTATATAAAACTAGAATAATGTAGAGTTACCTGCACTCAGACTGATACGTAACGTTGTTTTAAGTTATACGGGCTAGAACAGAGAGCTGGGTAAATTTAGTAAACTGGTTACAACTTTGTTAAATCATTATAGGTTTAAGGGAGACAAAGTTTAGTGACTATTTTGTGAGTCCATATAACTGGGTTTTATGAAAGAGGAAGAAACATCATGGAGAAGCAACACTGAAACTCCTTGTTCACCAGACAGGGAAACTGGCAGTCAGGCAGTCAAAGCTTCCCTTACAGAATTCCAGCCTCTGCATCAGCTGAATTATCTATTTGGAAACTTCTACCCCATCTACTCACCTGAATTCTTCCCCCTCCTCTGCTAGGTCCTTGGCAGACACTATTTTGTGACACTATTTTTTTGCCAGGGCAGCCACCTCTGTGACCTTTGTAGAAGGTATCCTTCTCTGCACTCCTAGTTGAGGGTGCAGGTGCTGATGAGGAAGTCCCCTGCTTTCACTGTTGCCTAGGAAAATGTTTTCTAAATTCTATTTGGAATTAGGCAAATGAAATCAATTCAGGCTAATCCAAGAGTATGTTGGTACTCCAGTGTCAATTTACACTCCACTGAAGTGGAGCCCAAGTCCAGATATGTACGTACAGAAAGGTACTATACACCTCTATATAGTCAGCCCTTCTACCCCCATAAAAGCTGTTATGGCTCAGAAGATCTGAGGAAATCCAGAATCATTCATGTTTGCTTGGGAAGCCAGGGGACTTGAGCAAAAATGTTAAGTTTATCTGAGTAACTTTTAACCTGAAATCCACTGCCATGTGAATTACTGAAGCTAGGATATATATTGCTGCCAATAAAGAATTCCACAGCTATGTCTGCTGAGGAACTAGGAAAAAAAGATAATGATCCCTCCTTCAGGCCAGTTTCCTCCAGCCCTTTAGAGCTAAGCAGGTGTGGCAGAAGACAGTAGAAAGGACATTAGCAGTTTATTACAGTCTCAAATCTAGTCTTTTTCTAGGATATAAATTTCATCTCTTAATGACTATAATGCAACTTTTTGGAGCTAGTTAGTATGATAAACATATTCTGCTTAAGTAGTTCCAAGCCATTTTTTTCTTCTACAGGCATAACTATTTCAGTTGGAAATGTGTTCTCTCCTTTTTCCCCCGCCACACATACTGAAATGGTTGTATTGGCATCAAACACCTTTATACAAATATAATCTTCATTCACAGTAGGGATCACAGAGCTTTAACTCCAGGATATTTAAAGCCACTGCAATTTCTCTGTGTAGACAAACCACATAATTTCCAACACTTGGAGATTCATCCATCAGAGTTCTTGCAATTTTGCTTGTCACAGCGTTGGAGAGCTTCCCAAAACTCGCCGTCATGAAATATTGTCACAATATGCAGGATCCTTTCCTACAGCCCCACTTCAGAAAAGCAGGCAGAAGTTACACCCAGGAGCCACTGGCCTTCAAACCCTACAGCCCTTTTGCTTCTCTTCCACACAGGACCTTCAGCTGTACTTGCTCCAGCTATTCTCTCCCTCTCTTCTCTCACTGAAGAGTTTGCTCTGCTCGGTCTGGTGTTCCTGGGTCACTATCCATGTCTTAATATCCATCTCTGAGTGTCTCATCTGCAAGTAAAATGGCAGAAATAAAAGGCTCCACCCTTAATAGCACTTCTTAGCAGAAAAGATCCAAACTCTGCCCTTCCATGACCCTCTTACAGGCTTGGGTCTTGTCTATCACGAGAAGATGGAATGCATTTCATCAGGTTTCAAAGATCTGACTGATTGTGGAGGATGCAAAAATATCCTCTCAGCAGGGAGAGAATTACCCTAATTTGCAGTGCTAGCCACTATTTTGGAACAGTGAGTCCAGTCACAATAGCTCAAAACTGCTCCCACAAACTCTGATCCTTTAACCCTGGCCCTACAAATGGCACTCCTCCTGCCACCATCTACTGAGGAATCCTTTCCACAGCCTCAAGGAGGAGCTTGGCTGGGACAAATGCTGAAAGCAGGTGGGCAGTCAATGACTTGGGATGAGCTCAGAAACATCTGCTCCTGCCAGCTCTTTGGAGCCAAGGGGATGATGCTTGAACCACAGCCACGTCATCCCACAGCAGCCAGAGGAGCAACACTGTGTGCCATGATCCTCCACTTTTCAGATGAGATTTACCTTATGAATCTTCCCTACTTTATTGCTAAAAGGTGACAGCAAGGACAACAAGGATAGTGTGAGCTGAACAATTCCAAAGACAGGAAAACACCTCTGTGCATTGCCTCAGATAATTACAGAAAAGGTCTAGAAATAAAATAAAAATTAAAAAAAAACAACAACAACAACAAAAAAAAAAAACAAACCACCAGCCTTTTCTTGATTCCTGGCATAAAAATAACATTTCTATTGTTTCTTCTTTTTTCTGTATGAAACTAATCACTCTTATCAGTGTCTCCTTGAAATGCCTAACCTCCTTATCTAGTTTTGTCAGACCCAGACCCAAAGAAATCCAAACAAACTCAAGATGATGTAGACTGTATCGTAGAGCTCATTCTATTCAACAGTTTCTGGCTAAAGAAAAAGGAATCCCATAAGAGCAGAAAGTAAATGTCTGATGTGCCCCAATAGCAGTGTGAGCACAGAGGTGCACAGGGACCTCAAGGCCTTCAGAGTCAGAAAATCACAGGTGCTGCCTGCTATAATGAAAGAACATCTGCTGAAAATAGAGCCATGAGAATTTGATACAAGAGTTTATTGAGTGTCAGAACAGCCTCCAGGAATGCTCTGCAAAAATGTCTCCCAGGCTGCTGTATCAGGCTCTGAGGACAGCCCTCCACTGGGCACTTTGGCTTCAGCCAACAAGCCACATTTGGGGAAAGCCCCATCTCTGGGGATATAATAAAGGCACTGCTTTCAAAAACAGAAACCTTACAGCTAGAGAACTTGTTGCAGGCATAGCACAAATTCCTTAAGAATCCAATTTTACATGTAAATGCCAGTTAGGCTCTTAGATGATTTGGGTTAGAAAATTTCACAGTGGACCATCTGGAACGTGCAGGAGCAGTACTCCTGGCCACACACCACAGACCTATTTGCTCTCCTGTAGAAACTCAGCTGTCTGGGAGCAGGGTGTTTCTTGCTGCTCTATAAGGAGCAGCTGCCCATGACCTCATATTTCAGTGATGACCTCAGGCTGGCTGTGTACCTGTCATTTCTAGGGGGCAACTCCCAATTTACCCCACTGTAGAGAGAACCTGTCTCACTGAGATGAATGTGTGAGAACTTGCAACTATGAGAAGATGCCACCATGCCCTGCCCCCTTCATCTCCTACGCCTGACAGACGAGCCCTGAAGAGGAATATCTGCCAAACAGCCTCTACCTCACATCACGCACCACGATAAAAAGTACTGGTATTTTATTTATGTTGACAAATTAACAGAAATGATCATCAAAAGACTATCTTGGCAGTGTCTAATAACAAGCTTTTTAGAGGACTAAATTTTTTCCATAGCTGCAACTCATCAAAAATGTAATGCTTTGTTTTGACTTGACTAAGGGCTGGGGTGGGTAAGTGGGTGGTCTGGAATCCATGTGGGCCACTTTAAGTACCTTAGTCACACCAGAAGCTTTGAGTTACCACAGCATCCTCTCTGTTTTTCCTGTTAGCAATGATAGAACATTAAATTGAAAATAAAAAAAAAAATTCCCATTTAATTAGTTACAAACCACCTTTACATAGCATTTCCCTTTCTAGAGATACTCAGCTTATGAGGTGTTTGCTGCCTGGTAACTGATTTCTCTGACTAAGTTTTTAGAAATAAATAGCTCAGGATGTTTCTTTTGGTTATTCTCTCACTGACTCAAAATAATACTTTACTTATTTATTCTACTTTTCTGTGGTCCTGCTTGTTCATTCTTATTGAGTTCCACTTGTCAGTATTTGGACAGGAAACCTTAAAGAGAATGCAGCTCAGGTGTTGATCCGATGCTCTCACAGGGTACCTTGTATCCTTACACCTCTAAAGATACTTTCTGATGCTCTGTAAAAGCAACGACAGAGCAGCTCTGTAAAAACGCCTCTTATAGAGTGTCACTATTGAAAATGGTGTGCCTAAATAAAAATTCCTAGTACTTCCTCCCACCATGAATGTCCTAGCAGCATCTGCTTGATGGTTTTCTATTTCCTGAAGCAATTTGGTCTGTCATGGTGTCACATGGCATCCAACAGCTGCTGTCAACCAAGAAGTAGCTTCAGATCCACACTGGGTGAAGTTTCTTCAGGGCAGCCCTGAAATCTCCACATTCTTGCAGTCCTGGAGAGGGCTTCCTTTCCTACAAGATGCATCACTTCCCTTTGGTTACTGCAGCCAAACTTTTGCCAGGCAGGTAGGATTTGAAGACTCCAGAATTGCACAAACACCATTTGGGAATGTTTGAGAACAAAATATGATTTACTTGGGTACAGTACAGCCACATTATTCATGCAAATCCACTGCCAAGGGAGTCTTGTCATAATATACCATCTATTTAGGAAAAAAGAAACAAAGAAAAAAAGTCCACCCTTCTCATAACTGGTGGGACATCATAAATCCTGGGTTCCAGGAGCTTTGGCCCCACACTGTAAGTCTGCTGATTTCATTATGCCTTCTATCTCTTTACTGAGACTTCTGTATTGCTGCCAAATTTTATTTCTGTGTCCTTTTCTCCAGGCTTGGATAACTGCACTCCTCCCTCTTTTTTCAGGTCACCTCTGTGCTCTCTGTGCTGCCAGCTCTCAAATGCACGAAGATGAGCCAGAAGAACACCAGAAGAAATGCCAGAAAATGGGCCCAGATAAGCACCAGCACGGAAATAGTGTGGATAACTGTGGGACTTGAGTCAAGCACACACCAAAATGACCATTTAAGTCTGTACTCATATCTTCTTTAGGCCACAAATCAGCTTTGTCTCACTGGTAGAGCCTCTTTAATACCATTTTGTTTTCTGCTGGTCTAAGGCTGCAGACAATATGAAATGCAAGAGATGCTGTTATTATTGCACTGCAGCCTGGGAGGTGTGGAAAGAAGCCACCACTGTAACCACTAGGTCCTGATTACAACTTCTGTGGGTGCTGTCATGATGGAGACTGACTGTGGTGCCAGATAGCTTGGGGAATAGTGTCCAATGGGCTTTTAAGATAAATGCTTTTAATTTCAATAATTTTTAATTTCTTTCTTGACAGTGGGTCTAGTCTTCTAGCTGAGCAACATCATTTATTGTTGCCCAGAGGATTTGATTTCTGGCTTTGCAGACTGTATAGGAGCCAGGATCTGGGGTCCTGGTAGATGTGGAGTATTGGAGACAGTGCCTGACCATCTACAGTGACTTCTGACAAGCAGGGAAACAAGAGGGACCCTGCCTTGACTACACTGTGGAATAGGAGGGGGTCACAGGGAAAACACACACACATAGAAGACAGACTATTTTTGTACCCCTGCTATTCTGGACAGTCCCTCCTATTGGTTACATTACCACACACTTCATGTTGCAAGGAAGGAGAAAGCAGCAGGTTTCATCAGCCTTGTGTTCAGAGGCTGATATGTTTCTATCCAGAACCAAATGGAAGGGGAACATCTGAGAACCTACACAAAGGATCAGTAATAACACAGCAGTAAACTTACCCTTGCATCAAGGGCAGCTGAGCTTTCCTCACCATAATAGCAAAACTAAGAAAGGCTCTGCTGGGCCAAGGGCCCCAGCACATCCACGTCCTAGCTCCATGCCTCCACTGCCAGCAGCACTTTGGTCCTGCCCCAGGGCTCATGGCTGAGCACTGCAGCATCAGCAGCAGCATGGGCTGCTGGCAGGTTGCAGGCAGGTGAGGATACACCTGCTGCCTGCTCCTGGGGGCTCAGAGGGGACAGACACCGTGAGACTTCCTAGATGCTCTCTAGGTTTGCAGACTGGATTTGCTCG
Organism: Chaetops frenatus; assembly: GCA_013400775.1. Classification (NCBI taxonomy): domain Eukaryota; kingdom Metazoa; phylum Chordata; class Aves; order Passeriformes; family Picathartidae; genus Chaetops; species Chaetops frenatus. Next base: position 126,399 of record VZTR01023982.1, on the reverse strand, counting down.
GCACAGCAGAGCCAGGACCCAAGCCACGTGTGTGCTTGTTGTTCTGCAATTGTATTTCCATAAAGTGTGGTGTGGCCTGTAAGAGCCAGTGGGGTGCTTTCATAGTAGAAAGCTCTTAAGTGTTATTAATGAATTATGGTAAAAGCAACAGTAAATAGGGGTTGCTAATTTACTCAGGGAGTGTTTTAAGGTCTGATTGTTTTTGATACTGCAGTCAAAGATTAATTGGGGTTGGACATCGTTGCTTGTCTGGAAGGCCAAGTAAAACACCTGGATGTGTAGAGAAATGTCATTGTGCATTACCAGGGGACTCTGAGGGAGTCAGAGGCAAAGGTGACTCCTGGGCCCGGGTAGAACAATTTTTGACATGTTGTCATAGCACAGCACAACATTTTAAGTCTTTTTAAAAGTGGGAGGTGTGCTGATGGAAATGCCAGAACACATGTGCAATCCCAGTGTGATCCATTCAGGCAATGGAATAGTTTTTATCTATGGAGATTGCCTAATGATAAGTAGCTTCCACTAGTGAGTTACTTTTGTGAAATTTTTCACTTGTTCTGGCCACTCTATTTCAAAGTGAACAGCTTTTGGGAAGAAAATACACAGAAAGAAAGTAACCTGACAGTTTGTATCACACATTTGCCTAAATTATCTTAAAATGCTGCAGGAATTTTATTACACAAATACACCTGCTACCATCACATTTTCCCTTTTCAGAATCTCTGAAAAACACAATCTGTTTAAAAATCACAAATTAGGCAACTAGTAGTGATGGCATTCATGTAAAACTATTTTTTCAAAATTATTTAATTTTTTTTCTGGCTTGTAAACTTCTAACTTTCATGTTTTAAAGCTCTTCTTAGCACCCATCAGGGAAAGTTACACTAACTAAATGAAAAGAGAGCTGACCTTTGGTTAAGCCCATAACTCTGACATAGAACCTCTGACTACTGAGAAACTTCCAATAAAATAAGAAAATTTGATAGTAATTTCCATGGCTGCTGAAGAACCTCACACACACACACACAGAATACTCTGAGTAGGAGGAATGGGTTACTGACAGGCTTGAGTAAAAGACTGAAGCAAAGACTGAAGTTTCATACTAGTTTTAAGCCAGCACCAAGTTTCAAAACGGCCTATAAAAACAACAGGAAGAGCCTTTAAAGATATTTCCTGATGAAAGGAGATCTTGTCCTTCAGGGCTTAGGATATCTCTGTAAAGTTGTCTCATTCCCTAAATTTGCCTTTGCTCTCAGCAAGATATACCTGAAATCACATAGCTTTGTAGGGATTATTCAAATCAGAGAAAGGAGTTTAAGGAATTCAAAGCATTGAAAGAATGTCACTCTTTATAAGCGTGTTTGGGAAAACATTTTGGTTTTAGTTTGCTCTGGTATTCAGGAATCCTAGAGAAGAGAACTGAGCCTTAATACAAATATTCTTTTCCCAATCCAGATCAAAAGGAAGGAGGAATGGGTAGGATATTCCTCTCCAAGGCCTACCAGGTGGGCCACAGATACATCTTTCAAGGTGTGCTTTAGGGTACACTTGGCTCAACAATTGCACCTCCACAGGCCACTAAAAATCTCTTCATCTCCTCTCAATTTTTTTCTTTTTCTTTTCCTAACTAACTTCATTCCTTCACCCCATTCTCTCAAACCTTCTCATCCTTACTCCCTTTTTCCTTTCATTTTCTTGACAAGATCTTTCTCTGTTGTCTTCCCTCCAGTTTGCCCTCGCAATTCACCTTGTCCCATCCAACAGGACTTGTTCTGTCCAGGGTATAGAAGAATTGACCCAGGTTTAGATCCTGGAACAGGATCTTACAGGGTCACACCTTTAAACTGTTTTTTTCTGGTTCCCCTTCATACGGGGCTTTACCCTCCTGTTGATTTCTGGTGACATCAAGACCTTCTCAATAGCTGATTTAGCTTGGGATCATATGGCCCAAGAAGAACCTACCAACAGGTGAGTCCTACTGAGGAAACATCTCTTTTTCATGGACACATACTCTCCCTTAATCTCCCACCAGATTTCTGTGTGCTGTCTTGCAGAAGTGGCTTCATATCTTTAGGCATCCCCCTATACAATTACAGGAATTTTATATATAATTTCCAAAACAGACATTGCTTTGCTGCTGTCATCTCCTTTTCAAATACTGTTGGGCATCTGGCACTTCTGTGGCCTTCCAAGTGATGGCACATAAGCCCTCTGTCGTGAGGGTATTGTAGCTTGATTTAGCTTATCTCCTCAGGTCTGTGTCAGCAGAACTGAGAGCATGTCTGGACATCCTGGATGAGGTACACAAAGTAGGTTAACTCTTTGCCTTCACTTACAATGCAGCATCTGACAGTGAATGTTTAGCACCTGCTGATCATCCATTTGAGGCTGTGGTAGTTATTTGTAGCTCAGAGCAGGGGGTTCACACTCAAGAGACTGTGCCAGCCTTTGCTGAGTCAAAATGGACCCGCAGAAGAGGACCAGGAAGAAGCTGTCAGGATCAGTGCATTGCCCACACATGCTCCACTCCAGTTCCTGCTTAGGGATATCATAATGGCACCTAAAGGCTCACCCAGATTTAAGGGCTAGCTGTGCTGGGTGGCACACAAACATACTGTGGAGGGAAGTCCATGGCACAAAAAGTTGGACGCTGACACAGTTAGACAAAGGAACAAGAAACCATTACCTTCCCCAGATCAAAAGCAGGAACTGAAACAGTAGCTGTGACTTGTCAAGGTCATTCAAAAATTGAGCAAGAGAGATTAGAACAGAAATTTTTATTTCCCTGGATCACAGCTCAGTGTCTCAGTCACAAGATCATCCTTCACCTCTCACACTTGTCCCAAGGGAAGAACATGTCATTCCTATTTGCTTACCCAGCAGCAGTCCTAGCTACAGGCAAATAGAGGCCTTCTAAGTGAGCAGGGTACCAGCAAGGGTGGAGTCTGAGGCAACAGGGACACATGACCACTTGCTTCCCTGCTGGGGGCATATGACACAGCTGGTGTGCATTAGAAAGGCTGCCTGATTCCTATAGCACCCTCAGATTTCATGTCCCATGAAGCTGATGGAGACAAGAGAACTTGCAGCCTGATCCCCCTCAGATTAGGTTTCTGAACATTTCCTTTATTGCATATGGAGAGAATCTGAAGGAGAGCTCGACAGCACAGATATTTTCCTGGCAAGGGAAGAGCTTTGAAGCTCTAAAGTGGTCCCAGAATAAACTTCATGACTTGGGAATGAACACTATGTGTTGACAACATCATCAGTTCACAGTTTTAAAGGCCAGCTTTTCTTGGTGCCCACTGCAGGGCTGTGATCCAGGCAGATTTTCTGGAAAGAATGCAAAGGGTTAAGTGGGACACCTTCATGGGATGCTTCTGTGGGCATGGATTCTCATCTCCATGCACATCAAGGGATGGGAGGCACTCACCCATGAGAAGCAGACGTGAGCTGGAGCTTTCTGGTAGGCCCAGTCCTGCTGGTTCCCCTCACAAACCTGAAATCTCACTGAGGGGGGAATGGAGGAGAAAGGGAATTATTGGGACACAGTCTGGGAAAAGAATTGCAGCAAACACAGAGACATGGTTTAGACTGATATAGCAGAGCCAGATGGATTAGGAAAGGCCCTACAAATACCAAAAAAATTCACATAATGAAAAAGCAGTACCTCATATTAAGCAATTCCTTGCAGAAGATGGACAGGGATTTAAATGGGAAGAAGGTAGTGGTCAGATAGATGTTTTGAGATGCCTGCTGGCTAAGAAACAGTGTGGAAGATTAAAAAAGGTTGTTTAATGAAAGTAGATGCAAGGGCAAAGTTCTGGCTCTGTTGAAATCCAAGACAGAAAAAGACTTTAGGGGAGTCTGGATTTGGTGGGGAGATTTACTGTGTTTGTAAACCTGCAGGCATTGTTTCTGCTCATAGTCACAGCATGGTCCATGTGTGGTACTGCCATGTACATGAATGCCATCTAGGCCAGTTTATGAGGAAAACTGCTGTTTAGAAAGTACAAACTTCTAGTTATATCCTACACTCTATCTTCAAAACCTTTGAAACCTCAGGGGAGATACCTGCTTTGGGCAGGAAAGCTGAACATGCAAAGCTTTCCCTGTCTTTCCATGTGTTCCTGTGAATGGTTTCTTAAATATCTTGAAACAAAGTTGTTTTTTCTGCATGAAACTTGGCCCATTCAAGACCAAGTTTCATGACCTATACTTCTACTGTAGTGGGAGTTTCACTTCTCATTCCTACGAGGTCCCCAGCAGACACTGAGCAGTAGAAGCAATATCTTGGAGACTATGGTTGGAAAGATGCTTGGTGGAAAAGGACCCAGGGTTGTTGGTTGACAGGTGCTGAACACGAGCCAGTGTGTGCCTGGGTGGCCAAGGAGACCAATGACATCCTGGCCTGTATCAATAAGGGTGTGGCCAGCAGGACTAGGGCAGGAATTGTGCCCCTGAACCAGTGTACATCCCTGGTAAGGCTGCAGCTCGAATCCTCACTACAAGAAAGACATTGAAGTGTTGGAGTGTGTCCAGAGAAGGGCAGTGGAACTGGTGAAGGGTCTGGAGCACAAATCCTGTGAGGAGCAGCTCAGGGAGCTGGGTTGTTTAGCCTAAAGAAAAGGAGGCTCAGGGTTGACCTTATCACTCTCTACAACTGCCTGAAAGGAGGTTGTAGCCAGGTGGAGGTCAAACTCTTCTCCTGAGTAACCAGCAAAAAGACAAGAGAAAATGGCCTCAAGTTGCACCAGGGGAGATTTAGATTGGATATTAGGAAAAATCTCAACCAAAAGGGTTGTCAAGTATTGGAACAGATGGGAATTGTCTGAGTCTCCATCCCTGGGGGTATTTAAAATACATGTAGATGGGGTGCTTAGGGACATGGTTTAGTGTTGTACTTGGCAGTGTGAGGTAAATGGTTGGTCTTGATGATCCCAAAAGTCTTTTCCAGCCTAAACAATTCTATGTGTCTAACTAGTCTGTGTGTTTAACTAGTGTCAAACTTCAGAGATATTCCTGGGATCAGGACATTTTCTGAGAGTGGAAGAGTAGAAGCAGCCACAGAAAAAGACAGTCTTTCTTCAACAAGGAGCCCCATAGAGCTCCTGGTCTTGTCAAGTCAGAGCTCCAAGTTCGTGACCATTTTTCCTTCTTTCAGAGGGAAGAGGAGTAAAGATATTATTTCTGTCTTACTCACATCTACCCCCGGTTTTAGGAACAAATCAGTAATTGCAATCAAAGCTACAAGCAAAAAGCTGGTGACAGCTGGGTAGGTTTTGTAATTGACACAGCAAAATCCCTGTGGGGTCTCCCCACTGAGATTCCCTTTCACCCTTACAGGTTCTCCCACCTGGAAGGGAGCAATGCAGGAGAGCACGACAGAGGAGCCAAGCACGACTACAGACAAATGTGTACAGCTGTTGTGTCTGCCTTGAGCTGACAGTGTCTGCTGGAGTTCAGCTCACCACTTTCCCTTCCTTTTTCTTATGCTATATCCCCACACTGCAACATGTGCCACAACACCACATACTTAGTAAAGCCTGTGATGACAGTCCCAGAGCCAGTGAATTCCCACAGATACTTTAATCACAGGCCAAAGAAAGGGTAGCAGGAAACCAGCAACCAGAAATGATGCATGGAGAAGGGGATGTGATAATTAGGCAACCTGATGACAGAGATCAGGCAGGAGGGCAGAAAGAGAAGATCACATGACAGGAACATTGCTTTTGACCACTGGACCACAGGGTTAGAGTCTCTTGCTGTTACCATGATGTGATGCCTCAGAGAAGAGGGGATGAGTCCACATTAGTCATTCAGCTACTGGGGAAGAAGAATCATTCCCAGTATAAAGCTTTGCAAAGGAGCAGCTGGTATATGAAGTGGGCTTCCCTTTAGTTATCTTGCCAATAATGAAAGCGATGACTCTCCAAAGGGTAAGACTGCAGTGTGGTGGTGGAGATAGTGAGATATGAGCCCTCAAGTTCACTGTAGTGTGTGAGCTCCTTAGCTAGAAGAGAGGGATGGAGGGAAAATGGAGAGAGTGGGACAGATCTTTGGTCCCAGCTTTTTCAGAGCCTGTGGTGCAAAGCAGGCAGAAAGCTGACCAAAAGGATTGCACAGAGGCAGAGTGCAGCAGTGTTTCTTAGCAATTCAGTCTTTATTTAAAAAAAATAAATCAAAACAGACACAGTGCACTGCTTTTCCTTTATAATCAACTAAAAATTAGGCTAAAAATTTGTATGTGTCTTTATTTTTCCCTTCTGTTTATGTAAATTTAATAGCATTTTCTTTCTCCTTCTCCTTTTTCTTGTTTCTTGCAAGTAGGAATGTAGGTGTGTTTTCTTTTGGTGTGTATTTTCACTGTATTTTGTAGGAAACCTTTAATGTCTTACCAAGCACCTGTCATCTTTGACAGCAAGTTCATAAGCAATGACATGAAACACCCAACTTCGAATGTCTTGCTTCTCTTGTTATTTAGAAGCACAAGAGGGGAGAGCACATCTAAATCTCTGGCTACATAGCAGTGTCCAAGGGACATTTATCTGTGACACAGGTAGCATAAACCCTAAACTCCTTTTAATAACATTACCTTTGGATCCATTTTAATCACTTTGTGGGGTGAGAGCTGCATAAAACTTTAGCTCATGACACCTCACCCTCCCACTTTTCTAAGACAAATATTTTCTTGATTCATCTGAAGATCTGGTTCATTAAGATTAATAATTTATCAAAATACATAACAGCACTGACCACATCTATATGTAACTAAGTAATTTTCCTCATGCACAATTGCTGCAAGTGCACCAAGGTTACACCCATGTAAATGAGACAGCAACACAAAGATTGTGGAAGGCAAAAATCTGTACCTGGCTCTACAGTTAGATATAATTTTCACCATATCACTGTTGGTTTTGAGACTCCCTACTTGGAAAGAGACATGTATTATGAGAAAGGTCTCCATTCTCATCCCAACTGAAACACATAAAAGTCCTGGTACTTCAGAGAAAAACCACAGCTCACCCAAAGGGCTGCAGCAGCATTGACAGACCCCTTCCACACTGCACATAAATTTTTATTCTGAGGGCTGCTTTCTTCTCTGACAACTCTTTTTTCTCCTCCATGCATTGTACTGATAGGTGTTGCACTCATGTGACAGCATCAGAGGTTTGTGTCCTGTCCTGTGGCACCACTATCTCCCAGATGGTCTCCCGTGGATCACAGACGACACCCACCAGCTGTTCCTGGCATGGGAGGGGTGGCAAAGGAGAGACAGCAAATGCAATGCTGCAGAAAAAATACAGAACAGAGGAAGGGACCAAAAGTGGGAATTAATTGCATGAGTTTTGCCCATGATGAGCAAGATCTTCCAAGTCTGTCATATCAGCTTCTATCTGCTGTATAAACCAAAAAATCTGCCCAGGACTCTCCCAAAGCCCTCTTCCCATTTGCGCAAGTATATTGCCTCAGCTGGAGTCATAATAACTCATTCCTTCTGTGTTCATCCTAACACCACTGTGGTGTTGCTGTGGTGATCTACAACTGTTACAGCTGTGAGAGTGATGGATGGAGCAAATGGAAAACCATGGGAAATCAAGGGGCAGAGGCTTAGGCTTGCAGCAGGGCACCTCAGCCATGAGCTTCAACTGGTAAGAAGAAGAGAGTGAAGAGGACATGAATGAGCTTGAATGAAGAAGACTAAAATGGAAGCAGGAAATGAAACAGAAGAAAGGTAGCAGAGACACTGGCTTTATGGCTAAGCGGGGAGTAGGGATTTGGTAGAAAATTTGGTTTACTACAGACTTCCCAAATAACTCTAGCCAAGTCATTCCACTGGTTTGAACATCAGTTTCTCTTCTGTAAAAAGTTTCTGAGAGAGCCGCTGTCACAAAATGTCATGGGCCGTGGGGAATATAAGACAGAATGGCAATCACCCTCTAAGTGATAAAAAACAGGCTGAACAACATCCAGAAAAAAGAAATCTTTTATCTGAACAAAGTCACAGTTCATGGAGGAAAGCAAAGAGAAACAGACTGTGAGGGAGTTGAATCCATTTCTGCTTGTCTCCATGATGGATCTATACCCAATATATGCTGTTACTATACTTTTAGGAAGCTCTTTTAGCTCATTTGTTGGCATCCGCATTGCAGGGCTTTTCCCCAACTGGCAAATGTGGTGTTATCTCATATCCCACAGCACCAGGGAAGGACAAGGACTTCCTGCTGAAATAGTGTTTTCCTTTCCCTGCTGCCATTCTCCTCCCACCAGGTGTTTTCTATGATTCATCATTTTGCACCCTGAGTTCTACCGGTGTGGCTGAAAGCACAGACTTTAATTTAGGTAAAGTGGAGAAGGCCTCTTGGGTATGGATGCTGCCAGACTGATTTGTGATTAGGCAAATATAGCCCTGGAAGCCTCTCAGTCACTGAGTGCTATCACAGGAAACCACAGAACAAAATGTCTTTCGTTTAAGTGAAATATTTTTAAAGCATCAGACCTCTTTCCTTGCCTCTCCCATTAGAGACTCTTTCTAAACCTGATTGCTCTGATGGATAGAAGCTTTCTTTTCATTTCTAGAGTAAATTCCCTTATGGTCAGTTTAGACTCAGTTGTTCTTGGAATGTCCTTCAGCTGTAACAATCTTCTGACTTTTACACTTCAATAGATTTATAGAGAGGAAATCTAGCCACTCTCATCTTTCACTTTCCTGGCTGTAAAAGCCAGTCTCTCTTTGTCTACACAGGTTATGAGTCTCCCTGGCCCTGGTATGACATGCTCACTCTTCTCTTCACCTGCTCCCATTGAAACTCATATTTTTAGGAAGTAGGCAACAACAACTGTATTCCATTTTTCAGATGAGATCTCTCCTCAGTCCCGTGTGCCACTAATCACTCTTCCTTCTCTTTCTGGGTATGTTGTAGGGTATTATTTTTTCTTTATACACTTGCAACATTTTGGGGCTCACAGTCACTGTGCAATGACAGTGTAGCATATTATTAAGTGCAAGTTTTTGTCATTCTCTGGTATTTCCAGCTTTTGAGCCACAACATTGGTGCTGTTACAGATGCTGATACATTTCTGTATATTAAAGCTAAGGCACTAGGAAAGCCAGCTAACTGAATTCCACTCTTCCAAACTGACACCTTCTGTTTCTGTACAACCTGCCTTTGTCTCCCCATCAGCCAGCTCTTTATCTACCTTCTAACTTTTTCAAAACTTCTATTTTAGCTATTTAATTTCACTTATGGCACTATGTCAAGTACTTTATTTTAGTCTGGACAGATAAGATCTCTATCATTTCCCCAATACAAAGTAGTTGTTGTATCAAAGAGAAATATGGAGTTATTAGGGGATGCTCAGACTTTGACAAACTAACATTGCATTGTTCCTCACTGTTCATTTGCCTCTGTGGTTTTTTTTTTATTATTCCCTCCCACAGATTGGCTCTAAAGCTGTAGGTACTGTGGCGGTCAGAAGAATGGGTCTGCATTTCCCTAGATTACTCTGTTTTCCTTTTCTCAGAGGTAACAGTAGCACTGCATCTGTTATTCTGCAGTCAGACAGTGCCACCACCAACTTGACAGATTAATTAAAAATCCGCCCTGTAAGATTTGCCATTTCATATGCCAGCTATCTCAATATTCTGAGATATTCTGGTCCCTGTGACTGGAGCTGATCAGGATGCTTACGTTCCTGTTTCATCTCAAATGCAGTCATTTCCTTTTCTGTACACACAGTGTTTGCTCCATATTCTCCTTTGTCAGAATTACTGAAAATTGGAGCGTTACTCATTTAATTCATGTTGTCCTTGGGTCACATCTGGGATCCTCTCATTACTTTCCCCAAGCATGCACAGGTCCTTTCCACATCATGTCATGAAGAAATCACTTGTTATTTCTTTTACTTGCCTTCAAAAGATGTATCTCAGGTTGGCCTTTAATCATTCTTAATTAGCTTTTACTGTTTTAGCCCTCTTGCTCTGCCACACACAGCAACACTTGCAGTGACCTGCTGCTTACTTCTGGTGCAACCTGTGCTTTCTGAGCTACATCACTCTAAAAGACCACTGACAGAATCAGTTTGGAGCCAATATAAAAGAGATGTCACAGAGATGTCACTTGTCTGGGTTTAACATCAGCCATGTTCTAAACTATTAAAAATTAAATGTATTCAACAAGTGCGTGATGATAAGCCCTAAATCCTTCACTGAGATGTAAATGAAAACTTTTCTGCCCACAACCCAGTTACTCTGGGTCAGGGAGAAAGAAGCATTTTTCTCTCCTTGCCCGTTCTACATGTTCACTTATTTTGTAGATTGTCTCTTTTGTATTTTTAGAATTGGATGTTGCTAAGGCAACCAAACTAGCTGAACATTTTGTTTCCCTACGAACAATACATGTTTAAATATTCAGGCAATTTTCCATTGTTCGGCAGAAATGGTGAGATCAGTCAGATTATCCAGACCAGATGAGGGAAGTTTAGGTTGGCCTTCTCTTACATGTAAAAGCCTTCAGTGTGCTGACAGCCATCCAACAGCTCTGTCCAAGGAGGAGCAGTACATGGCAGACACACAGACTACCCTCATAAATGGGGGAAATGTTTTAGTTTATTTCCTTCTATTACACTCCTCACAATAAATTAAAGCATGTACATATTTCCAGGCAGAGGAGTTACCCTCAATCCTGTGTTGAGGCTGACACAGAGCCTACTCCTGCTCTGAAAGGACAGCATCAGATAATGACCGTATCCTGCAGGTCAGAAGGGACAAAGAAAAGATCTATCCACTTTATCAGAAACTTCCCTCTTGCTGAATCCATGACTTGCAGGCACATTTCAAGTATCTGGAAAAGATTTACACTACAATATTCCAGCTGCTTGCTGATATGCCCAAAACTGGCCTGGCGATGGGATCTGTGAGTGACTCCCACCTACCTGTACAAAGCTTCCCAGCCTGGCTTTCTGGCTGACTTTGCACCAGAGAAGATTCCAAAGGGGCTGGCACAGCCCATCCCACTGGCTGTTCTGTGATGGCAGGAACTCCCACGGTGTAAGTGATGTTGAGCAAAGTGCAGTGCTCATGCCCTGCAGGAGAGACAGAACTACTCACTGAGATACCTTGAAATCTGCTTCTGACATGAATGTTTTCTAGGGTGATTACTAAACGTGCTTAGTTTCACTTCCCCCTCTGGCATTGTGAGATGGCTAAAACTACAAAAACCTGAAGAAAATATGATTCTAGCTTAAAAATGTTTTTCAAAGACATGCCAAATACTATTATAATGCTGAAAACACTAGGAGGGGAAGGAGGAAGGGAAGAAATAAAAGGGATTAAAACTGTGAAAAGCGGTCAGCATGTAAGACTGAAAAAGGCACAGAGGTACAAAACCCATGGCACAGTCAAGAGAGGGGATGATCCAGGAGATGAGAGCAGCCAGATTTTAAAGGATGGAAGGTGCAGGGGAGAGTCACAGTGGGAAGTTAAGTGAGGAATGCAGGACTGAAGCTGTCAGTGACAGCAGAGATGCTGCACAGTGGAGCAGGCACTCCTCCACTGAGTGACACACAGCACACGCCTGACTGACGAGTGTTACTACGAGATGGAGCTACTGATCCTTTCCAATATCTAGCTGTGGAAATGTGCTACTCCCTCTCCCTTCTAAATATCTTTTCAGGAGACAGCAGCAATAGGCAATTAACACTGAAGTGTCATCCACCTGAAAAGAGAACTTTAGAAACCACATGTTTTTTCATAATTTGGTAGTTTCTGTGTACATATCTGTACTCTTTTCTTTTTTTTTAAAGTGAATCATGTCACCTAGAATATTCAAATACTTTGGCCTAACAACTAATCAGTGTAAAGAGGGTTATGCTGTTCAAAGAACAATGGAAAAGTTGTCTGGTTTATCTAGGGCAGATCCAAGCATACCAAACAGTACGAAAAGTGTCCTAGGATTGCCAAAGATACTGGGTTGAAATGGAAGTGTTAGTTCTCAGGAAACTAACTGGTTCCTAGGATGATGGGCAGCTAGGGAAAGTCTGAATAACTAGAAAAGGCCATGAATCCCAGGTTAGAAATCCATGGGAACCATAAAAGAGCCATACAAGTCACAGAACTCCTAGCCCTAAGACAAGCTAGTCTGTTTGGCTGTTTTCCAACCCCCTCCTTTTTCCTGAAAGACAAGAATAACAAGACAAGAAAGATAAGCAGACAAGATTAGATGTGGCCCAGGATGGATACACATCACATCACATCACATCACATCACATCACATCACATCACATCACATCACATCACATCACATCACATCACATCACAGGCAATTAATCTGCTGCCAAAAGCATTGTTTAGGATGATTTCCATTGTATCTCTCCTTTACAACCCTCACTCTTCCTGCAGACTGGACTGCCTACCTGACTATCTCCTCAAGCCCAGGGCCTGGCCAAGCTGGAGGACCAGTAAGAAGATCAAAATCCAAAACAGGGCTTATGGGTGAGCAAGCTCTTTAGTCAGAGACAAGTGTCTAGCAGATGCTTAGAACTTGGCAAACGAAAAGATGAAGCTTTTGGAAGAATGGCAGAAGAGAGTTATTCAGAAGTCTAGGAATGAGGCAGGTTGGTGCACCCCAGGCTCACAGTTAGAGAGGCTGGTGAGAGTCCTGATCCTTTACATTGCAGTACATCTGACTGCAAAAAATGGTGATAGTTTCAACTTTTGCTTGTGGTCTACTGAAATGTTGGTGCAACCAGGGCATGGAGCACCTGAACTTAACATTCTGCTGGGACAGCCAATTGTAGAGGGCGAACGAGTGGGAAAAAGAAGTGGAAATTACAGCCTGGAGTGCACTGGGAAAGGATACCAAAGGGACAAGGAGCAGAGGGGAAATACAAGGTGTGCTTGCTCTCAGTGCTGCCTATTCTTGGAGCATCAGCAAACAACAAATCCTTTGTTTCATCCCTACTGATTCATTAAATGTCAGTGTCTTTGCTGCTGCCAGGTGTTACCTATAAATAATTCTGTCACCCAACTACATCATGTGCCCAAAAAAGGAAGACTGAGCTGAACAGGACCAAAACACAGAAGGGATTATTTTCATTTAAGAAAGAGCACCTACTATGTAAATAATCAACTACTTGCTCACCACAGACACCCTCTGGAGAAAGAAAGGGGAAGGTCCCCCAGCAGTACTGCTGGATCAGAGCCAACACAGTGGAGCACCCACAGTGCCTGCTGTGCCAGACAACTGCAGTGAGTTTCCCTGGGGCAAGAGCAAGAAGCCCAGGGATGTTGCTGCACAGTTTATTGTACATTTCCCAGAACCTGGCCTAAGCCAGGATTAGTTTCAAGATCTGGCACTGCCAGTGATATTACTCATATCACTTTGAGAAAATCACTTGCCCTCCATCTGTCTCAGTTTCTTCACCTGTGAAACAGAACCTGATAGTGGCTTTGCAATGCATGACTGCTTTTCTGGCTCTGGCTTCTCCACCTGCTCTACAGCTGCTGGCACGGCAATCTGCAGGTGGGTCTGATTTCTGTAGCCGTAAGGGAGGCAGTTTTTGCTAGAAGAGACTGTGGCTGTATGAATATATGAGCAGAGCAGTCAGTGCTACTGTGATTATTACAGACAGCAGTAGTGGCTGATACAGCTTCTCTGAAAATGTGATTATGGCCCAGGGAAGGCAGCTGGTGCAGACATGGAAGTCATGCATGCCTACAACTTTCAAATCCTATTTGTATTCATGAATGTGAACTCACTGCAAGGCTATTTACTCCTACCTTTCAGATAGCCAGGTAAAATACCCTCTCTGAATATCACATAAAAATATCTGAATGGTCATTTTGTGACCATTCCCCAGTGTAGCCACCCCGTGATGAGGCTCTGTGGCCTCAGCATGCACTATGAATGCTCCATCTAACCTGGGAGAACCAGACATAGCAGAAAGAATACTTTGCATAAAGGAGCAACCAGAAACTGCATTGAGGACAGCTACTGTTCTGCATAGAGCAGTGAGCCTCCCAAATTACTTTTATTATCAGTTTTCTGAGGACAGTAGCTTTATATTCAGTTGATATAAGAAACACAGCTGTGGGCTTAGGGGGTTATATGGATGAGATTACTTCTGCTCTCTCAGCTACTGTTCTTATTAAGCATTTAGGGAACAGGAGGAAGGGGACCAGGAGCAGAGGGGATGAAACAGCAAAAGTGAAGGCAGATGCTCATGTTAGTCTCGTGTAGTAGCTAATCAGATTTTCTTTCTACACAGTAACTTGAATTTTGCCATGCAAAAGGAAAAAATCTAAAATAAAGCTGTGACCCTGTTGTTCTCACCGACAGAGCAAGCTATCTGCAAACCACATTTTAAAAAATGTTGCACACTCAAACATGAATGATAAGGTTTTCAAGAGTGAGCGAAAGGGAGATTTGGATTTTACTCCAAATTTCACTTGTTCCTCACTACTCGGACGTACTCCTGATTTCAGTGCCATGAGTAAGAGGTGTTACATAACTATGCAAAATGCCAGAGATGTGGGGGCATGAATCCTGTCGGGGCTCAGGTATTAGACTATGACTCTGAAAATATTGCCATGATTTCCATAGCAAATCCACTGAGTCATGGAAATGTTAGGGATTATTCACACTGTGGGAGGAGCCAAGGAAACCCAGATCTGGAAGGAGAACTTCTGCACAATCCAGCTTCTGCTTAAGGTGAGAAGAGAACACTTTCTGATCTATCTGCAAATAGCCTAGCTGTCCTTTTAACTGATTGCACACCATGAACAAAAGTTTTTACAGACCCTGCCCCCTCTATCTTAGGTACCTGTGTCTTGGTTTAGACATCTAAAAGGATGTCTTTGGTATATTTAAGCAGCTTGGATCTCCTACAGCTTTTTTATACTACACAAATGCAAAGAAGTGGCAGCATATTTATCCTTTACATTAGCCAAGCAGACTGGAACTTCTTGACAGCAGGCCCAGGGCTGAGGACACTGAGAGATGAGAGAGGAGGGTCTCAGTGAGTGAGAGGATACATGAGGGGATCTCCACACAGGCTTGAACAAGCAGCTGTTTGCTTTGATTTCAGAGTCATAATAATCTTCTAAATGGCATCTTCGGGCTCAGCTGCTGCAACACTGGTTTTGGAATCAAATTACAAGAAAGGTCAAAATCATTAACATGTGCTTTAGGAGGAGGGAAAATACCAGGCAAAACCTGTAAGCTTCCACTGCTGAAATATGTCCCCTGGACTAGCAGATGCTAGTATTTTCTTCCTTTCACTGTAGGCAGAAGGGTATCCTCTCACCAAGGGAACAGAGAAGGAGGTCATTTTGCTTGGAGTTCTTTCAAAAATGTGCAAGGAGGCGGAGACTCTTGTGACTTTTTCATAATTTAAAAGGCACAAAACAGTGTTAGAGGGAGTGAATGAATAGATTATGTTCCTCTTACCTGACACGCCCCTAACCTGTGCATTCTCTGTAGGGCCTCTTTGGCACTGTTGGGCATGGTTGCTCCAGTGTTAAAAATGTATATTCTTATTATTGCTCCTTCATCCAGCAGAAGGAAATGACTGTAGAGTTGGTGATACAGCCAAAGGACAAGACCTAAGAAGGGTATTTTGCTCATATCTTCATTAAATATGTTGGGCCATAAGCATAATAATGATTACACTACTGTTCTTCTTCAACAAGAAGTGTTAAAATATAAGAGAAAAAAGAAAAGCAGACAATGGCTTCCACAATGTTTGAGCTACAGCTTTGTCTTTCTTGTTTACCAGGCACCTCTGTGAGGCCACCTGAAGACACCTGATGCCTCAGCATTGCATTAATCATCAAAGTAGCAGGCAGATTAGGGCAAAAAAGAAAAATTAAACCATCTGTTGAGAAACAGTGTAGAGTTCCTAATGGAGGCTTATTTTAGCTGCACCATGTGTACTCTATCTCTTTGAGCTGGGCCTCACTAATTAAAAGCCAATCTTACATTCTCCAAAATATGGCTAAGACAACACTGAACACAAGGAGGAGACTGTGCCCAGTCTGTGTTCTCTGTCCTAAATTTTAAAGTTTATCAAGACGAACAGTGTACATATAGGCCTCTCTCCCACTGATGCATTAAACCATCTCTTCTCATGCAAGTAAGCTGCCTCTACATTCGATACCCCAGTGGTGCTTTCATATTGTCCTGCACATCCCAGAGGAATAATAGGATTCACCTTGATACGACAGTGCCAGTGTCTCTAAAGTAATTTGGCCCATGAA
Source organism: Chaetops frenatus (assembly GCA_013400775.1). Lineage (NCBI taxonomy): Eukaryota > Metazoa > Chordata > Aves > Passeriformes > Picathartidae > Chaetops > Chaetops frenatus. Next base: position 110,141 of record VZTR01023982.1, on the reverse strand, counting down.
AAATCATCTTTCTAATCCTTGAGAATGTCATGTGTATTAGCTGCAGCCTTTCTGGTATGAACTCTTCAGAGTGGATTCAATTTCACACAAGTCCTAGCAAGACAGACCATCCTAAGCTAGGAATTCATACCCTTCACAGCCTTTAATCTTCAGAGAGACAAGCAACCACTGCTTTCCCCATAGTACCCACCTTTAAACTTATATATAATTTTCCTTCCTAGAGCAGAGAGGTTCAATCTGGGAATTTGGAGGTCAAAGACTTTGAACTGTCTTGCCCTGTATCTCCCTTTCTTATTTGAACATGTTTATGTACAACACTGCTCGTTCACATACAGTCTTCACCTTCACCTGCACCATTAAGTTAAGCTTTTCCACAGCATTTTTCCTCATCCATTTCCCCTTGACCCACAAAATCCTGTCACCTGAGTTTAATGGGCCAGTGAGCTTGGCTTAGGTTCAGGTTGTTAGCCCCTGTGTTCAAAACTGTTAGTCTTCCAGTGCTTTCCTAAAACTTCCCTTGGGCTGCTTATTCTTGGCCAGCTACCTACTCGTTAATTCTGCATTAGAATTGACCCTTCACCAAGAGAGTACACACCAGGCTTAAATCCACCTCAGTGCAGCCTGATGGACAGGTGTTATTTGTAGTATTTCCATGGAGACAAGCAGTTCAGGTTCCAGTAACCCAGAAGATAATGGCTCCCCGAGGTGCTGAAGGGCTGAGGGGCAGGGAGCTGCTCATAGAAGCCCTCCAGCCTCACCTGAATGAGCACTGAAGGACACGCTCTGGTACAGCTGGGCACTCGTATTTGTGTGACCTAGCTGAATCTGGCCCAAGGTCATGAACAGCAAAAATGTATCTCTCATGTCTTTTACTCTTCTGAGAGCTCACCTTTGCTGTATGCTTTGCATGCTCCTTGTTTCCATTGCAACATGATTATTCTTACACTTATTGCAAACCACTGCGGCACAATCTGATTTTTTTATTTTATTTCTGCTTTGCGTTGCTGCATTAGTTAAAATACTTCTGCAATCAAGTATTTTGGTTAACAGCTGAATAAATGCTTGAAGACATGAATAATTTCCCTAATTTACTCTATTAACCCTACACACAAAATTTAAAGACTCTTGCTAGCACCCCCACTGGAGAAAATATTTCAGAAACAGAAAATATTAGGGAAGATGTCGCTCTGTGCTCAGGAAAGACAATTCAGGAAGGTCGTAGAGAGGTCACATTTAGTTTTCTTTTAATGTTTTGGAAGGGGGAAATCTTTCAAACTTTCAGAAGTGTATACCTGCTTCAGGACAGTGCTTCCTTGACTCCCCTTTCTCCAGTGGAGACCCCTCACTCTTTAGACCTGGACAGTGGTTTGGACTGGAATTAAATAGCTGCAGTCATGACCTTGATCTCACCTTTACCCATTACCACCAATTCCTTTGACAGTTAGTACTTTTGGGGGCAGTGGAAGGATTGTGTCCACCTGACCATGAGGCCAGGACTTGTCTTTGTGCAGGAATATAGCAGATGTAGTGAAAACACAAATCCTCTGCTCCTCTCTTCTCTCTAGGGACTTTGGCATCCAGCATGTCCATGCAGAATTTCCTCAAGGAATGGAAAGGGCTCAGAAATGAAAGAACTGGCTTCAGGCCAACACTTGGTCCTTCAGGCAAACTCCTGAAATGCCCTATATGTGAAATGAATTGCAGACCTCTGCCTCTGAGGGAATTAGAGTTAATAACTTAATGTTCCCAAAGAAAAGGAGAAAAAAAAAAAATGTCATGCAGGCATTTTGAACCTCCTCACTGCCGGGCTGTGCATTTCCTTCTTAAGGCAGTTTCAGGAGAGATGGTTGTTAGGGGGAGGGAGTAGGATCCCATTTTGTATGCAGATTTCAGTGCTGAATTGAAGGTCTCATGGTCTCATGATGCCAGGGCAACAGCAGCAGTATCTGGCCAGTCCTTTTGCAGTGATCATCAGATGACCTTGAGATTTACCCAACCCGGGCAGTACGGTTTCTATAAATATTACATTTTCCAGGATCGTGTTTTCAGCTGTACTAGAGACAATCCTAGTGAAGAATTAATTCAGTTGGGCATACCCTCCATTCCTTCTCACCCCTTCCCTCTCCCCCCACACTGGCCCTCCCTTACTCAGAGTTGTAAAAAAAGCCTCTGAGATTTCTCTTTTAGCACTGACCTTCTGAGCTATCTAATGATGGAGATAGAAAGAGGCTGCAACCAGACAGTGGAAAAAAAACCCCTTTTGCTAGCAGGGAAATGAGTGAGTAATATACACACTGTTGGACAGTGGCCAAATCACTCTAGTAACGGCTGTTAGTTCCCCTTACGAAGAAAATGATCAAATGGGAAAGAGGAGCTGCAGTCGGGTGTCAGAAATGCTGAGTCGCAACGGGAAAGTGCCGCATCCGATGGAAATTTACCCAGGAGCCAGCGACCTTCACACGCTGGGGACGAGGACCGAGGGCTTGCAGGGATATCCTGCCCTTGCTCACACACTGCTGTGCTACCTCCACATCACCACCCAGGCAGAGCACACCCTGGGAAAGCAGAGCAGGAGATGAGCTCCAAGACAGAGTGTGCTGCCAGGACAGGCTCCATGGCATGAAACAGGGTACTGCCCTCCACAGTGTGCAAGGATGTCTGGCCCCACAGCACTGCCTAGTCCTCGGGGATTACTTGCCTCAGGTAATTAATTGCTGCTCATCTGGTTCTTCTCCTGCTGCTTTGGACACATGGAATTGCTGTGAGACATACCTGGGGCTACCTCAACAGGAGAAGGAGGCAGAAAAGGTGACTTCACAGCTCCCTGCTTTTGGGGCTGTGCCTTGGGTTGAGGTAGAGCTTCCCCAGTGGCTGCTTCAGTGCATGCCCTGTAGCCATTTTCACATGGTTTCAGTCCCATATTGGAAACAGAATGCAGGAATACTCTGGCTTCACCCTTGTCAGAGGGTCTCAGGTTTGGGATGCCACCAAAACATCTAATCCTCCTTCCCACATACTGGGGCATAATCAATGGCTTTGCCTGCAAGTTCTCAGCCTCTCCCTGAAAGACAATGAGGAGTGGGGGAGGATGTGCAATAATGCCAGAGGACAAAGGATACAAGACAGTAAGTAAGAGTTGTAGCTGAAAACAGGCAAGAACTACTTGCATGGAGTTCAACAATCGAAAAAAGAGGAGAAAGAGGTAGCTGGTGCTGCAATGATGGGGATGCTGGCTAGATGGTGCTAGCACATACTCCTGTGCTTTTGACATGAGCTAGTACAATATTATTACTGCTTTTCCTTCAGACAGAGGTTTCATTTCCATTGCAAAAGCTGGAGAGACTACTGTCTGTTGATGGTATTGCTGACAGAGAGCTGGTAGTCCCCCATGGAGTCCTTGTTCCTGTCAAAGACGAAGGGCTTCTGGGATATGAGAAAGATAATGCTCTCTTTGCAGCACTGGGGAATGATGAGCAGCCGTCTCAACCCAGTACTCCCGTGTTGGCTAAACATGACACAAAATATGATCTTCGCTTGACGTCACCCCTGAAATCAGCACTTCTCGCGCTGGGCTGCAGAAACTCGTTCTTAATCCTCTGGACTATACTGGATTAGGCTCTCCTGGCTGTGCTAATAGAGCGGGCTGCAGTCGCCAAGGCAACAGCAGGCTCCTCAGCCCCCGCAAGGAGCGTATCCGCCTGGTGAGGTGAAGATCCTGGCTCCAGCACACCCAGTCCTGCAATCCACGCACTTTCCATTTGTGTGTTGAGCTTTTTACTTGACTGTGTCCTGCTTGTGGCAGAGCATCTGTAGGGCTCCTCAGAAGATGCGGGACCGGGTGCGAGAGATTCTGTGCCTACTGTGGTGAAAACCAGTGGGCTTCTGGGACACCTGCTGGTGGACTGGTGCTTGACACACAAGGTCCTGAGAAGTTCAGGCCTGCACAAGGACTATTTCCAAACTCCAGAGCTTGAATTAAATGTCTCCTAGTTCTCTTAGTGAATATCTGTGATGAACAATGAAGACTGAGGGTGAATCAGATCGTGAATATAGGTTCAAACCTAAAAAAACCTCCCTATATGTTATGGCTTACACAGAGCCCAGCCACCACTAGAGGGAACAGAAGCTCACAATGGATGACAAAATTACAAAATTGTTCTCTAAAACGAATGAAGTCAATGAGACAATACTAGCAGACATTCTCCATTAGAAGAGGAGATGAAATATAGACATCTCCTGATCTGGTAAGAGGAGGAAGTGGAGACTGGAAATAGAGAACAAGTAGGGATTTTTTTATCTCTGCCTGTCCTCCAAGCCCCGTCTCCAACTCCTACAGGCAGAGAATTCAAAATGGACACCTTATATCCAAGTCTCCTTGAAACTCTTGATAGGAAATTAGGAAAAGCTGCAGGCTAGGACAGCATATATTTGGTGGAAAAGAAAATACCACCTTTTTCACGTGCATCAAAAAGACCTTACAAGCATCCCAAACTCTTTGCCATCGGCATATGTTGTACATGGAAGCAGAACCAGCTGGGTTAGCTGTCCTAGGCTCACTCCTGGGTGCTCTGTGAAGCTCTGCTGTGTAGCTCTGCTCTGGGCTGCACTGTCCAGCCAGCCTTGTCATACACAACAGTGGAAAAAGAAATAACCAGGTAGAATGTGAAAGTAAATTTTTTTCCAAGAGGTTAGAAATAACCTCAGCTTCAGCAGCCAGTTATCCAGAACTGAGAGAAATGGGAACTAATAATTGAGACTAAACAGTACAAATCCCTGCAAGCCTTGTCTGTCCTCAGGGTTAGCAAGGAAAGGGTTTTACCAGTTCCTGCTGCTGACTGCTCCTTCAAAGCTGTACATGCTGCCATAGGTATCCTTTGGTATGTGCTGGGACGAGAGCAGGGTGCCTTGCTTGGTGCCCTGATTCCAGGCACTTTACAGCAGCCCTCCTGCTGGCTGATGGTGCACAGCAGCTAGGAGCCAAAATGGGTACAGGGCAGAGCAGTCCTCACATAGTAATTCTCCCTAAAGTTTAAGGTCAGCTGAATTGTATTGTGGGAAGGAATTGCATTCTTCCTGCTTTGTGTCAGTCATTTCAGTCGATGTTAAAGTCTTTCCTTTCCTAGCTCATGGATTTGTGTGCTTTCATCCTCTGTTTTACCATGTCAGGTACACTGACTTCCAAAGACTTCCTCCTGATTCACACTGCTACAATCAAGAGGAGAAGAAGGGCTCCACATTATTGTTTCCAGGAATGAATCCTAAAGGTCTCTGGATCTGTGAAGCAGCTACAGGGAAATTTGTAGTAGAAACGGTCCCATTCCTGCCTTTTGTCCATATGACTCATCCTGATCCTGTTAACTGCTACTAACCTATTTCCTAAGAAATACATTTTCTTAGCTTTAGGCCAAAACTGTTCGGTCCTGACTCCTTCTTATCCACAAGATTTCCTCTAGTTTCTGTTGGTGCTACATTGCCTGACACAGAGTGAACCATTTCCCCTCCTTCCCACAAGCAAATCCCATGCAGCTCTGTGCAGCAGGTATCAAGAACCTGCCAGTCACACTGCAGTGAGGAGCTCAGTCCAGAGGCCCTCAGCTGAGCAGCAGCCATAGCACAGCTCCAAAGCTAGTGTGTGGATCTTCTCTGGCCTCTCTTTTCCCCTGGAGAAAGAGGAAACCCTTGGGTTAATTACGGCTACAGTCACCATGGCTGTCTGGCACAAAAATCAATGGAACGGCATGAAATCTAGTCCAATCCCTGTGATGGCACTTTTCAGGTGGGAAGTTGCCTTTACCATTTCCTCCCACCCTCAGGGCCAGTCCAGCTACCCTCATTGTCTACCAAGCACGGCAACAAAATTTTTACCCAGCAGCAAGGATTTCATCCACAGACTGGCTTAGATGTGCACACACACGTGTTGCACTGATGCACTCATGGCCTGTCTTCTTCTGTCTTCATCTTCAAATGTCAGTCTCTCTGAGGTTCTGGGGCTGAATCACTCCAAGCACATACTCTGGCCTGCCCATGCCCTGCATGTCTGAGCAATCCTCCTGGGCCAGCTTTATTTCAGACCTTGGCTGTGGGCAGGAATGGTGTGTCTGGGAATAAAGCTCAACTCCTTTGTGATTGACAAGGAGGCCTCTGGGTATCCTTTGACCTAATGCTGCTGCTGAGATGGGCTGATGCCACAAAACACAGCAGTAGGAACAACACTGAGATCAGGGAAATACCAGCCTGCAGTTTCAGATCTTCTGTAGAGGCAGAATGACCATATGCCTCTGTCTGGATCAGAGTTTAGACTCAGAATATGAACTATGAAAAGCCAGCAGGGTAGCTCAATCCCAGATTCAGCTGGAATCAAGATTCTCCCTAATCTTTTCAGACAGATGCTTCAGGATTTTTCCATTAGACCTTACAGTACCCGAAGAAGAGCATTATGGCCTCATCCCACAGAGTTGTAGATTCCCTTATCAAACGTTCAATTCTTGATCTGATCACCATGGGAAGCCTGGTTCTAAAACAAAAGGTGTTTTCATAGATCACAAGGCTAAAAGATTCTTCTGTATAGCAGATTACTAGCACCTTAGAAAAATCTGGCCTGTCCAGACTTCAGTCATTTCTAGAAAGTTAGGTTTTGTAACACCTTGTACCCTCAGATGTCACTGGGAGCTCTGCTCTTGATTTCTGTGGGGACAGGGTTTCTTTTAAGGGCATTTCATCCTATCAGAAACCAAAAGCATTTCATACACTATGTGCACATGGGCATTACCTAGCCATCCAGGGAAATGCTGTCTCTGTAGGACAACCATGGGCTGACAAGACATCCACATGCATATAAAAATCACCATGTCAAGACCTTAATTTTTCTGAAAATTTTTGTGTCCAAGTGCTATGCAAATTAAGCAGTTCACCTTCACTTCCCCCTGGCAGAAAATAGGCTGAATCAAGAGAGGACTTACAAACAGGACTTGACAAAGTGTGTAATTCTTCAGAGCAATTAGGGCCCCAGCATGGGACAGGAGCTGTGCACTTCACCACTCTTGCCTGTGTTCATGTCTTTACATCCACTTGAGAAGTCTGACATTGCTCAACTAACAAAAATTGGCTGAAGTACTTGAATGAAGCAAAGGCCAAACAAAAAAAAATGAACTGTCTCACAAGTCAGCTCTGCAGCCCTTAAGCCAACCCTCTTTCCCTGCAGCCAGTCTGATGCCAAGATATTGTCATACCATTGGCAGGAAACCACACCTGAAGAAAGGAAAAGAGAAACTGTGAAGCCATACATTCCCTTAGCACAATCACACTTATGCAGGTAACCATTAGGGAGGTGGGGAGCCCATGCTTGAAATATGGAGAGGAACTTGCCATATGCCCAAGGGCCCCACATCAAAATCATGCACTTTAATATCTGCATTGGACATAACCAGGCAATATCTAATTTTGAAGGGATACAAAAATATAAATCTAAGCAGGGAGAGGGATATATAAATACGTATGGTATTTTACTAAATAAATAACCTTTTTCACACCTGTTACCTCATGAGCATATCTTTACCTACAGTGAGATAAGAGTTGTGGTGGCTGTCTGCTTGGAAGCTCCAGTAAGAAGAGCTTCTGTGTCAGGCAGCTTTCTTCTCTCTCTGCTGTGGATGCAAGGTGATGGTCAGGGAATCTCAACAAGCCATGAGATGGTTCAAGCAGTGCAAACCGATGATTGAGCATTAACAAACATCAGTCAAAAACACAGCAAAAGAGGATATCAGAGAGCAGCAAAACACAGTCCTGCCACAAAGCTCCAGTGAGGTGCAGATAATGTCACACCTTTCATGGCAAACCACTTTCCCTTCCTATTCTTGGCAAATCCTGTCACCCCTCCAAAAGACTTCTCTTTGCAAACAGATAACAGGGGTGAGGTTTACACAAGGGAGATTCTTGAGCATGAAATGCAGAATACAGAACACAACATCAGCCTGAAAACTCCAGCAATCCATTATCATAAGCTTACATGAGCCACATTTTCCATGTTTCTAAAACACAACCAAAGTAGTTAACATCTCTTATGTGGCAGCAATCCAAAGAAAGAGGCAAGCCAAAGCAAGACTGGGCAGTCCTCCAGCAGAATGGGTTAGCTTCAAAAGCTGAAGTGCATTTAAAACTTTAAGGGGGAACAAGAGGCCAGCTTTAGATGTTGTTTTGTCAACCATACATGGATTTCCAAGCTGATGAGAAGTTCCTCTCATCAGATTAATACTCCACCATTAGGCTATAGTGTCATACATAGGAATGATGCCATTTAAACAAAAGGAGCATGTTTCATCATTCCATCCAACAGCATGGCTGACACTTGCTATTTCTAGTATACCCTCTGCTCCACACACAGGGTAAATTTCCCCCCAGTAGAGTAACTACTACTTACTTTGCAGGAGTCCAGGGCAGAAAGAAGAGAGGACTGCTTCTACAGATAAAGAGTGCTTGGGAAATTCTGAGTAAGACAGAATATTACTAGCATCTAGGAAGAAGTGGCATAGACACTGTGACAGTCTCTACTCTCGTGGAAAATAGGTCAGCAGGAAGCTCATTTCTTGTTCCACCTGAAAACTATCATTTTCACTAGTACCAAACCATCTTATAAGAGGCTGCTGATCCACTTGGAATTGACTAAATCCCTTGAGATTCCCCCAGCTATGTTGTTACTCCAGTCACTGATGGTTTTCTTGGGCAGAGCTAGTTGGAACATGCTGTAAAGGCAGGTCAACTAGTAGTCATCTTATCAGTATGGGGTTAGTCTTTCTTATTGCTGTTTTGCCATGCCTTGTTAATACAGATAACTGATGGCAGATGTAAAACAAGTAAGAAGAAAAATAGGTCTTTAATATCAAATTTTTTTCCTCCTAGCACACTCAGACAAAAGACAAGGTTTCAGAGATCTTGTGGTGTTTTTAGGAGAGAGAGAGGGAGAGACAAATAATTTTAGGGAAGCTTTGTAAAGCCAAGTAATCCCAGCTTTAGTGATCTGCAGTGTGTATGTTGCATTGAGCAGCATAAAGGGGAAAGGGACTACAAGCCTGCTTATATCAAGGAAGTGCAGATAGAAGAGCTATTCGCAACACAAAAACATTGTTGTGACACTTAACCCTGCTCTGCTGCCAGCCTCAGTGGAGGGAGCAAGAATTGATTCTGTTTGGAGACTGAACTCCTACCAGGAGTGAATGTGAGGGAGTAGGAGCACTAGCAAAGAGGGGAGGAGTGGAAAGCAAAAAAAAATTATGTTCTTCTTTTATTGAAATTGGCAGACAGCTCCCCTGGTGTCCTCACATTGGCAAAAAGCCTCCCCTCCTTCTTAGCAGCTGCCCCTTGTTTCAATGTATTAAAAACAAGATAGCAAATCTATCCAGGAAAGACATTTACACGGTGTCTAAAATACAAAGAATGCCTGCATCAATACAAATAAGAATTTTGAATTGGCTATTCTTACTTCACAGAGTACATTGCCCAGAAGTTTTTAAAATAACCACGTGCAGAATTTATGTTATATTTTTGGAAAGGTAAAGAGAAAAAAATACCAACCAGAGAACCTCTTTCAAACCCTAAACATGTCCCTTCAACCAGCTGTTTTATACACAAATGACTGTCATTTTTTTTGGGGTGCACTGCAGGGCAAACACTGAAAATTTCATCCAGGAAGAATCTGGGGATTTTTTCAATGTGAGAATATGGAAAGAAAATTTGTATTAGGAATCTTTTTTAAATAGAGGCTGGGAAAAGATGGGCTGCATCCCCACATACTACTGCACATAGTCATACAAAAGATACTGAGTCCAGAAAGTCCATGGAAAGCTGTTGTGAAGTTTGTACACACTGCAGGCTCCATAACATTTCAGAATGACCTGTTTATAAAGCAAAATACTAATGGCCTATGCCAAGTTAAAAGCCAGCACTATAATGGGCCAAAGGAAAAAAAAAGGAGAAATGAGAATTACTTGCAGAGTCCAAGGTCCCTGAAATAGCTGGGAGTTTGCTGTGAAATTTCCTAGCTGTTAACATATGAAAGAGAAGCAGGACTGACAGTGAGTGAGTCTGCACGGCATATGAAGAGTTTAGGTATCAGATCAAGATTCAGAAATATGGAAAACAAACCCCACTTTCAGGGATAAGACCTGCTGAAAGAGAGGATAAGACATTAACAAAATGGTAGCAGGAAAGGAAGACAGGAGGGAGAGAAGGCACAGAGAATGGGAATGGCTAAAAATAGGGAAGGAAATAGTGGTGAACTGCTGGAGTTTTTTAAATGCCAGTTTTGTTATAAACTCAGTGTATGACCTTGATGACAGGTAAACTTTACCATGCTTTTTCTCAAATTCATGGGAATTTTTCAGATTCCCGTGTCTGTAAAATAGACACAATGTTTCTGTACCTCAAGATTCTTAAACGGAAAGTGCCAGAAAGCTATTAAATATACAGTGTAAAAGAGTATCAATTAAGCATAAAAGGAAAAAGCCAACTCAGAAAATAATCACTGGTATCTGTGGAAAAATGTCATTTTGGATGCCATAAAGAGCTATGCCATTTATATTCTTAAAAGGAGGCATGGTTGAGAAAAGCAGCACTCTCTTCTTATTACCACTGAGGTCCCAGCAGATCGTCCAACTGGAAGAACAGACACTGTAAACAAATAAGTGCTGATGTGATTGTGATTGTGATAGTGATTGATGAAGGAAGATCAGGATCTCATTGTGTTCAGCACTGTGAACACCTAATAATCCTTACTCGAGAGCCTCGTATTTTGACTGTAGGCAAAACAGAAAAGGATAGAGTAAGCTGATAAGAGGTGTATATACAGCAATGAAATTGTTTTTTCTAATTTGGTTCCATCTTGGTGAAAAGATAAGTGATCCCATCATCCAGGCTTCATGTTTGTAGGCATATGGATCTGCATGTTGTGTATGAAAGCAGCCAGCAGTTCTCTGGTGTGGAGGGCAGAGGCTGTATCAGGGAATTTGAGCAATAACTATATGCAAATTATTATCTCTGCAGTGGATGACAGCAACACAGGAATTTTGGCAACATCCTCTCCAGGATTTTGCAGTTCCTCAGGGAATCTTCTGACTAAGCGAAGGGCACTTACGAGGTACATTATTTCATTATTTCTGCAGCTTGGGCACTCTTTTGCCTGCAGCACTGCAGGGATCTTAGCATGCAGCTTGAGATTTTGCCAGTCAGCTCACTGGAGGACTGAAGAAAAGCAATGAAGCCAATGCAGCAAAAATGCTGATTGTACTACAGTCTGGGAGAAATTCTTTTTGTATTCAACTCACAGCAAAGCCTGTTACAACATCATAAATCCTCTGTAGCAGCAAGAGAGGGACAAGGAAGAGAAGCCTGCTGTCTCTGCTTTTCCTGCACAGTCTATTCTCAGCACTCTGTGTCACGCTCTCCTTCATCACTCTCCATCACTTCTGCACAGTTCAGGAAGATTCTGACATCTGGGTCTACAGTGGTAGGAGTTAGAAAAGGCCTTTTCCACCACAGTCCAAAGACCACAAAAGCCAGAGATTTTCTTGTTCAAACCACGTTTTTGCTCTGAGTAAATTTGACTGAATAAATAGAGAGCTCCCATAGTGCCAATATTAAAAACAATTTTCAGAGTATGACAGCATTTTTAATTTGGAGAAGATGACACAAGGCTCTTGGAAGAAATAAAAGCAGATGTAAATGTCAAATTCATTTCATGTCAGGAAATCATATATCAAGAGAGACAGGTCCATAGGGGTTATTATAACCACTGGCTAAGAAACAGTTTTTTGTCGTCTGCTGAATATTTGGTAGTTTTTTTCCCCATCTTCTTCCACAATAGCACAAAACTGTGAGTTCACCTGTGAAAAGACAGAGAACAAGAAGCAAGCAACTAAAGTTAATCATTGGAGAATATGGGTATTTGCTTCAGGTTGCAAGACATCAATTGTCAATTCCATAATGAGCCAGTAACTTAACAACTGAGTTTACAGCATCAGGCCAGAAATACCAAAAATGAGCAGAAGACCAAACAGGAATATGAAGAGACAAAGTAATTTGTTTAAGGATTCAGAACAGTAGAGTGGCAGAGCTATCTTGAGCCTTGACTAAACCCAGTGTGTCAAGATTTATTAACCCAGGATTCCAGGATTTACTAAACCAGCAGCTCCTGCTGAACTGTTGATATTCTGAAGCTTATGTTTAAATACACAATAATATTTTTGGAAGGATGATATAAAAAGGGTTTCAGGCAATTAGCACAGTTCTTTTACTGGGTGCAAGGTTGTCATCTGGAGAGCTAGAGTGCTACTGGGCTAGGGACACTGATAGTTTCACAGGCAATTAGCCTAACCCATGGCTGACATAAAAGAACACTAGTGCACTGCTTTTAATTGCTGGGTTTTGGATTAATCATAAAAAAATAGGTGAGAGCTGGCAGATGTGTTGAACATAGGCTGGGAAACAGTCTGACTTTCATTGCATACATGGCATGCATCTGCATCCATGTTGCTAAGCATTCTAATGGCACAGAGACAGGATGTGCTTCCTAAAGTGAAAAATGTACCATTTTCAATATCATGCTTTGAAGGTTATGGTGAGAAAGAATGCTACAGAGCAAGGAGTGCTAAAGCAGCAGAGTAACAGCAGCCTTGATTCTGTTACCAAGTTTCTCTGGTCACAAAGATATTACATTAGGGTTGTACAACTTAAGCTTTCTATTTGCAGGTGGAAAAATGACAGGCTGTGCATTCTGCATCCTTGGAGATATTCAAGAATGGATAAAACTGTGAGCAATCTGGTCAGATCTTTAGCCAACCCTGATTTGAACAAGAGGGTGAATCAGCAACCTCCAGAGGTCTCTGCCAACCTGAGCTATGCTGTTCCCACTGCAACATGAGGATGGTGTGGTGTTGCTGCCCATGCTTAGCAGAATAGCAACTTCTGGTCTTTATTTCCTGGCCAGAGCCAAGGATTTGATGTCTGATGAAGACAAATTCTTCCATTTTTCATGCTTCACCAGAAAAAGTCACTGGGTATGGCTACAGAAGGAGCTCAATCCCATAGTGCAAGACTTAACCACAAGCATTTCCAGTTAGGTTGAATAGTGAGCTCCTAAACCAATGGGTGCTGACACTGCCTTGTGCTGTGTGGACATTAAATGTAGCTGGGCAGTTAAGTAATGAGCAGAAATTTCTCTTAGCCTTGTCATATTTCCTTGAAGGCAATCATGAAGTACAACACAGACTGTTCCCTTAGTGCCTGGCATACCTCACCTAATGAATAGCCCAAACATAAAACTTTGCTTCCAGAGATTTTTGACAGCTCTGTCTGTTGATTCTTTTTTGTTCTTTCCATATCTATCTTTCCATTTCTTGGCAAGTATTTTCTCTTCATTTAAGATATGAACCACATAATAACACCAAGGTTATGCACTCTCAAGGCTACTCTTCCATGCAATATTTTTTCATGATGAGCAGTCATTGTAAATGTACTAAAGCTGAGAATAGACACAGGGAGAACACTTCCCTACTAATGTTTTTGGAGTGCTCAATGCAATAAAATAACCTAGAATGTAGCACATAGGAAAGGAAAGGATATATTATTCTGTGGATGTAGTTGACAAACCCTCAGAATCTGATGTGATTAGAAAAGTTCAAGGCAGTAACAGCTATGTAGGCACTTTCTTGCTTCTCGGTGAGCACAGTTACTGCTGGTATCTACTGTGGTGTCGGGCACATCAACAAAATACAAGAGTGCTTATACAAACCTGGCCTGCCATGTGGGTTGGCATAAGGCTCAGTAAGCTGTGTGGTGCAAAGGCAAATATGTTTGAAAGTTGAGAGCAGGCTCAGAAACTTCATGCCTCAAGTATATAAAGACCAGATAGAAAAATCATGTTTCAGGGGCTCTGAGTTATGCTTCTTGTGGCAATGAGCAGGAGCTGCTCTGGTCCAGCCTTGCAGAGAGGTTAAATTTAGAAGCAGGTAATTTGTAGCTATAGTGGTCTTTATAACTGCTTGCAGGAACAAGGGAGTTGGGAGAGATGCACACCATGGGGCAGAACTGATTATAGCAATGCAGAACTACTGCAGAAAAAAAGGGCATCCCCTCATCCTTAAGGTCTAGGGGGACCAGCTTTTGTGAACTTCAGAGTGAAAAAAGCTGTGCCTCGACAGAATGGTGCAGAATGTGTTAAGTAAATACATTATTGGTTATATGCAAACTCTATCAGGATGGTATCTGAGCCAGGGCTGTGTCAAACCTGCCTGTCACACTCACTGACATAGTTCATCCCCCAGCTGAACTGCAGGACTATCAGACGTTCATTACCTGTGTTCTATTTGTTTGAGCAGAGAGAATGACCACTGAGACTGTGTGGCAGATATTGTTGCACTCTCCATATCCCGATTTTTTCTGCAACCCCAGATAGTTCCCAGGAGACGGCAACGTTCCAGTAAGCTGTCAGTGCTGTCACCTCTGTACCACAGCAGAGCAGGAGTTGCACGTAATTAGCTGAACAAAGTAACAAGGTTGACCTCCAGCCACCCACCCCCCCACACCCCCCCACCAGTTAAAAGACAATGGAGCAAGAACTGTAAATGCCATGTAAAGAGGGACTTGGCAACAGCAGCTGCCAATCACACCTGGAGAAAGTCTATAAGCAAAGGTGAGGAACTTGCAGCATGAGAAGGCAGATCTGACCTAGCTTTTGTCCACCTGGCTGAGACAGCCACAGCAACAAAGACAGGGAATCTTAGACAGCAGAATGAACCAGTGGCCACACAAAGGGGCAGGGACCCCAGTGGCTCTACTCTGCAGAGCTGGCACAGGGGGATGAATCCCAGAAGGAGGGGAAGAAGACAGATGTGCACAGAACAGCAGGGTCTTTTCTGAGGCTGAGCAGACAGCCCTCAATTGGCACAGCCAGAGAAAGCCGAATTTACCATCCGCCCACAGACTCTGGGACTGCCAGCTTGAGCACTCTCATTAGCAGCTTCGGTTCTCATAGGCACCAGAGAGGGGTGGCATGTAGGGAGGAAGGAGGGTGAAGCAGCCTGGGAGCTGGGAGGACACAAGGACAACAAGGCAGGGTGAGTCAAGGAGCTGGATACCACTACAGAACCATGGTATTATCTCAGTGCAAATTCCAAGGAGCTACTTCTGGAGCAGGACAGTCTGTCCTGTAATGACAGGGTTAATTTTAAATTGGCAGAGAGCTTCTGGGACTTTTTCACTTCCACTGTCAAATCTCTGGGCCTGGCAGTTGCTAATTACAATAATATGAGGTGACAGTCACATGAGGAGTGATGGATGGCTGAGGGGGGCTGAAAATCCAGAAGGTCAGATCACAATGAGTTATAGTGGCAGAGTGCAGAAGCCCCTTCCCCAGATCTTATCTTCCTCTCTCCCCACTTCTCCCCCCCCACCATCTGCAGCATCTCAAAAGCAAAACAGTGAAGAGAAATCATTCTCATTACTAGAATGCAAAATGGATGGAGGGTGCTGGGAGCTGGGTTTCAGTGTCATTCCAGCCATCCAAATTCACAAAGCACAAGGCCAAAAGGGACCAAGTAAACATCTCAGTTCGTTTCCCACATAACATGGGCTGCCAGACAGCACCTTACTTTAGTGACTGTTAAAGCAAAATCATTATGAACTCTTAAGATTTTATTTTGACACAAAGAGGCTTACACAAAGAAAGCACAAAACTGGAATAAAACACCACAAGCTCTGAGTGTTCCTACTCAGCATTCACTTTGCATGGGCCTGAAAGGTCATGCAGAGATAGGGTCCTTTGCATGTAAAACTGAGAGACTTCTAAGTCACATTGTCAGCTCTTTTTTCCCTTATCTAGCTCAGAAAAAAACTGGCTTTGGTTCAGCCCATTCCCATGACCAGCAAGTGAATTACAGCTACTGCCACTCTCACATAAAAGATCAGTTCAGCTGTGACCTCAGACTTACCCCATGGGTCTGTGCAGAGTTATTAGGAGTGATTAGTTCAGATTTTCCCCCCAGCATTTCACAGTGATGCTATGAACTGTTGGTCACAGACTGCTGGAGAAACCCATGTGAGAACTTTCTAACGATACCAAAATTCTCTGAAGGTGAAACCATCTCCCCATCCACCATAGATGGTTTTCATGACAAGCATCGCAGCTGACTGATCTCCTAACACTGCTCAGTCAGACACCTACAGTCACACCTCTGGAAAAGGTGGTCCACATTAAGCCCCTGGTCAGTAGTCCATGGATTCTGAAATGTTACATCTGTCTGCTGTGGCCATTTCTAAAAGGTGTCCCATGGATCAAACTGAAACAAAAGCAACCAAGCCTTACATGGAAACAAGCTTTGTGTTGGACTTCAAAAATTAAAAAAATTGCGTTGGGGCCTCTGCTATATCTCTTCTCAGATTACGAAGAGTACCTCAGTAATACTTTGATTGCTTTTTGTAACTTCTACTTTTAAATGTAATATTTTTCCTACCCATTTTATCACAATAGACTTTCTCAATGCTTCAAGAATCAGCTGAAGCTACACATTTTGAGGTTGAACTTAAAACAAGTTGAAAGAAGGAAAGGGAAATTTATCATATACTGTTGGGAAGGATGAAAGTACAATATACAAATTCATTTATGCATTAAGTTTAGTAGCCATTTCACTCAAATATCCAATTAGACCATTGTGAAAAATTCTCTTTCCGGAGGAG
>VZTR01023982.1:5731-88996 GCA_013400775.1 Chaetops frenatus | reverse complement strand
TTATATATATATATAAAAGCCATGCTGCAAAGATGACAGGAAATGTAATCTGTTATTGAATTCAATTTACAGCTCCCAGATCATGCAGCCTCCCTGACTCATCCAAGCCACTCTGCTTTATCAGAACTGCCAGCATCACACTGAGACAGCGTGCAATAAAATATGGAAAATATGTTCACAGTGTGTGACCTCAGTGATGCTATGAGCTGTCACCAAAAACACTTTCTGCTCGCAGTGAAATGCCACGCTGTGGTTCATTAGCTTGGAAGCAGACATATATTGCTGCTGCTACTTGCACTGCTTCTGTCACACCTGTTTTTTGTACAGGGGACTTCAGGGTTCAGTATTACACACTCAGCTTGGTTCACCAGCCCAAAATGCAAAGCTTCACTTCTGGGTATAGTCCTGTGTAATGTGAGATGGAATCTCTCCAGTGCCTCTAAATGGTGAAGTGCTGTGAGGTAACACTCTTGTATGCTCCTTCTGCTCTCAAAGTGGGGTAAAAACTGGCTGCCCATGAGCCAGTCCTTTGCAAACACAGGAGCTTAAGCAGCACAGATACTCCAGAAAAACCACATGACATTACTTTCATGCAACTCAGTTTTGTAGACACAGATCTAGTTGTACCTGTCACTGATCAAGTCCAAACTCTCACTTCTCTCATTGCAGCTCTAGCATCTCTGTGTCTGCCAAATAGTAAGTAAGGCTTTCCCAATCTTTCTCCTATTTTAGTATAGAGCTTGGGCTGGCTACTGTTATTCATTCAAATAATACTTCTGTACCTGTGATTTTAGTTCAAAGCACTGAAATCTTCCTGCATTTCATGGCTGTGTCATGGCATGGCAAGAGAATACTGCAGCATTTCTTCTAGTGGCTCCAAAGCACTAACAAAAAAACCCTGCAGCACTAAGTAATGGTGCATCTAGTACCTTCAGCAGGAGAGAAACACAGAATAATTCAAGTTAGAAAGAACATTCTTCTTTAGTTCAAACTGTGCTAAAAGTTGAGCTAACTCCAAAGTTAGGCCAGTAAAACAGGGTATCAAGAATAATCCCTTGATTTGCCACCACTGGGCAGGACAGAAATCAAATTGTGTGGATTAAATGCAACATTTCCAAGAGCTGTGAGGAAAAAAATTACCAGACAATAGATTCCAAAGCAAGGAATTGATAATGAAAGGTTGGTCTTAGCACCTCATATTTACTACTTAGTTGACACTTTCTGCTTTTCCAAAGATAAGATATGCAAGGCATGCAGTCGATGTTTTTAAAGTCAAATTAAAGGGTAGGTAATTTCAGAGAGGGACTGATTTTTAAATATCAGTGTTTTCTTGTACTGCAAAGTGTAGCAGAAGACAATCAAAGACACCAAGATTAGTTTGCAGCTCTTCTAGCCACTGTCTTTTGAACTGTTGTGCTTAATTCAGTGGCCAGAACAGACTAAGGCTGGCCAGGACATGTCTCAGATGCCACAACTGCTTCAGGGAGCTGTTGCTCCACATCTGCTCTGTTCACTATCTTGCCTGCATAGCAACCAAGCCACTTCTTCATCACAGTGAAGCATGGAAGTGCCACTCTATCCACTAACTGGGATCAGGCAGGGTAGACTGTCGGTAAGGAGTGAAAACAGACACCTCAAACCTTCACATGCATCTCAAAGGTAGGCAAAAACTGCCTACTCTCCATAGAGCCTTCCTTCCACCTTCTCCTCCCCTCTTGCCTGTAGTGTTGTGGGTTATGTAAGAACTTTGTTACAAGAAATGGTGCTTGCAAAAGGTTATGTGAGGTGAGGATCATATGTATATGATAATGTGGTTCTTCTTGCTAAAACTTCTTCCAGAATGCCTCTTAGGCATATACAGCAGTGTGCAGTACTCCCTGATGTGACTGCCTGTGTTTAAGGAGGCTAAGAGGGAAAAAAAATACACTGTTGAGTTAGCTGTAAAACTCATGTGAGATTGTGCAGCTCACGCACTCTGGTGCTCATCAGATAACTAGGAGGGGTTTCAGTCTTAAATTTCCACTCTCTTTAGACACTGTCTACCTGCGTCCCACACTGTTACCTAGAATCTAGAGGAGGGCAGCTCCAAGGAAAGGGCTCTTCTCTACTGTCTCCATAGTCCCCTTCCCCAGGCTGCTACAGCTGGAGG
Organism: Chaetops frenatus; assembly: GCA_013400775.1. Classification (NCBI taxonomy): domain Eukaryota; kingdom Metazoa; phylum Chordata; class Aves; order Passeriformes; family Picathartidae; genus Chaetops; species Chaetops frenatus. Next base: position 86,847 of record VZTR01023982.1, on the reverse strand, counting down.
TGAGGCACTGAACACATCAGCAACTCTCACCTGCCTGCTGCATGTGGATCTGCGCTGGCTGTGAGCATGGACAACTGAGAGGTTGCTGTACTGTTCTGGAAAAGAGCCAACCACCACCTATAGTTTTATTGGACAAGGCTCCGATACAAGAAAAGCTATTAGCAAAAGGGACAAAAACACCTGGCTGATGAGGCTGGAGGGAGTTTTGAGATCTGAGTTTTGTTAGTAAATGCATCTGCCTTCTGGAATGCTTATGATCTTGGAAAAAAATGACTAGGCAGCATGGGTTTGGAGATCCCTCAAGAGAAACAAGTCCAGTTACCATCACAGGTCTTTCTGTCAGTACCAGCAAAAGAATAAAACCTCGTAAACTTTTAAAATTTTTTCTTTCTTTTTCTTTGTTTTTTCTTTTTTCTGTTCATGGTTCAAATGTGGAAGAGAGGTAATAAAAAGGTTTGAAGAGAAGCTTGCAGCAAGAAACATTCTCTCAATTTCACTAGATGAGACAGAATCTGAATCTGGAGCTGTTCCAATGGTCACACATTTTATTAGTAAAACAGCATAGGCAACACAAGCATATGTAGACTATGTCAGATTGACTTTGGAATGTCTTACCTATTAAAGCATGCTCAAGTCCCAGAGTTTTCCATGGGTCAAGTACATAGTTAAGTAAAGCACGCCATTTCAGACTTTCCTGAAAGGAGTGGGTTCCTGATAAAGAAATTGCCTAAGGATGCTGCAGATAAACACTTTGAAAGTGGCAAGTCAGGGTTTGAGTTTGCAACACAGAAGTTCCTCAGCAGCAGCCTTGTGTTCCTAGCCCATGATAAAAATCAAGGCAGCTTCAAGGCCCTTACTGAAAAATTTCAGTAGGCTCTGGTCATCCATGAAGCTTTTCTCATTGTAATTTGCTCATCTGCTTTATCCTCAAATTAAAACATGTGCTGAGTCCACAGTTTCACAGAGCTCACACACAGTCATAGCAAAGTCAGTTCTGCTTGGAGGAAGCCAATGCCCTACTTCTCAGGGTAGGCTGTTTCTGTGCCAAGACAGAGTCTCAGTCCTTTGGGCTCCAAATTCCCTCCAACCAAACCAACCCAAAATTTCTAAAGGAGTTTTTTCAACAGGAGCAATGAATTCCCTCACCTTACCCAATTCTCTTCTTTCTAGGCACTGGCAGAATCACAACACACACATTTAGGAAAAAGAGGGTGGTGACACACACACAGAGGACCATATTTCATTGTATGTTACTAATGATGGAAAATGGCCACTTCAAAGAGAGCTTTAATTTCAAATAAAGTCATTTTCAAACTTAACTGCTATCTGGAGGATGAAAGTGGGATGTCTGTGATAGTTGTACTATGACATGTAGCTTGCTGTGTACAGTAGCTCTGCAGTAAAGGATCACAGGTGGTTTGTGTTGGCGGCAAGACCTTGCTCTTAGGGACTGCAGTCCTACTGTACTTGCAGAATTCCACCTTAAAAGTAATTGGACGTCTCTGTAGCTCAGAGAAGGTTTGCTAAGCAATGACACACTGCACTTGGATCTGAAAACGTAACATCTGGAAGCCAAATGTTAGAGGCGATATAAAAGGGCCAGCCCAACAAACCAGAGGGGCACTTCTAAGCCAGGAACATCTTCAGGATGGACATTTCCCTTCTCTGTGTGTTCCTGCCTCTGGTGACTGTGGCATGGGGCCAGTACAGCGACTATTACTATGGTCCCTATAACTATGGAGATAACGATGAATGGGTCAATGTGTACCGGCAAGGTTTCAACTTTCAGTGCCCACATGGGCAGGTGGTCGTGGCTGTCAGAAGCGTCTTCAGCAAGAAGGAAGGCTCTGACAGACTGTGGAACTATGCCTGCATGCCAGCATCCCAGAGCCTCGGTGAGCCGACAGAGTGCTGGTGGGAAGAGATCAACAGGGCGGGAACCGAATGGTAGGATAACCCCAACCATCCCTGGAGGGCACTGCCCTGATCACCCCTGTGGAATGTGGGTCCTAACAGTGGGGTCGGAGCAATGCAAATGCATATTCATGCCACAGTAACCAGGGGCTTCACTGCCTTAAAACTCATTAATCAGTGCACGGAAGTGATCAGCATCACATTTGTCTTCTCTGCAGCAGCTTCTTGCTGGAGGGTGTGAGTGTGCTTTACAAATGCCGTGGTCACTCACAACCTCAGCTGTGAAGGGGTTTGGTCTTGTTATTGTTTCAATGACAAGGAAAATGAGGCAAGAACCTTCAGTGAGGAGAGCATAAAGTCCCTCTTGAAAAGTCACACTGAATCAGTAACTAAACTGGGGAACAAATTGCAAAACTCCTCACTCCATCCTCATGCTCTTATCACTAAAAAAAATAATCTCTGTATTGCACTGGCTCCTCTCTTTGTGTTTTTGTTGCTAAGCTTTTTGGCTTAGGCATAGACAAATGCTGTTTTCTAATTGTGCTGTTCTTACAGGAGACAAAAATCCACACTAACAAGCGATGATGGTGGCATAAATATCTGCATGATGATAGCAGAAGATGATGTTAATTCCCTAATACAGTTAGTTTACTTAACTAAAAGTTACATTTTCCGTCAACCTTGGAGGCAAAGGTCATCACATTATGCAGCCACAATAATTTCTGGAAATATGTATAGTATTTCATATTTGGGTAGACTATCCAGTATTTAATTATCTTCTAGAGTTTTTTTAATGAAATGGGAAACAGAGTTTTGGACAACTCCAGGACTAAAATATTCTTTGGACAGAATGAAATGCATGCAGAAAAGAGTGTTTTCAAATACTTGAAATGTTTTTTTCCCAGAAATTGCAATGCGATTTTTTGATTTTTGTTATGTGGGAATAGGTCAGCAATGAAATGATTCAAAATTCTGTTCTGAATTATTCATACTCTTTCATTTACCATGTGACACATGCCTATGGCTGATGCAATTACTAAGGGAAAAAATGATTGACCCTATACTTAATTTTGGAATAAGAATTGAAAAAAAAGGGGAGAGCTGCAAAACAGGCAGAAAGAACACATTGTGATAATCTTGGATGGCTTCTTCATTTTTTTATACATTGATGCGATTTCTATTTATTGCATAATAATTTTGAATTAGAAATTTATTTTGTTCAAAATAAACTTATTATTCTCTTTCTAAAAATCCTTGGCAGCAATTGCTCAAGTTCACTTCTCACAAACAGGATACTGTATAAGTCTGTACAGAACATTTTCTTGTGCTATGTAACCATTCATCACCGTGCTCTGTATGCTTAGCAAGACTACATCCACAACGCATTATGTGAATATTGTTTCCTTCACCTCTTAAAAAAATCTTTTCACTTTGTCCTCTTTGTTGCCTACTTTTTTTCCTATAGCAAACCTTGTATTTTCTCCAAACATATTTCTTTTTCAACCCCTCTTTAATTGCTTATCTCTGTTTCTCTCCTGTTACTAGCTTTTGGAGTTATTTTAGTATTTCTTCACTAGCTCACCTTTCCAGTCCAACATCCTTACATCTCTCTGCCTACTCTGCATAGATCAACTCTTTCTCTCTCTCTTTCTTTCTTTCTTTCTTTCTCCTTATTTCCTTCCTTCTTTTCTTCCTTCTTTCCTTTTTCCCTTCTTATCCATCCACCCATCACCAAACTGATTAAGGAACACATATTCTTTTGCAAAGGTGAACTTGTGCTCCTAGTTACTTGGGCCATTTCCATAAATCCTAGCTAGCTGTGCTTGGTTGGATTCTGTGGTCTCCAGTTTTCCGGCTCCAGGGCAGGGCTGAGCTAGTTGTATCTACAGTGCTTCATGGAGAGAGGCTTGAAGAATGCCAGCACATCCCTGGTCATGCCAACACTGCTGCCCAAGAACTCAGCAGTCTCATCCCAGACTGGAGTCAAAGCCTAGGCCCATGTTACCTCAAATTAATGTCATGGCATGGATATATCCTGGGGGACCTTTGAGAATCCTGCCTTCTCTCTTGGCATTCTTACTTCTCATAGGTGCCCCTCTTCTGTCTCTCTTCCACACCCACCTCACTGATATTTGGAGCCATTCCCAATTCTAAAAAAATTCACTCAATAATCAAGTGGGACCACAAATATGAGTCACCATCTGTACCTATAGCTCCTGTTTGGCCAGCTCTCTTCCCTGTTGATCTCCCAACAAACCAATCTGTTGGTGAGCAATACACCATTCTCATGTCAGCTGACACAGCACACTGTTGGACTTGCTAAATCTGTTCCCATCCTTCTAGGATGGACTAAAATATTCCTTCTTCAGCTCTGTCTCACGGAGTATTTTGTCTCTCCTTGCACACCAACTCCAGGGATATTCAATTGCTTGTAACACCAGTAACTACAAGTCTGCCAAATTTTTGCTAAAATTTTTGCGAAATCAACTAGGTCAGAAAAGACTTGAAATCATTGAGTCCAACCTGTGACAGAACACCACCAGGTCAACTGAGTGCCACGTGTGGTCTGTCCTTAAACACTTCCAGGGACGGTGAACTCCACCACCTCCCTGGACTATTAAGTCATACATAATATTCCCTGGAGTATTAAGTAGGACTGGCCCCAGCACTGATTCCTGGGGGACAGCACTAGTGACCAGATGTCAGCTGGATGTAGAACATTCCCCACCACTCTCTGGGCCCGGCCATCCAGCCAGTTCTTCACCCAGTGAAGGATGTACCTGTCCAGGCCAGCTTTTCCAGGAGAGTGCTGTGGGAAACAGTGTTAAAGGCAGCTACTCTGCTGCAATTGAGGCTTCTTATTCTTTGACCTACCTTCACTGAGTGATAAGAACAAGCTTGCTGTGTCTTTTTGTAAAATCTCTAACTTAATAATAGGTAGCAGCTATGCCTTTCCCTCACCCACACACCTTCACCCAAGCTTTTGCTTTCAGTCTGGACATGTCTCCACTCTTCTAGTTCTCCTTTGGAAGTTTTATATTCCAACACTCCTAAGCAAGCACTGATCATACCTACAGCTCTTCTCTGAATTTCTTCCAGATTCTCAGCCAGAACCATAGTCAGAAATTCTAGTCTAGCAGAAACACCAAAAAAATAACCTTTGACAAATTATGCTTATGGCATTTCAAATTTAAAATTTCAGATAGTGATTTTCAAATTACCATTCCTCACTGCTGTGCAGCTGCACAATAGAGACAAACTCTAGAGAGGTTTCTTTAGAAAAGACAATAAATGAAGAAAAGCTTAAGAGAGAAAATGAAGAGGGAACAAAAGGAGAAGAAAATGTCTCCAATTCATTCTTTGGCCTTCAGAATTTGGGGCAAAGTGACAGAAATGGATGGGGGGACCATAGGGATACAGTAGTTGGGACCAAAAGTGTTCCACTGGCAGATCTTCCTGGCAAGTTTACTTCCTTCACTAACAGTAGGTATGACACAGAGTTGGAGAAACCATAAAACCTCAAATATTTCAGATATGAAAAAAACTCTTCAACAGAAAGAGGACAATGACACAGATCTACAATAGGCATCTAATGCCTAATAATGCTTAGTTTATGATCTTTGCCTCCTTCCAGGGTCAATGGAGAGATCAGGGACTCTAAAACTGCTCTCTGAGGCATCCCATGTCTTTCACAAGCAGAATCATGAAGACCAATCCCTTCTGACTGCTACCTATAACTACCTAGTGGCATTTCAGAATATATCTAACTCTGGTGCTTCACTGCATAAAAGAATCTCTGAAGTTAATCATACATGTGCATACACTTCTGAAGAGATTATGTGCATCTGTGTTTTGCTAAAGAACATAAGAAGCTTGTGAACCTGTTACAAAACTCAAAGGGGAAATTGTGGCAATAGATTGGATCAGATGACCAGCAATGCCTTCTCAGCCTCATTAATCTATGAATATGTTTAAAGTTAAGTACATATACAAAGGCTTTGTTGAACCTGTTTCAACACCTCACTCCTTCAGAGACTATCTACTAACCAGTATGATATTCAACAGAGAGAGAGCAACTTGGAGCAAGAACCAGTTCTTGGATAATTTGGAAATACTCATGGCTGGAGTAGGGAAAAGTCTCCACAGCATGCCCTGTTTCTGTAGTACTTCTACTAATTTGTATGCTGCAACTTCTTAAAGAAACCTATCTTTTCAGGGAGCACAGATTTTATTTTCCTATCTCCATTTGTACTGGAGAAATTTTGACCTTGTTTAAATATTTCACTACCTGAGGTTTGAGTGATTGAGAGTGAGATTGTTCTTCACTGCTTTGTTGAATACTACAGAGTTGTGTCTACAGACCAGTCTCTGAACAAGGGTTTTAAGAAAAATCATATTTTTTGCCTGAAAATTCATACTGAAAGACAGGGTTCACACAAAGGAAAAAAAAACTTGCAAGCGAAGACAAGCAACCCTTCCCTCCAGGAAAATAAGTTTGGTTTACACTACATAATACAGATGAAACCATTCCATATCCCCAATATGCTCCCAGTTGGCTGTAAAGCAAAAAGGAGAAGCATTTCCAGCCAAGAGCTATTTACTTCATATTCTTTGTCCCTTTTCCTTGTTTAGACTTCTGAGAAAGTGTTTAGATGGGACTTGGAAAAAACAGATCTCTAGATTCTCCCTCCCCACTCCCATTCTCTCTCTCCTTTGCCCAAAAACTAGGTGCAAAGACAGATGACTGAGCAAAGGACCCTCCTGTTCAGGCTCTGGCAGCACACCTTGGTATATCAGTAGGAACTATTTTTGTTCCCAATCTCTGACCAATCCTAAATTTCAAATCTGAGGCTGTATTACCCAAACGAAGTAATCCAGCTGTCATTTGAAAATGTTCCAGTTTGTGCTATCTACACAAACAAGTTAATTTCCTTCAGAACCCTAAGTTTATGTTAAAGGACTAGTGCTACAAGTCCATCTAGCACAGCTGCTGTGGACTGAGTCCAGTGGGAGCATCTGAGGAGAAGGGGAGTGTTTCTGTAGAAAATGAGGCCTCATCAGCTACTGTGAGGAAGAAATCATCAGGGTGAAAAGGGCCTTGCCTTCCCTTGGGTAAGAGAGAAAAATGTAAGTCATAGATTCCCTCTAAATGAAAGAAAAAATGGCTGAATATGTTACAGAGGTTGCCTTTGGCATGTGGAAGTCACAGCAACAAGTTTTAGCACCCCACAACAGATAGGGAAGGCTCCTTGTAGAAGTGGTTTTTGGAGACTGACATGGCCTAATCAAACACAAAACTTGTTCCTTCTCTCTGAGTGCCAGAGTTGAAAGTGTCCTGATCCTGCCCTCAGCCCCCTTATATCTCCACATTCACCTGTAACAGACTGACCATTGAATTAGTTCTTATCATGCAATTAATCCAATTACACAGAGGGAGGACACTCCACAAAGATAACTCAGGAGAGCAGTATAGGGCCTCCCCTCCACAAGGACATGGAATGGCACTCCCAGGTTACCCTGTTGTAAGGAGCAAATCATCCCCAATGCAGCATGACCCAGTGTCTACCGAGCTGTGCATCAGCCTCTGCATGTCTCCAGAGAGCTTCAGGGAGCACTATCCCGGTCAGTGCAGCAGGAATTCAGCGCAGGCTTTAACAGCACCACTTCCTACAGCTTGACTTGGGCTTTCCTGGGCAGATTTGTAGTGAAAAGGCTTCCTCTTTGAGTTCTCATCCTCAGGAGAATGTGGTGCTGATGTACCTCAGGAACAGGGGGCCTCAGAGGGAGGTTTACCACACAGCAGCAGCATTAGATGGGACACAACACTCTGGGGCTTTGCTTAGCAAAGAGCAAAATTAACATGCAGGCATAAGTATGAAGTGTCACCAAAATGGATTGCATTGCTCAAGACAATTCTATTGTTGTAAAAAATACTTGTACTCAGTCTGGCAGGCAACTATTGAGTCATGCTTGGCTGCTGAGGCTGTTATTGATGTTTGCAAAAAATGTGGCACCATTTCGGAGGATCTAAAGGGTGAAACAGGTTGTTCATAGACCCAAACATCACATATGCATTTTGGGTCGATATTGTTTCACACCAGCTCTTGTTTGGTCTCACAAATAAAAGCTCACCAGTGAAGAACGAAAGCAGTTCTGACCTGAACTAAATCTGTAATATGGATACATGCTTTGATTGCCTGCCATGACAGAACTCAGCTGTACAACACTCATTAACTAGTTCAGAGGAAGATTTGGCAGAGGAAAGGCTTTTCACAGGAATCACAGCAGGCCTGTAAAGCCTCAGATACCATACCCCTGTTACTACACAGAATTCCCAGACTTAGGCTTTAAATGGAACACTGCAGTCATTTCCCACACCTGTACCCAAGGCAAGGGCAACTTCCCATCCCAGAGCACCTGATCATTAGCACCAATCTTCCCACTCCCCCTCTACCAGCCAGCTTGCCTCCTCTTCTCCCAGTATCAGATCCAAAAGGCAACTCTTAATGCATTGCAGCCAACTAGAAAAAGAAAACCTATCCACTGCCAAGTTTAATCCCACACAGTCCCAGCCAGTTTCTCACGTTCTTCTGCATTCACCTTGTAAGAGGCATTTTCCTTTCTTCTTAACAATGTCAGGATTTCAGGAGTGAGGAGAACCCAGTCACATTAACTCTGAATACTGAACTACCCTTTATAGTAAAAGTGCTAAAGAGTGGGTCTTGTGAAAAAGATATTGTTTTCACTTGGCTATAAATCAAAGTTCCTGAATCACTAGTTTTTATCCACCCTGTTTGCTTCAGGATTTTCTGTGACAAGAGTATTGAATTCAACAGAGAAGGAAAAAAATTCTGACCTATTAAGTGTTGTTTTCAGATTAGTGCAAAAAGCAAGTGACTAAAAAGGTGTGTGGGGAGGGGTTGTTTGTTTCTCTTGAAGAATTACTTTCTGCTTTTGGGAAAGTGGCCAACTGGGAAAAGGAAAGAGAAGGAAATGTTTTACACAAGCTCACAAATGAGCACTCCAAGTTCTGAGAGCAACTCTTCATTTTTGAAGGAATATCTGGATTTTACTTGAAAACTAGAATGATTAAGGCAAAAAAAAATAAAAATCTTACATTCTCTTAAAACTAAACAAAAGCACTTTAACATCACTATTATCCTTCTCAACCCAAAACTGAGCTTGAAAAACAGATTGTAGGGCTTTGTGTATGAGACAGAAGCAAAGAGAGAGAAGTGAACATGAGCTTTAATGTGTATTTCAAATTTTACTTTGAATTATGTTTAAAAAAATGGTAATTTAATTATAAAACATTACTTATGTCCAGCCATACTTTCCATCTAAGAAACTAATTTTTAAGGCAACTCCAATTATATTTTTAATCAAATTTATCATGATAATGAAGATAGAATTAGAATCAAAAATAACCACACCTTCCTGAAATCTGGTACTGAAACACAAGTGCAGGTAAACATATGAGTGTTATGCTAGCTAGGTTTGTTTCTCAATTCACTATAGAGAGAAGTGTCCATGAGTGACCTCTCTTTCAAAATGGATCTTTCCATCACAACTGGACTATGTTAGTAGAAAATAATGTGTCTAGAAAATAAAAACTCTTGTAGGACAAAGACAGTGGGAAAGAGGACAGGGCTTCCCAGACTGAATGTGAGCAGGTGGGAAGAGAAAAGAAGGAAGAACCTCCCACAAAGATAAGTATGAGCAGGAATACCAGATGCTGATTGGGGGGATGGGAAATTGCAGGGCAGTGTTGAGCTTCTGAGAGGAAATGTAAAGGCAATGGAGAAACAAAGTGCTCCCATTATTGCACCTATGCAAAAGAGCCAGAAAATCTCCCAGGGGCACAAGGGCTTGAGTAGTGCAAATACAGGTAACTCGGAAGGGTGAAAGACAGAGGATGAGGCACAAATTTGTTGCTATTTTACACAATTTAATGCTCATCTTGCAACAGGTAGAACCAATCGCTATATTGCAGTGTATCAACCATTCTTCCATCAGGATAACACCAATCATCTGCAGCTGCCCAATATGTTTACACAGAGTCTTAGCCATATGTTCCTATGGCCTATGTGCCAAAAACCAGAGCAACTTCCTATCAAAGTCCTGCTGAAATCCTCTGAGTGAAAGCCAGGCTGCCATACTTGGTGTGATACCATGGCAACTCAAAGTCCCCATCACAACTGAACTCTGAAGGTCCTTGAAAGAGTCTTACAAAGCACAACAAGTACTTGTGGCCCCGTCAGCGTGGGAGATGCAGGGACACAAACAAATGTAAATACTCTTGTCTGAACAACAGAATGCAGGGGAAGGAACAAAGAGACCCTGGGGTTCAAAAGTAGACGCTGAAAACTAGGCAGGGAAACTCATCACTGCATTGGTCAAAATTGATCCGTTTTTCAGCTTTTGTATACAAACACTTCCACCTCACACTGTCTTTGCAAGCAGTAACCCCTCTGTGCACAAGTGAATGCCTTGCCAAACACCAAATCCTGCTACATGATGTGTTTTCCCTTCTGGGAACTTTCAGGTCATTAAAATAAATTATGAGGTCATTGAATGAAACGAAAGGAAATTTGTGGTATTTGTTAATCATACAGTTATGAAAGTGTCTTTTGGATATGTTATTGTAATTTATTTTATGACATCGCAGAGAAAGTTTGCTGTAGGTTTTCCTTGATGAAAGAAAAATAAAGAAAAGGAAAAACGATGGAAGAAACAGCATTCCTGTAATTTTCACAACAGGGAAACAGTAAGTCCAGGAGGGTGCTTGAGAGAATGAGCACTCAATAGCTGAACCAATGACCTGTGTGTTTTCATGAGCTCCTCGTCTTTAGTCTCCCAGAAGCAAGCTATTCAAACTGATTACCACTTGAATTACTTTGGGTATCAGTGTTAAGGTGCTGTGGGGTGTGCAGACAGAGAGGCATGCATGCTTTGAGACCATATCTATCCTCCGTGAAGGCAGTGATTCACACCTATGGCAGAATTAGCGAGCACACAGAAAGCATGAAGCAGCAGATTTTTCTTTTGAAAATCCAATCGTAAAATTTGTGTGAGTCTTAAAAATTACATAATATCTGAATTGCAGTTTTCCTTATGTGATTGCTATGAAATATTTTCTCTTTTTTTGGCAGAAAAACCGTTGAAAAGGTTAGTTCAATAAAGCCTAAATCCTCAAACACCAACAGTTATAGACAAAAGTATTACTGAAGTATTTTGAAGTCAGTCTCATGATTTGTAAAGAGTTGAGAATACCAACACCAGAACAATGTTCTTGCCTGGTTACCACACTAGGATGATTAAATATTTTAGCCAGATTAAATAGTTTTACAACTACTAATAGTGCAACGTAAATGTTAAGACATTGGTTAACTACTGCTGCTTTCTTATAGAAAAGAGCAGTAGTTAACCAATGCACCAAGTACAAACTGCTTCTCAGCACGAAGTCAAACCATTAACTTGCACTCTATATCAAAAATGTTAATGCTTCTTTTGAGAAACGCTTGAAACTATTAGGGAATCTAATACCACGTCTTCCTTGTGTGTTCTCTTCTTTCCCCTCGTTATTAGGTATCAAACCTGCTCAAACAATGGGCTGGTGGCTGGTTTCCAGAGTCAGTATTTTCCATCGGTGCTGGACCGTGAATGGCAATTTTACTGCTGCCGCTATAGCCGGAGATGCCCGTATTCCTGCTGGTGAGTCCAAGCAGACACCAAACACGTCAGCCTCTTTCCCCCAACAGTCCCTATAAAGGTCTTTGGCTGCTTGACCTATCAGAAACCTTGTCTGAAAAAGAGTTAACTGCACTTTATGGAGCTAAGCACGTTATTTCCAGTCTGCTACAGGATTCTTAAGGATCCATGGCTAAGGGAAGAGAATAAGGGTCCAGTTACACTGAGCAGCACAATGCAGTAGCTGGTCTTCAATGAACAGATCTGGGGATCACCATCAGCCTAGCTGTGCTGGAAACCATGACAGCAGTCTCCAAAGTGGAGTGACATTTTCCCACTATCAACCCAGCACGTTTACAGGAGTGGGAGCATCTTTGTGCTACACAATTGTGCCACAATGACTTACAGGAAAGAACATATTCCAGTTACCTCAGAAAAAATGTTAGTAGTGCATACAACTATGCTTCCTCTCTCAAGACTGCTTAGAGATCAAAGTCAAAATGAGCTACTGATTATAAACCCAAAAAAAAAAATCTGGTCTCATCTTAACAGAGTATCACAACTGGTGCTGGCAACTTCACAGAGACTGGAAAAATAAGCTATGCTTCCCAAGCTTCCTAGTTTCTCTAAAACACACCACAGGTGGGGTTTCTCTAAATTAAAACCAAAGACAGAAGCAGACTGTGTAGAGGCAGCTCTTATTGCTCCTGTCCATTCTGTCCAAGAGAACTCATAATTTTATGCTTCAGAGTTACACTCAGGTTAAGTTAATCTGTTCTCAGAGATACAAAGAATAACCTGCCTGCAGTTAAAAAAAAAAAAGAGGGGGAAAAAAAAAAAGAAAGAAAGAAAATAGAGGGAGACAAAAATAAATCTATGCTTGAATCTTTTTTTGCAGACCTCAGCTTTGAAGTAAGCTTCCCATTGAGATGCAAACAAACTGTTTATGTGCCTGTTGGTCTTACTTGTCTGGCTGGCTACTGGCCAAACACAACAGCACTGCCTTGCTTTTCATCCTTCAGTCTCCTTGCAGCCAAGAGGAAAAGAAATGTTTTTATTATTTTTTTTTAAAGCCTTTAAATTACAGGGACTCTGTAACAAAGTCTTTGAACATTCTTCTGAACATTCCTCTGCCTCCCTTCCAGCCGACATTGCCTATGGATGTTCTCTACCTGGCAGTTTATTTACCTACCTGCCCAGGCTCTTCCCTCTGAGGGAAACTCACTCAGACTTCTAAGCAGTTCTTCCAATCTCTTGTACTCCTCTAATACTGCATACATTTTCAAAAAGACAACAGAAATCTCTGACTTTTTGTTTGTTATTGTTGACAGTCCTGCTTCCCTCAGACGTTGTCTTGACAACTGGGAACAGCTTTGTCTCTTCTTTGCAAATTGGCATTCAGAGTAAGGTAAATCCTAATGTAAATGTTTGGGGTCACTAAAATCTTTAGTTTTCATCTCAGCTGCATACAGACTCCTATATTGCCCTACCATTTCAAACAGTGACAAGGCTCCATTTTTATGCTTGCAGTTCACCTGCAGTTCCATGCAGAAAAGGCAGCATTTCAAACTCAGGTGAAGCATTTTCCCCTCTAAGCAGAGTAGAAATCCCATGTACTCACACTCTTCTGGGAGGGGAGATCTGTAAAACTGGGGGGAAGCTGTGTCACCTGGCTTGTGAAAAGCTTCTGGTGCAGTTTGTGATTATGGGTTCATTATAAAACCATTCTGCCTTTAGAGTTAGCAAGGTGTGTGTAAGCTCTTTCCACATACAGTTATCCAAATTAGGATGTTAGGGTCTGGATGGACAGACAACGAGGTGGGTTAAAATATGGTGGTTTAACAGGTTCAGAGGGCAGTTTTAAAAGGGTGATACCCTGCCTGGGTACCTCTCCTGCTTAATATATCTATCAATGACCTTGAGGAGGCAACAGTGCACATGCTGGCCAAGTTTGCATAGGACACCAAACTCGAGAGTGCAGCTGACTTACTTGAAGGTAGGGCTGTTGTTCAGTGGAATGTAAAGAAAACTGCTTCTTCTATGAGGACAGATTGCCCCCTGAGGCTCCTTGGAGGCTTTCAAGACTGAAACAAATAAAGGCTGAGAAGCCTGGTCTGAATGTGGTTGACCCTGTTTGGAGCAGAGGGCTGTAGCAAAGACTTTTTGAAGTCCCTTTCTGCCAGAGTTATCCTGGGTCCCACATAGGAAGACTTTTACTGGAGGACCCACACCACGCAGATAAAGCGTCCCCTCTGAAACAGTGGTCTCTTTTCTGTAATATGCTGGGGATGGCTTCTTTTCTGGTTTACTCTTTCCCTGCCTAGACAGTGTACTAATACTGTGAGTGAGTACTGGTTGTTATGCTAACATAGAACCAACATGAACTTCACTGGGGTAGTGTGAAACCCCATGCTTTGGAGTCCCTTTTACTTGTGAAGTCACAGATGTGATTTGTCTGAATTGTTAAACTTCAATGTACAGGAACCAAAATCCCCATCCCCTAAGATCAGGAGATCTCACTCACAACCTAACTTTCATTGACATTTCCAAGCTTCTGTCACAAGACCTTGTTCACACATCAAACTTCTGGACTGTATCTTGCACTCTGGTTAAGATGCATTTGACAGAAAGAATATGCTTTCTAAACAAACTGCAAAGTAGTTCTGGGCTACCATGGGTAAGACCTCACATTGTATATGCACATAAGACAAAACAAAAATGTGTGTGTATAGAGTATCATTATTTATTGCAGTTTCTGCCCCAAACTATAATAGTATTTGTCATGTTCCAGGAGCTCATTGTAAATAAAGTAATTGTGGAGAAATGGTAACCAACATGCTGCTAACTCCTATTTTTTGCTGAAGCAGCTTATTTTGACACAAAGGCTTCTGTCAGTATATGACTGTGTGGAAAAGTAATACCAGGAAAGTATGCAATGATGGTGGCATTATATGGATCATGCATTACACAGGAAAATCCACATTCAAGGAAAATCCCTATTTAAATAAAATCCATGCTGCACAATTTCTCAACAGCCCTGACTTTTATTGTGCAGTGTATCCTTAAGTATGAAGGTATATGGGCAGAAAAACATTTTAAAGAAAACTGACAATATTGAAGTGCGGTAAAATTCTGTTTCAAATTAGCTCTCACCTTGGGTATTTGATTCTTTCCTCTTCCAGTTGTGTCCATAAAGTCTTCTCTGGCAAATATAAAAGCAGTAAGGCAGCTGATCCTTATGTATGGTTTCTCTTGTCTCTTCTGCTTCAGGACTACATTCCTTCTGAAGTAAGATGACCCTACAATGAATAAAGATAGGGTTTTTTCTTATGTGTATGAGCCATGCAACAGATTTGTTAGAATTTGCCCTGGTTTTTACACCTAGAACAACCCTGTGTGTTTTGAAAATTGTTAGTATTTATTGGAATACTAATTTATAACACCATCATGCTGACTGAAACCAACACTTTATTTTGACTTTGCTTAATAGAATGATTGGAGTCAAATACATACAGAAGGACTTTATTTGGTAGCACTGATATCCTTACTCTTTGAACCTAGTAGTTCTGTTCACAGCTCATCTTCTCACCATTATATCCCAGTTTACCTCTGCAGTAAGCTCGTATTGAAAATAAATTTACTAATCTTTTTCAGCCTCATAGTTTTGCACTTGCTTTATAAATTTTTTTACAAGTACTTAGTTTCCCTCCTCATCATGCCAAGACTTGTCATGGATTCTGCACATTTTTAACATACTGAAAATAATTAACATTCCTCACAAGAGGCAGACAATCTTTCTTTACTTTACCTGGCTAGGGAATGCTACCGCAGTAAAATAAACGGTGTGCTGATTTGCACCATAAAGGAAGCAAATCTATCACAGATGCAGAGACAATGTCACTAAGTGGTCCCATTAGAGCTCAGATTTTTCTCTTTGCCAGGAAATGAAAGCTTGACTCCACACGCTCAAAAGCAAACACATGTCGCAGAGCAGCCCCAAGTCTGCACAGACTGTTTATGACTGTTTCCCTTCTCCAAACAACGAGCAGTCCAAATGCCAGAAGGTCTGTCTGGAGCTGTGGCTGCTCTCTGTCATGGTGACACTGTCCAGGCAACAATTACATTTTCCAAGAGTTATGGGGTTTAAAGCACTTCTTTTTTTTCCTGCCACATTTTTTTCAACCTGTCACACAAGATGTATTGAAAATTATGTGATTCAATGCAGGTTTCTCAGAGATAATCAGTAGCAAAGATACAAATCCAGGAGGTGAACTCAGAATAGATGTTGTGGTAACATACAGTTCTGGACAACCCAGTTCCTTTTCCTTCTTTTTCTGTTTTTTAAAAGGTATTCAACTGTTTGGAGGGGCTTGATTTTTTAATTTTTTTTTTTTCAATATTACCCATCAAATACAATCTTACAGTTCAACCTGCTGGGTCATCTTCCTGAAGATGAGAAACACATTTGCTCTGACATTGGAAATCTAGCCAAGTTATTTTGGACATATCTTTCTTGAGGAACAGGCACAAGTTGCCCCAAAGCTCCCTGCTGCTGCTGCTTGTACCTGCACTGCACAAGCTCATGCAGGCCTGGGGGAGATGTGCTCCCACTGTGTCGGCCTCGTGGCTCCTCAGCTCCAGAAGGGCTTGTGCCTAGCAGTGCAACACAGTGGGAACACAGGAACAGTGATGTGTCTGTGTGAATCTATGAGCTCAGGGCCTGGAGCCTCAACTCAATCCCAAAACACATGGCATGGCCACACAAGAGAACTTCTCATCTCTTGAGGAGCTCCAGGACACCTCTAGTTCCCTGGCAGCCCAGCAATCTGGGATCTATACTCAGAGCGTTTGCCAGAATTTCTGTAGACAGCTTACTAAGACCTTCTTTGGCTTTTCAGAATTGGATGCATTTTTCAAAGCAGATGATCTCTGTCTTCCAGCTGGAGGAAGAGTTGGAATTGATTAAAGAGGCATATAATTCCCATGTTCACTGAATGTAACTTGGAGACTTGTGGCTCTCAAAAAAAATTCTCCTTTAGGAAAGACATACTCTTGAAGCACTTGTAAACAACATCTGAAAGTAAGGCCATTCAGGGGACACTCCTTGTCCTCAAATGTCAGAAAGTTAATATCAAAGTTTATGTTTTCCTCATGAAATCGAACAGGTCTTTCTCTTGGCTGCGGCATTGTTAGAGGAAGAGTTCAGCGGCAAAGAGGAAAATGAAGGTTAAAGAGGAGCCACTTATCTTGTTAGCACTCTAGTTGCACAAGAAGTGAACAGTGTAAGGTATTCCAGCACCATGTACTTGCTATCAGGGAATAAGTTTATTCAACAATTGGAGCCACAAACTACTCAACCACTATCTCTGATATTTTAGAAGACTCGTTTCTTTTATCTGCTTGGTATCTGAAAGCAAGGCATACCCACAATTCCCATTTATTTCTTTAATTATCAGGCTGTACATATTAAGGCCACTGGTGTGACTTGATCTTCTTATTGGTAAATAATAGACTCATGATAACAATTTCTGAAGTCAATTGTTAAAAGAGTGCCACAGGTCACTGTAGATTAATACAAAACATTCTTCTCAGTGCTAAATGAGCCTCTGTGTTTTCTACTAATCTCTACCATAGCAATTCTTCACCATGGAAAATAAACAACACAGCTATTTTCAGATTAAAATAAAAACAACAGTAACCCCGGTAAAGATTTAATGCCTGTTTTTCAATACATATCCTACCTTGAGCAAGATTTATAGGATTATAATGAAATACATTAGAAAAACGTGGATGGTTGGAGCAATGCAAACAACTGAAAAGATAAACCATTCCACATCAACTCTATTCTAGCTAAAAATGCCAATTATGAGAATATCTTTTTCTGTCAGCTTTTCCAGCTGTCTCACACACAGGCCAAACTACTTACACCCCTCATCACAAGATTTTCTTTCCCAGTCTTTAACATAGAATTACTTTCTTTCTCCTCTCTCAACAATGCCACTGGTGCTTCAAGTCTCTTGTGCCCAAACATCATATACCCAATACTATCCAGAAGTAGATTTGAGAAGCTGAACTAGAGATCCTGTTTTCTATATTTTCTTGCAAACAGATCACAGAGATTGAAAAGACTACCAGTTGTTAAAGGTCTCACATTACTCTTTTCTCCCCTACAAATCCTTCCCAAAATTTAACACTCATGTGTAGCTGGGTTTAACAAATAATTTCACTAAATGGACCCTGCTGGCGCCTGTCCCTCGGGGTTTGTTTGGCATCAAATTAGTCAGTGCCTAGAGCCCACAATGGATATAACACATCTTCTCTTTGCCAGCCTCTTTCCTAGGGCCCCCTGTCACCTACCAGTCAGGCACCACAGGCACCTTGGCTTGGCCATACAAGTCCTCTAACAACACCACAAACAGCAGCAGCAGCAACTTTGAGCACTTGGCAATTCCAAGGCTTCTCACTGCTCCCCAAGCCCAATTCTCTTTCCTTTCAATTCAGTGCCAGAAGTGCTTGCAGGGCACTGTGAAGGTTAGTGTGGATGATACAGGGCAGACAAACCCTCACCAACTAGAGTGAAAAGTGTCTCACACTCGTTTTGTGACTCCTCTCGAGTACAACATTGCCACACTTGGCTTACAAATGCTACCGTGTTTGCAAATAAATTTTGTGTCTGTAGGGCGGTGGTAGGTAGCTCACAAGTTGATAGGTACTTTGCATGTGTTAATGAGTAAAACATTTAACATTTTCTGTTAAGAACTTGATAATAAGGGTACAGACCAAGCTACAACTAGTCCTGAGGGAACCACTGTCCTGTGCCAGGCAGACCAATTTGGGAAGACCCTCAATGGCTGTTTTAAATGACCTTTCTCCCCTTCGTGATGAGAAAACCACATACTGACTAACCCTATGCATTAAACTCTAGAGCATCTCTAAATGCAGACACATTTTTTGTGAATTACCCTCAGGATTCAAAAAATGAAGATAATAGAAAAGGTATGGGACACACCACAGAGCCCTGCTACATGGACAGTCGATTGCATTCCCTTCTAAAGGACACATTGCAAGCCAGACAACCTTGAAATGCAGGGGCTTAGGGGAGCAGTTTCTTTATTCTTTTGAATAAAGAAATCATCAAAGAGAAATGAATTGGACAGACCACACAGACTCATGTGAACTTGAACACTGCTGTCATAGCACTATTTATAATTTTTCTCTCCAGAACAAAAGGAGTCCAGTAGGCATCTGTCTATGTAACAACACACATTTCAGAGCAGCTCAAGTCCTCAAATAATTTATTTTCAGTAATTGCATATATTTGCTTTTTGAACATTTCTCAGCAGAGGAGCCTTAAGAGGCTGCATGGTAATGTGGAGAAGTTAGTAGAGAGGGAGGAGAAGATGACAGCAGTCAGAAAGAAAAGAGAGGAAAGCAAAATGAAGACTCCAACTGCACTTCAGAATAACACTGCATGCTTCTGCAAAAGGTCTGTGAGACCACCGCATTTCGGAAACTTGTCATCAGATTTACTTTTCAACTGAGGTCCATGA
This sequence comes from Chaetops frenatus, assembly GCA_013400775.1. Taxonomy (NCBI): domain Eukaryota; kingdom Metazoa; phylum Chordata; class Aves; order Passeriformes; family Picathartidae; genus Chaetops; species Chaetops frenatus. Next base: position 67,693 of record VZTR01023982.1, on the reverse strand, counting down.
AAGCAGTTCAAAGAACTGACTCTCAGTTCTGTTTCTGAGTAGAGCAAAAAGCAGCTTTTTAACCTTAGGTTATGCACAGACATATCTGCCCAGAACATACTGCTGGTCAAGATTACAGAACGTTTTCCTTGCTGAGTGCCAAACAGATGTTATGAAACACATTTGGGAGAACATATGAAAACACAGGTCTTAGTGGTTTCTCATAATAATAGCTAAACAAAGTGTCAAAACCTGGAGTTGATGACAGAACGCAAAATTAAATCCTGGTCCATAGCTGGTCTTCATTTTTAAAACCTTCTAGGACCCTGGATTTTTTGAAGATGCAATATCAGACATTCAAGCTCCCAAGTAGTAAACTAAACAGGAACTCTCCTCTGGCCGAGGGACCACTGTTCATGGTTTCTTTTCTTTCTCCTAGTCTGCAGCAGCTGTCTGCACAACCTGCAGTTGTGCAGACTGCTGTTATTTCTTACCAATGGCAGAGCACTGCTAGGGCTTTGCAAATCCCTCTCTCCTTGGTCAGAACTCTGACAACAGACACTGTGACCGGGCCTGATCTTCTGCTTTCCAAACACACCCTGGGATGGCTGTCCTTGTACCATGACTCACAAACTGTGTGAGTATTGTCATGGACAAAGGACAAGAAGCATGAGAACAAGATATACTCAAAGAAGTTGACTGATTAGACTTGAGGCTCTTTTAAGGTCATGCTTGAGTTTCACATGCAGACCCATTTTTCATTTGTCAAGGAAAAATGATTTGTTAGGAATGATGTTCCCACTGAATGAACCTTCATATTCAAAAGCTGAATATGACCTGGAAAGCAACTTAATAGCACAGAGTACCTCAGTTTTCAGGTAAACTTCCTGTTTCTGAATTCTCCAACAGTTAGAAGTTTGGGCTGCAAATACACCCAAAGCACCTCATAAAAACTCAAAACCACCCCAATAACTGTATTCCTAGTGAATAACACATTTAAACCTGTGCTTAAACTCCATTCATTTATCAAAATGTAAACATGCTCAAGTGCTGGCTGGAATGTGCTCGGATCACCTTCAAGCATCATTCAAGTACTGCTGCTGGGCTGGATTAAGTCAGGAAAAGGTTGTCAGGATTTCTGTAAAGGCTTAACCCTGTTAGTCTCAAGAGGAGTTGGGCTGTTTATTTCCACAGGGACAGCGTCTCCCTAACAGGGAACCTGATTCTTCCTTCTGCCATTTCAGAGTGCAGCTGGCAACTCCAGTAGCAACTCCCATCTAAAATGGTGTAATACAAGGAGTGCCAGGTTTCCATTCAGACTTCAAATATAATGTTGACAGAAAGTACTGGTCAAGCTCTCAGCCCCTTCTTGAATCTGCTCATTATCTGTAAAATGAATTACAGTATTACTTGCCTATATCCCAGGGAAGCAGCAATCATAATTTGATTAATAATTGAAGAAGCACTTTGAGGTTCTCAGATAAAATACACTGCACAAGTATTGCCCAGGCCCATAATTTTACATTATAAATTAGGCAGAAAGAGGAAACAACAAAGAGTAATGGATTAATTGTTACATTCACTTAATATAATTCATAAGTGGATAAACGCTTAGAGTCGTTTGACTTGGCAACATTTACTGCAGTCTACAGCCACAAAGCAAAGAGACTCACAAGAGGCTGGAGCAAATCCCTGCAATAAAGACATAAGTAGTAGACAAGCTTTATCTTCTCATTCTAATTGTTTTTATCCCAAAGCTGCAGATGTACATACATATATTCCAATATTTCAGTTTGCTCTTAATTGTTCTAAAATTAATTTTATTCAAATAACTACCTGAATTTGTTGCATAGAGAAGAAAGGCAGTTTCATAAGACTGTATCTTGTGGTTTTGTTGAGAAACAAGAACTTTCAAAGAATCAGGAAATATTTAATAATTGAGTTGTAGTCTTTCAACTGTACTCTTCTATATGATGGTAAATTCTATTACTTTCCTTTTCCCTAACATAAAGGTTAACAACAGAATACCCAGGACACTATGGAGAAGATATGGACATGATGATGTACACTTACGACTACTACATCCGTGGGGCAACCACAACTTTCTCTGCTGTGCACAGGTTTGCTTTTCATCTGTTTAATTCAAAATTTTAAAAAGTCTGTCTTTTCTATTTCCCCCCAACAGTGCATGGCTACACACCCTCTGCTATGGTACTCAGCATCACACTAGTACTTCTGAGGACCAAAAGCTCACAGTGCATAAGTTTATTGTCCAGGGTGGTGTATCAGGAGCAGGGCATTGTTAATGGGGATCATTTGCCCTGTCCATCTGAGCAGCAAAAAATACAGCAGTAGTAGGCTGGGCTGAATCTGACCTTCACAACATGCAGCACATCTTCAGTATAGTTTCTTACCTACCTCTACTTGGAGCATAATTTATTGAGTTCATTAAAAACACCCTTGGCCTTCAGGGAATGGAAGACCTATACTGGTCCACTTTTCTTTGCAGAGTAATAGGGAATGATCCAGCATGCAAAGCTAAGACCATACGAACTGCAATATGAATGTTGTAAATTGCCCAACCCATTTCAACACAATTCTAACAGATTCAAGCCACTCCAGGAATTCCGGCAGTGCAGCACAGTACACCTTGATCCCTTTCCAGAAAATGAGTTAACTACATTTTCTTGATCAGTCCTGGTCATTTCTTGACATTTGCTAGTCCCCTTGGGAGAGGCCCTATGGTTAATGAAGTGGCAGTTATGCAAATGGATTCACAATTTTTCCATTCAGTTAAGAAGTACTGTTTCTCCTTTTTTACTGTGCACAACGGCAAAGTTTTGAAATTTGGATTTGACATAAACCCCACACCATTGTCTACCTAGGGCTACAGAGATCCTAACAGCAGGTTTAAGAAGTGTGTAAGCAGTCACCAAAACCTGATTGTGGAGAGGTATCTTGATTCTTTCAAGCTGACCTCAAATACATCAACTGTGAGCTCTTTCTTTGCTGATGTCTTTTATCAGGCACCTCAGTCCAGTATATTAAAGCATTTGTTATCAAGCACAACACAGACAGCAAGGCAAGGTGTGCTGCACTGCTCTGCCAAGACTGGCTACACATGAGAAGGGGGAGAGAAGAGAGAAGTGGGAGTTTAAAGACACCAATATTTCAAGCTGTATCTAATAACACTCAAAGCAGCCAAAGTGCTTTTGTCACTGAAATGCTGTCAGTTTGCAAAAGTTCACTACAGGGATCCCTCAACTGAAAGGTTACCTAAAATAAGGAGGCTTTTTCAGAAGTGACAACACCTTGTAAGACTGCTGCAGGTCCATAACTGTAATTTCCTAGCTAAAATATATTATCCTCTTTATTATCAGGAAGCTGTGTCTGCAAATTCTTCCTACAACTGGAAGAATAGCTTTCACAGATATTTGACTCAAAGGTATCTATTTATTGCTTTAGATAAAGAATTTACAAGGTTATCAAGGACAGCCTTGTTCTGGGGTTTTCATCTTAAATGTTCCCAGTGCTATCCTTAATCCTTCTTCCTGATGGTTGTGGCAGAGAGTTGGGGAAATAATGCAGACAGTGCATTCCCCTGCAGCTGGAATCCAGACTCCATCGGATGTGGACCAGGGTAAAGTCTGGAATCACAAGGACAAGCCTGGGAAAACAATCTGTCTCTGAGCAGATTTGTGTCTCTGACTGCGGAATGCAGCCTTCAGAACAGGGTGGTATTGGGGAGACTGGCCAGGAGCAGAGACAGCATCATGGGAATGTACATCAGGAGCACAGGTCCTCGCAGGACTGCAGTGCCTAGAAGAGGAAGAAGCCACCAGCACACCTTTGTCCTACCTCTGCTGTGGTGGCAGGCATACACCTGCAATAACAGCAAGTTAAAACTACAGAGAAAAGATGTTATGAATTGCAAACTAGAAAAGTTTTCTGCACCATTGAACTTTCTGGCCCTCAGCTTCCAGAACAACTAGAATCAATGTGTGTTGCCAAGTGAATGAAGCAAAAAAGAAATCTTGCTACACCAGTTCAGATTCTGGCTGTAACACTCCTCCTGAGCAGTATGAATCAGAAAATTCAGCAAATTTGTCATCCTTAATGGTTCTTTGCAGCTCATGAGGCAGAATAGGGGCAGGAAAAAGTCTTCTGAGTCTCAGCCTGCCTGGAGCATGCACAGGTTCCACTTGTCTATGAGAATATTTTTTAATTGCTCTTCATTTTCAAGCACATTAAACTTGTGTCCATACTATTTAGTTCATTATGGACAATGTTCTTGAGCTAACACAGGTAAAAAAAATCCTCTGAAGGTATTTCAGTTTAAGCTTTCCCAATGACTTCAAACAGATAGGTATTTTTGGACTTTTTCAATAAACTTGCAGAAATCATATCTTCCCTTCCTACTCCCTAAGACATTGCATCACTGAAGTCACTGTTGATACAAAGACATTTGAGACAGTATGTGATGCTTGTGGCAAAGGATGTAGAAAGTTTAGAATGATGTTATCCCCACCAATACTTCTATAATCCCTCTGTGTGAGTTTCCATGACTGTGTCAGAAATTAATGAAAGAGTTATTTCTGATCATCAAAGGTTTTAACTGCTTGTTTGTGGAGAACAGACTTCAGAAGTGGTTACTATTTACATTTTCTAGTCTCATTTTAAATAGGTCAAAAGGAGAAAACAACTGCCTATAAAGCAAGGGGAAAAAAAAAAAAGCAGCTGGAAAGAATTAGACGAAGCCTGAAGTATCTCTGGGAACCCATTCAGGAGTGTGGTGATGACACTGATGCAGAGAGGATGACCTAAGGACATAAATAAGGGAACATTTGAAGGGAAGGGCAATATCTTTTGTCAGACAGACTGATACAGTCAAATTTCAGAGAAGGATATGGGCTGTGTGAAGCAGGTTGTAAACAACTGAAACTGCCCACATACACAGTGCAAACCCTTGGCAAAATATCTTCCAAAATTAAACCCACGAATCAAACAACAAAACACCTTCAGCCTGAGCTCTGAAAAACGCCAAGGGATGATGGCACGGCTTTCTGATGGAGGGGATAGTTACATGGCTGTGATCTGGCTGGATCAGCCTCCTGAGGCCAGTGAGCACCACTGGAACATTCACAACCCAGCCTGCAGCAAGTGTCTTGGACAGGGAGGTGGGAATTACCAGGTGTTCTTGGTAAGAGCCACAGCTCTTCCTTTGCTATGCAGTATAAAAATAGCACATGCAGACTGTCATAAGCTCATTTCTTTCACAAACTTGTTCTCTGCTCCATTTTTTGGGGTGATCTGGATAGCCAGTTATTTCTTAACTGCTCAGACATCATTACTGAAAAATAAATCGACAGCCAGATACCCCAAGAGTAAAGTATGTTTGAAATGCCCAGACAAGCTGGACATCAACCAAGCTCAGCTGAGCTAAATTATAGGGTATTTAAGGTCCTTAATAAGTTTCATATGATCTAAGAAAGAGGATTTTGTCAAACCCAATATGAATAAGAATTCACAGAATTTTTAAACTGAATTGGAAACAGATTATTCAACAATATTTGGAGATTAAAGGAATTTCTCTATACATCAAAACTTCAAATCTGTCAGCACATGACAGCTGGAAAGCAAAAGTGATAGTTCAATATTGATTCCTGAAGCCAAGGAAAATGAATTTGCATGAATTTAGCAACTGGGAGGGGACAACACCTACCAACTGGTGTCAAGGATCTGCAAAGGCAAGTTCAGATATATTCTAGAGTATGCCTCATAAGGCAATTCCTGATGGCATCTGCATCCCCATTGGTAAACTTGCAAGGGATCTACAAATTGAAACAGGCTGCTAACTACTGAATTAAGCACACAGCAGCAACAGTACAAAGTAATTGCCTGCATCCTGAAAAGCTGGAAATATATGCTTGAGTTCAAACACAGGTAACGGGGAAAAAAGGTAACATGCCATTAAATTCATGAACCATGTACATATTTGCTAGTGTCTGCAAGACCAAGCTGAAATGATAGTTTTAGTAATAATTCTGTTCCAGTATTTTAAAGCATGTTATTAATTCAGGTGACTAAAATACATTTATTTTTAAAGAGCTTGACTTTTAATTTCACAATGTCCTATTTTAGAAAAATTACTTGACCTAAGATTTTGAGCTAGAAGTCTCTCTGGCAATGGGTGCTAGCTTAGCAGACCTTAACTTTGACCAATATAACCCTGTTTTCCACAGAGGAGTCCTCTTTATTTTTTATCTGTCTTGTAACTTAGTGACCAAAAGAGTAATAACTGTCTTTGAAGAGCATGCACATAGACCAGATAAGGGATTCTTAAAATAAACCTAAAAATAAATCTTGCATTTCGTTAACCTTTTGTAACAGTTTTATGAGGAAATTACAATTTAAAAACATCTAGGAAAGATCTAAAGAAAACCAAAGCAAAACACTATATAACAGTTATATCATACTTGCTGATGAGCATGACACAGACCCAGTTCCAAATGACACTCAGAATAAACTTGTAGCTTAGTAGCATGGTAAATTTCCAATTTGAAAACCTCAGTTAACAAAAGCTGCAATGAAACATTTTATACTTACAGGGCTTAAGAGTCAAATTAGTCTTATTCTAGCACAGAGTGACCCAGTCAATGACACCATGTAAGCACAGTTAATACCAAAATCTGGGCTCAGGTATCTCAGCACATTCCCAAGAGGCAGCAGTTTGGCACCAGTTTGGTGCAAAACATCTTTAGAGGCAAGCTCCTATTAAATCACTCCAGCAGCACTACCCATCCCATGCCTCAGCTTTAGGACATCACTATTAGCAGAATTCAAGCCTTCAGAAACCCCTTAGAGGACTACCCATTACCAATATAAATGACAACTGCCATCTGCAAGGACTGTAGTTTGGATCTAAATTCAAGTTAAGCAGTATCAGGCAGCCTAAATTCAACATTGCCTCCTCAGCAGGACAGTATTTGATCCTCTGAACTCACACCTATCTGTCAAAGGAAAATTTAAGTCACAATAAGCTAAGGTGGAAATTACATTTGTAGCCTATTGCAGCTATTGGACATTAAATCACTGGCCTCCACTGTTGAATCCCATTGCTCCAGTCAGGCTTCCTAGTAACAATTGTTAGGTTTCCTATCACTCTCTTGAGAGAGAATACCACTCACAAACTGGGAAGAGCATAAACTCTCCTTATATTCATAAACGTTACTCTTCCTCACATGTGACTTGATCAAGGATGAGAAGTGATTTTCATTTCTCTCACTACTGATTCCTTCAGATCTTTATTAAAGGACACTAACTGGAAGACCTACTAGTGAAAGATATTAAGGGGGGAAAAAAGTGAAATTTCCTGTGTGGATAACTCCCCTCTTAGACAAAGCTTGAAAATCACCCAAATACTTTTTACACAATACTGAACAATATATGATATGACAATAACTTTTGACACAATCATCCTTTTCCTCTTGGACACTGATTAAAAGTCAATTCAGGCTTGATCACCATCAGGATTCATTTTCTTCTGAAGAATACCCAGAGACCTATTTATTCAGAGAGCTGATTTTCTTGTAAAGGAGTGTGAAGGGATAGTGACTATCACATGTATTTAATGTCCTTCCGGCCCATAAAAACATGAAGCACTCAAAATAAAGTCAGCTGATGGCAGACAGATGTTTTTGTTGTCACAATACTTGGTATAAAGTTACTCTTACTTGTATAGCTTCTGCAGTTCTGCCTCACTAACACCTCTTTCTTGTCTCTTTCATGCAGGGATCGTCAGTGGAAATTTATTGTCTGCAGGATGACAGACTATGACTGCCCATTTCAAAATGTTTAAAAAAATTGAGTGTACTCGGAAAACTTGGGGACAGACAGGGTGGGATGAGGATTAGTGATTACAGGAGAAGGTCAATTAGCCTCACAAAAAAAGTACCGAGCTCATCAGCTGTTTGCTGAAGACAATTCTTTCTCTCTGGAGCTAATACATAAATTGCCAGCCCACATGCTTGCAACAGTGAATTCAGAGTATTCTTTCAAGCTGCACTGAGAGTTGTATCCCCCAATCAAATTTGCCTATGACACACATGTTTATGATACACAAATCTATGGCATATGCACAGTTACCTTTCTTATATACGCATGTAGCCACTCTAAACACTTAAAACTTCCTTTCACATAGCAGCTCTATGTAAATGGCTTCCCAGCGCAGTTGCTCTGAATGAGGTGGAAACATACTATATACTTCCCAACATACACTAGATTTTCCTGTCTTCTACTTTGTACTTGGAACCAATCCAGTGATCCCTACCAGCTTCTCAGAGTTTAGTAGCTGGAAGTGTGCAGAAAACAGCATTGGGAGGTGTCTGATGGGCTGCATCTGGCATCACCTGTAACAGCCCTCAGCCTAACTCCACTGCAACAAAAATCTGCCCACATAGGGGAATGCTGGGTATTTACAACAGGAAGACATCAATATCTGATTAAAATGAGAGTAGATCCATCAATAAAAACTGAAGTCTAACCCAGCTTTACTGGGAGACTCTTTTATATGGTCTTAAAAGTTTCTAATGACAAAGCTAACCAAGACCTTTGCACGGGGCAAACCCAGGAGTAGGTCAGGTCACACACTCTTAGTAAATATGGATATTGCATTCTTCAGGAGTCTGATTTTCAGGTGGATTGGGTTTCCACTATGGGTGCCTGTACAATATCCATCTTCCCTTGGTAATACCTTCTTGGCTTAGAATAGACAAATAAAGCTAGTGACTTAGGTGACCTTAGCTTCTCCAACTTGCAGATCCTATTCCCTGTAAAGTATAAACTGACCATGTTTCAACACTGCACAGCACTTGTGTAGCTGCAGTCCAACAAGACAGAATACTGATGTGTTTCAGGAAGATCTGAGGTAGAATTTTCACTCTTGACTAAACCAGAATTTAGGGTTCAGCTTCTTAGTTGATGAATTCAACGGTGAACTTCACAGTGGCTTTGGTGGTGCTGGCTCAAGGGCCACAACGACTCCATTTACCAATTAAGGTTGCAAAATTTCATAGGAAACAGTGGTGTTAGCCAGTGAGTTCCTATATTCCAAGCATTTTTAGCATGTTTACAAGCATACCCTCTTGTCCAATAAAGGAATGATAGGTTTTGCTTTGCTGTAGCCTCGTTCTTTATTGATTTTACTTACATCAGCTTATTAATTTGCACACAAACAAACTCTCTGTCACTCTCAGAGACCATGGAGGTGATTAGGGAGTTCTGTGAGAACCAGTTGTTGAGATATGTAGGTAACAGTGAGACAGAGAATTTGATAAGCATAGGGAAGCTGGAGAAGTTTGCTCACAGATACTGGTAGACAGGCAAAGGGAGCCAAAGGAACTCCGAACAGTAAAGCACCAGAAGAGAAGGCACTCGTGCCAGGGAATGGATGGAAAAGGCTGGGCACTAAAATTCGGCATAGGAGGATCATCCCTGAGAACACCTGCTGTAGAAGGAAACCCATCTCCCACAAAACTTTATCTTGACTACATGGGCTGCTCTTCATTCTGTGTGCACATCATGGGCTTATGAAGGCCTCTGAGGGGACAGTACAATGTCATCTTAAGCTGGTTTAAATTCACAGAGCCACTGAAAAGAGCAGTTCTGGTCTCTTGTCCGGGAGCTGCAGTGTCATATTGTCCCATATCATAGAATCATTAGGGTTGGAAAAGACCTCCAAGATCATTGAGTCCAACCTGTGATGGAATACCATCATGAGAATGACACCATAGCACTAAGTGCCATGTCCAGTCATTTTGTGAGCCTGTCCAGATGCCTCCCCCATCTCCCTGGGTAGCCCATTCCAATGTCTAATCACTCTTTCAGTGAAAAAAGTCTTCCTGCTGTCCAACCTAAGCCTCCCTTGGTGCAGCTCACGGACATTTTGTCTTGTCTTGTCACTGGTTGCACGGGCGAAGAGCCTCACCCTTACCTTGCTGCACCCTCCTTTACAGGTAGTTGTAGAGAGTGATAAGGTCACTCCTGTGCCTCTCTTCTCCAGGCTAAACAACTCCAATTCTCTCAGCTGCTCCTCACAGGACTTGTGGTCCAGACCCTTCCCCAGCTCCATTGTCCTTCTCTGGACTGACTCCAGGATCTCAACATCTTTCTTCTCATGACGGGCCCATAACTGGACACAGAATCTGAGGTACAACTTCACCAGTGACAAGCACTGATGGACAGTCACTTCCCAAGTACTGCCTGACACAATATTTTTTATACAGATCAGGATGCCATTGGTCGTTTTGGCCACCTGGGCACACTGCTGGCTCATGCCTCCTTTCTCCTTCATCCCTGTCCCTGTGCCCTGTTTCCACTACTGCTCTATTCCCAGCTCCACCCTAGCATAGCAGCTGTGTGGGATACATTTCACAGGACTCCTCTTCAGAAAGTTAAGTAATTCTCAGATGAGGAAAGGCGTAGGTGGGAAACAGAATGTATCTTGGGGGAAGGCAGAAATGGGATGTGGACCAAAAAAAAACCCCAAAAAGCAGAACAGAGGCAGAGAAAGATTGGTTCCTGTGAAGTCCTAGGACAGTTAGTTAGCAATACTAGGAACTGAACTTAGCCTTTATCTAAGTTTTTATCTAAGTTGCAGTATGCACTTCTAATGTTGAGCTAGCCCTTCTGTACAGGAAAACACAGCTCCAAAGCTGATAAGGTTCTAGCCCAAATTCCTCAGCGCTGAGTGAGGTGATGATGAGCCTGCCTCACAAAAGGTTGCCAGCTTCAAAACCTCATCAAGTTTGCTTTAACTTTCTTAAAGCCATTCTGGAAAAGCCTTTCAACCTGCTTAGGACACCCTACTAAACCTGAACCACCTTTCACTCATCCTGGCACAAACCAGATGCCATGGCAGCGAGATGAAGAGTTGTGCCCAGTCAGACCAAGTACAGCCCAGCGCAGATGTCCAGTGCAGGGAGCCCCCCTCATTTCTTCGTTCTCATGTGTTCCACAGCACAGAAGCACCACACCTACCCTTGTACTATATGGAGTAAAAGTCATCCCTGACCTGAGAGTAAACACAAAGCCTAACATTTTAAACAAACCCTTAGTCTTCAATAAATAAGACATCAGGAAATAAAGGTTTTATTTATTTAATAAATAACAACAATAGAAATTGAATTCAAACATCTGAGAGAAGAACATTCCTTTGTAAATGCTGAGCATTGCCCTAGCCATGCTACCAGGGCTGCAGATGGCAGACTGTCAGCAATGTCAGCAATTTTTTGTAGATAAACTAGGGCAGGGCAATCTTCGCATTCGCAAAGAGAAATGCAGCAAACTTCAAAAAACAGGGAGAACCGTTTGGGCTTTTCTAAATGGAAATAAGAAATGTGAAGTGGGGTGGCCTGGCTGTGGAAGAGAAATACCAACGGGCACCAGACTTCCTTTGTGGGTCTCCTTTAACCTGAAACTCAGCACAGGAAGGTGCTGAGCCAAACCCGCTTCCTCCATTTGATCCACTTGACTTGAGGAGAGGTTTGAATATCAAAACAGTGAAAGTAATTGAGGAAAACAGACAGTCAAAGAGAAGGACTTGACTGCTCTTCTTCCTAAATCTCAAAATTAACTTAAAAACATGGGTCTTGTATTGAAAAATACTGAGCTCTATTTTTTAATGTATTCTGATTTCTCAGTTTGCAGAGTGTATAAGCATTTTCCAGTATTCTTCACTTTCAGTAATTTTCAATTTCTTCAAACAGTATTTTCAATTACTTCTCAACAATGCTGAGCCTAGAAATGTGCTTCTTAAGTGAAGGCTGAGATTCTTGTTTAATCAGTTGAAAATGAGAGCTGGGATGCCAGCAATTTTTTAATATTTTAGGTTCTGTTTTACAGGACATCCAATACTATGAAACTCATGATAAATATACCAGGCTTGGCAACACAGCATTGATGAAAAAAGAAATAGCAAACCAGTAGCCATGTTGAAATAAGTCTTTCCTGTAAGATCAAGAGAGACCTTTCAACCTCTTCCAACCCAGTATTAAGGATTTTGTAATATGAGATAAACCTGGCAGACAGTCATGGCATTACCTAAGCAGAGAGATGCCAACATAGCTGAAGGGAAACCAGACTGTGGGTGAACCAGAAGATCTGGCAGAAGACCAGTTGGCTCTTCAGAAAACTTACTTTGACTTGACCCTTGACTCACAGATACTAATTTTTTTCTGTTTTAAAACTTGATTTCAAGTCCATGTTTACTGCATTAGCAACATGTTACTGTACTAGCCTGCATCTTTAAAGGCTACAGTACTGTTTGCAAGCAGAGAGTATGAACATCACTGGTAGTGGCACTTTGTGCCAGAGTTGCTGGCGTGAACTGTAGGCAGGAGGAGTTCTGCTAATAACACATTATCAAACATAAAACAGTGCTTGTGCATAAATTTACTTTTCAAGACAGAGTAGTTGGACAAGGACCGATACTTTATTTCTCACATTTCAGGGTCCTGGTATGTGTGGAGCTGATGCCCTGAACAGTAATCTAGACCTATGCTTTGAGAAGTTTAGAAAAGGCACAGGGCTGCCACATGCTGAAAATAAAAGACTTAAACAAGTGCCTGTGGGTCAGAGTCAACAGGCTTTTCTTTGTCTTTCTGAGCTCCATACCTGAACAGCCTCAGTTTCAGTCTTAGCCAGCTTGTGAACCTTGGGCAAAATCAATGGGGTTCAGCCTTAAGCAAAAGTCATGCATCTAAATACTTTTAGGGATCTCAGGTGGTAGGTCTCTGCAAGGAACACTGGATAAACTGGAATTCAAGTTAGAGGGAATCAATCAAAGAGTTTGCCAATATACACATGAATGGCCAAGGCAGCACATATTCTGTACACACTTTCTTAAGACATAAAAGCCCAGAACTGGTGAGGCCATTGGGCTGGATGGTGGTCAGTGTAGGTCACTTCCAATTGAAACAGTGTATTCCCTTTTATCCTACTCGAAAAACCTGACTTAACCTCAGGAAAACCACTTTGCCTTAGGTTATCTTTAAATCTTTTAAGAAGAGCAAAAGAAGTTTTGCTAAGCTTTGCATTAAAACCTTGTCATAGGATATATCCCAGTATGCAAAATAAAAGTCATGGCTACATTTTTGTAGAATGTGAGTTTTAGTTTACCTGCAGGTAAACTAAATTACCAAATTCTCCAGGTCTTGCCTGAACAAGAAAAATCACCACATTGCAGAACCTGATCCCAAAGAGTTCATCCCAAATCATGAAGAATACAGAAGATATGGGTGCAGAATAGATGGTTCTATCTCAGAGAAAAATGACAGGAATGACAAGAACCAGAGTGAAAATAGTGAAAGAGACATGAACCCACCTGTAGAATATACCATTATATAATTTCTTAAAATAAATGCATGCTCCTCTGTCTTAGGAGATGAGATGACTAGGATAATTTAATACCAGAAAAGAACTTGGAGAAAGCTCCCCAAATAATTTTGAAGAGAAAAAAAACCAGCACAGAACATCAAATACCGTCCTTGAAAAGCAGAGGAGCTGCCAATTGAAGCAGAACCAACTGATAATGTTGATATAATTCTTTTGGTCTGTGTTTGGAGCTCTTAACCCTTGACCAAAGAAAACAAAGAGGTGAGAACTGGAGGCATAAGCTAACAATGAAGCAAAAGTGGAAGGAGGAGATGTGATCACAGATTAAGAAAATGGCAAGAAAACAACAAAAGCAAATAAATTCTCAACAAACTAATGAAAACGGGCCTTTGGCTCAACATGTGGCCTCTGAACTGAAATTCTAGTTTTCCATGGTCGTGTGAGGCTGCATATAAGATTTTGCTTCAGTTAATATAAACATGCTCAAACTACTTTAAAGACTGAAGTCACTTAAGACTCTGGCTTGGGTTCAGATCCATGTTAAAGTGAACAAGCTTTGACTTAGAAATGGCTATATTCATCACCAAAAGAGGATCCTTCTAGAATAAATAAATAAACTCTGACTATGATCTTACATGGAAAGTAAGACACAATAATAATTCTTCCTTTATTTATCTTTATTTTACTGAATCAGAGTGAATTTTACACTGATGGAAAATTTGATGTGGCCTTGAAGAAACTCTTATCCATATAACAAAGCACTTTTCTGTCATGTTTCTGACTTCCCCTGGGTCCCTGGGGACTTCCTTGGAGTCTAGGAGAACTGTTGAGTGTCTATGGCTTATCCAACCAGAGCTATATTGCTGAGGCAAGCAACAAAGGGCATAAGTTACTCTAGCTGCCACCACTTCTCTGTTAGAAACTGACTTGTGACAAAACTAATTCAAGATCAGCAATGAAATAGTTATTAAATTATAACAGACTTGCACTTGTTACTCTGAGCGATACAGCATCATAAAGAAGAAATTTTTCCCCAAGTATTTTACTTGCTGAATGTGCTGCACGGGGCTGGAAAAAGTCACCCACTGCATTATATTTAATTACAATTCAGAGAGAGAACTAGATGAGACAAGACTGATGCAAACATCCTTCTGTAACACCTAGAAATGCTAAACCTGAACCTTTTTAGCATCAAAACCTGCAGTTTGCTCTTTGTCTGGTTCAGCATTTCCTGCTCTCTAGGTGCCTCTGACATCTGCCTTTGCTGCAGATGGAAACTACAGCACACACATCACAGACTCTGCACTTAACATTGCAGCACAGCAAACATTGAACTCACAGCCCAATAACCTGAGCCATCATTTGCAGTTACTTTCTGCATTATTTAACAAAGCAGACAAGAGGAAAAGGGCTCTGAGTAATTAAGAGTTGTTTGGTAGGCACAGTAAATACATAGATCTCCATGACATTAATTTTCCACGGTGACTGAGAGAACTTTGGTGCTCTATACCCACTTCATACTGATACAGCACAGTCCCAGAATCACCAGCAAGAAATGTATGTTCAGGTCATTACTTTTCTCTGTTAAACCAAACCAGCCTTCTCATGCCCCATGTGGTACAAATGGACTGAATTCCTGAGCAACAGGAGAACACCTCCCGCTTGGTGTGAACTGAGCATGTGGCCACACTGCTTGCTCAGGGCCTGTGTATGTCACTGCCACCATTCCATCCAGCCTCTGTGCTCTGCCCAAACTCAATGGAATGAGTTTGACCAGGCTCTTGTCAAACCCCCAAGATATCCATTTCACCCTCTTTCCTCTCACACCGCAGTAAAAACTAAAAAGACTAAACATTGTTTACATAAAAGCATTAGCATCAGCAGTGAAATCTCCTAATTTATACTCATGCCTGGGGTTACTCCATCCCAGGTGCAGAATCCAGCATTTCAACTTCTGAAATTTCATCCTATTAGTCGCAGTCCAATGCTCCAGTCTATGTAGATCCCTCTGCAAGTCTCTTGTCCCTGAAGAGAGTGAACAGCACCTCCCAGTTTGGTATTGTTAGTGAACTTGCTAATTGTACATTTAACTCCTGCATCCAGACCACTGATAAATGTACTGAGCAGCACTGATCCTAGGATTGAATCCTGAGGAACACTGCTGGTTCCTGGCTGCTAGGCAGATGTAGCCCCATTCACAACAACTCCTTGAAATCCAGAGAAATACACCTACCGCCTTCCCTTCACCCACCACGAAGGTGACCTTTTCATGGAAGGATATCAGCTTACTTAAACAGTATATGTGTGTATTTGTTCTCCATTTGCTGTGCCTGTTGATCTCATTATTTGAGTTAAATTTAAACAACTCTGCAAAGTCAGATACTTTCACTTGTACCACAACACTCCAATTCTATATACATACTCAATAAAGATAATAACATATTTCCATAATGTGCTGTATGAATACCTGAAAAGATAATGAGTTGTTGTTACAATTTTGTGAGCTGAAAGTTTACTGCATGAATGCATTAATGAATTGAGCCTTTTGATCTGGCAAAAAGACAGAGCAACTGACTGATACGTATTGTTCTCCTGCTTGATCTATTAGAAAATGATTCAGCCTTCATTCTCTTGCTTGGAAGACTATACCAAATAAACAAAGAGGGTAGTAACACAGTGTGGGATGAGCAGAACCAAATATCACAATACGAGTACTTCCAGAGAGCCAAACACCCTTGGTAGAAAGGATGAGCCATGCAAGACCTATCTGAATTCCCAAGCTGGAATTTTCCTTTGTCTCCTTTTGTCAGCAAGGCTCTCAGCCATAACAGAAAGCAGACTGCAGTGTGGTGCTGACACACTGGAGCACCTTGAAATGAACTTGTTAGAGTAGTCTAATTCCAGTTGGCCAGAGCATGGTACCAAGGAGTTGATCATGATTCTCCTGTTGAGTTAATTAAAAATTACAAAAAACAGCTGGTACTTCAGTACATCAGCTGTCATCAGAAAACAGACTATTTTTTACTATTGCATCTCCCTTTCTGCTGAGACCTAGATTTTCCTGATAGAATGCCTAATGCTGTTTGACAGTCTGCTAGAGGAGAAGGATTTAGCCCATTCTATCATGATTAGGTACACTTCTGTATCCCAGCTGGTTTGTTCAGCATTTACTTGGGTGTTGGTAGGTGTTGCCCTGCGGTTCACCATGCACAGTACAACGCAGACCAACCCCCAGGGCTATTCACTCCTTACCTGTCATGTGATACTGTACTTTCCTGATTTCTGCATGGACAGTGAAAAACACTGTTAGAAACCGAGGTTGATAGGGGATGGGAGAGGATAAGAAGGTGACATCTGACTCATTGTAAGCAACAGCTTGGTGTAATGGCCATGGTCCCCCATTTAGCCATATATTTGAAAGCCAGAGCCAGTCTGAAATAGAGTGACCCCTCACAGGGAGAAGGACAGATGAAGTATATACTCTAAACACAGGTGCAGCCAACCTGACAGTAGGAAGAGAGATTATGTTTTCTCTAAATTATGTATGAGCACACTGATAATGTAGGAACACTCCAATTAAAAACAAATCAAGAGGGAATATTCATCATGAGGCCTTTCTAGAGAAGCAGTTAATTGTCTGAAATCTTAAATCTGAAGAGTGCATGTGTGGGCACAGGATAATAAACCTGAAGATAATTCCAAAAAAAAATAATTACAACCACCTTTTCCTTGGGAGCTGTCAGGCTGAAAGTACAGTGCAGAAACATCCATTTCATCTACCAGGCTTCACCTAGGCCTTAACTGATTCTTGCTAACTCCTTCAGCTGAGGGAACAAATCCATTATTCTGTTTAGAGCATCATGCTCCAACAAGCTGTTCAAGCTGCAATTTGCATCTTGAATGCTGTGCAAGGCAAATAAAAAAAGGCTGAGTCATACCAGAGAATGTTCCACAGCAAAAAGAAATAGGGAAAAGAATGGGTATAAGAAAGAAACCTTCACAAAATAAGGGAATCTGGGAGAATAAGCCTACACAGCAGGACTGAGATGTAAATAGCCCCATGAAAAACCCTCTTATAAGTCACAATAAACAGTTCCCCTATGAATAGTCTTTATGGAAAGAATGCCCAGTGGTTAAACTGCTAGCCAGGAACTTGAGAGGCTCCTACTTGTCCATCCACCTTTCATGTGAGGAGAGCAGGGTCACTTATATCACTTATGCTCCCATGACACATTGCAGACTAGGACTAAAAGTCATTCTATAAGCTTTAAGTAGGATGATATTCCTAAAAGTCACACATAGAGATGTTAACACACATTTTCAAAGCAATACTTTCATTGTGCCCAGGCTGCTAATTAATCAGAGCACATACTTCAGCTAACACAGCTTGCCTGATTTCAGGATAGCTCAGTTAACACTAAGACTGTGCTCTGTTTCATGTGTGATTTGGACATATGAAACATGCTCTGTGTCTCCCTGAATCTCATCTCTCTTTCCATGAGTCAGGGATAGAAATCATCACTGGCATCATGCACAAATAAATATAATGACAATAGTGAGACTCTAAGTTATTATGATAAAGAGAAGGCTGGGAGACCTCTCTAAATGTGACAGATCAGATGAATCTCTGTGTCAGAGTGCTGGCTCCACACTGGCATTTTGTGCTTGCCCAGAGTGCCCATTCCAAGGGCATCCTGCCTGCCTCCTCAGGACTCTGCACAGGTCCCTCCAGAGCCAACCCAGCAGCCTGGCACCTTCCCAATCATCACAGCCACCACAATGCACCAAGCAGCATTAAGTTCCCTGTTCAGGTGATCATTTCTTACCTACCAAAAATGGATTTGTTTTCCAAGAGGGACAGCACATTACAGCTCATGTGGGTGGCCAGCACTCCTACTGTAACTGTTGTTGCCAGGTCAGATACCACAAGCAGATGGTGTCAAGGAGCCAACTGTGAAAAGGACTTGGCTGTCTACAGTCTTCTGGAAAATCGCTGAAGAGATAAGCTGCACTGGTGGTCTAGGCAACCACCATCTTTTCAGTCATTCCAGTTACAAATTTTCTAGAAAGACTAGGATCTTTCTATGGCAGAGCTGAGGAACTACTCTGCTGCCCCTAAAGTTACTAGGGCTGCACTTCTTGTCCGTGGAATATCGACCGCTAAAGTACTGCAGACAACACACACGGTAAAAGGGACACCTTCCCCAGCTGCCATATCACCTGTGACCAGATTTACAACAGCACTAAGACCCCAAAGACAGAGAAAGCAGCTTGACAATTCACATTTTCAGCAGTAAAAAGCAATTTGCTTTAACAAAGATTAAGTTTTTCATGTGGAGGAGTGGGGCTTCAGCAAAACAAGCAATGCAGGCCCCAAGTGGAAAACTGGAAGGCAAATTCTTATTAAATCAGGCAGTGGAGGGCTGTAAACTGGTTCTTAATCCTAACCACTGCTGTCTGGTGCACAGCCTGAACCAGGCCACTAGCCCCAGGAACACCTGTAAAATTGAGTCCTGCAGGTGAAGATGCCCAAGAACCAGAACCTTGTTGCATTTTAAGGTTGGAGCCAACAGCAACTGAACATGTGAGTTTGTGTCCAGCAGCAGAAATTAGTCTGGATTTTCATAGAAAGTTCATACACATACAGAAATTAGGTATGTCTGACTGAAGCAGCTGCTTGGTGGAGTTTAAATGGATGTGCCAAGGCACTTAACTGGGCACTTGGGCTTCTTTGTGGTTCTTTTAACACACAGTGCAATCGCACATTACTGTAGGAAATGTGCATTTCCTATAGTAGCCCAAACAAAAGAGACCAGACACCGTGGGTTCTAAGCTCTTGATACTGCTCTTTTAAAGAGCAGCAGTCTGGAAAGTCCCAAGTCAGATGCTGAAGGTCAAGGCTAGATGTAACTTGAAGATGTTGACGTAAAGCTACTTGATACAGTAGCCAAGAAAATGTGAACCCTTTTCAGCTCCCTGTTCTCAAAACTTGCCTCCATAGATAGCTAGTGACATATGGGCATAGTCACTGTTCTAGTTAGCATAACTTCTCACAGAGCTTAGAGAAACTTCTGAGTGTGGAGTACTGGGACCTAAGACTCTCGTACTGGGACTGGCACTGGCTGGTGGATTAGGCTAAAGGCTCACTAGCCAAGCCATTGTGCTCCGTAGTTAATGACTTGTCATTAAATCATATTCTTCTATGGAGGAAGCTGCTATGTTTTCCTAAGGAGGTTTTTTCTACTTTTAAACCATGGAGTGATTTAAAAGGGGTAACTCGATAATGACAATAATAAAGGCATGAGAACATGGTAAAGGCACTGCATTTTTAGAAGGCCAAACTATAAAGATATTTATAACAGTCGGTAGCCTTATAATCTCCAAAACATAACCACAAACAATCATGAAATTAATATGCTTAGGCAACTGCTGGGTTTAATCCAATGCAAGTTTAAATCAATGGAGGGACATCAGGGACCCTGGACTGTGTCCAGAAGTGAGCGAATGAAAAGCACAAGACAGAGAGTGGGGATCCAGACAGCATTCATACAGTAGGCTAAGCACATCAGACACTGGCAGACCTTGCACAGGAATTCTCAATGGAAAATCCTCAGAAAGGCAGAAATTGCCTCATTTTTGAGTTATTCTTGGCATCTTTTTCAATACCAAATCTAAGGTCCAAAGCCAAAACTAAGGCTTTCCACAGAGCTTAGTGAGTTTACCATGAGTCAGGTTTAGTATAGCATCATTCCCTTCTTTGTGATATCTGTTAAATTGTTTCCACTCTCTCATCACTGTGTTTCCAGTAAAGGTGGGTTAGGCACAGACTAAAGGAAGCAAAAAACCAGAATCTCAGTTGCCTGGCAATAAAACATTGGGATAGCTTCTAAGCTTGTCTAAGCAAACAGCTTAGATGTTTTGACTTGAGTGCTGAAGGGTACTTGTTTTTGCTTGAGTGCTGAAGGGCTGTACTTGGGGTGTTTCAAACAGGACTGAACGAGAGGAAATTTTCACAATTCTTTGCCACTGATTCTCAGTGGAGTATGTCTCCTGAGATTTCTCTACTTCCGTGGACATTTTCAGTAGGTGTTGCATAAAGAACATCCATTTCTGGATCTCCTAAGGATGTCCACAATAGTTTTTTCTCTCTCTCTCTGCCTTGGTCCTTGTGTGTACTTCCTTCTTGTGAATAGTTGGGAGAAACTCCTCCTGCATATCTACATGCTTCTGACATGCTCTTCTCCTGACTCTTCCCTGGATAATAAAGGCTACCCCAGCTTGACAAACCAACTCTCAAGGAACCCAGCAAGCTTTAGATCTGTGCCCACATGGGGACAGAATATGAAGCTGATAATTTAAGAGAGTTGCCATGACTGTGACACGTGCATGGAGTGTAAGATGAATTCTTGCTTGACTTGTAGAGGCAGTGTGTTGGTGCACTCACAGACACAGAGAGAGAGCAAGACCTCCTGCTCACTGTGACTTCAGCATCAGAGCACCACTGCTTCTTTCACTCTTTGTCTGTCTTCCTCTAATAGATAAGTAACACCCAGGCAGACAATAATGGAGACACTCATTGCACAGGGAGAACTCAGGTAAGATGAAAAACTGTTGAATATGAACACAATAATGATAAATATTATGTGCACAGAGGGAAATGGCCCAGCTGAGCGGTGAAGTGCTGTGCAGATATAAAACAATTTGGTTGCCAACTGAGAAATGTGGCAAATATATTAGATGTAAGAGCTATATGCCCTCCAACATCCTTTTAACATAAACTATTAATTTTCTATTCTTTCCCTTGAACCTGGTTAATAAGGTTAATAAAATATTTATTAGGTTAAATAAAATATGCACAATACCACATTTAACTGCGTGCTTGTCAGAGAAAACACATTTAAAAAAAAAAAGACACAGGTTATGAATTTGCTAAAATACATTCATCTGGGTTTAAACAATGCCTATTGCTACACATAAATATTTCCCCCAAGAAAGTGCAACTAGTTATTCAATATTCTTATTAATGATAAATATAGCAAAGCCCCAGTAAACCTGGAGAAATGTCTTTTTTTTTTTTTTTTTTTTTTAGATCAGGTTGAGCGTACTAGATATAGCAGTATGCCACGTGTAAATGGAGTGAAACCTGCAAAAGATGTAAGACATGTGCCAGAATTTATGGTGTGCACAAATTGAGTAAATTGTTGGTCTTGAACAATTATAAACGTTCTTTATTTGATGATTGGAACTAGATGCATGAGCTCTATTTTTACACAGGTTCACTGAAGGAGAAAAGCTGTTGACTATCAGCTGATGTGCACACTCATCAGGGAATAGGCAGAGTCAGGGCACATTTCCTCGGTCTGCAGTCAGTGCTTAAGAGGCTCCTAGCTAAGGAGAAGTCTGTAGCAGAGACAATGAAAGCAGACAGCTCTTCCTTTGGGAAGCACCAAATCAACAGAGGCTCTCCTATAATACATTGCTCACAGATAAGAAACTCAGGCACTGTAACCTGAACAGAGACCTAATAATTATTCACACACAGACCACAGCTCCTGGGACCATGCCACAAGTATTGCAGTCAACCACCCTCCCTCCTCTCCTCAGAGCACAAGTATTTCCAGCACCCAGACAAAGTGGTGCAGAAGATGAGGTGAGGGAAATATTTCAGCCTTCACCTGCAACACACTGGAAAGTGCCCTCACTGAAGAACTTCCCCTTGAATCTCTGATTAGGCTCCAAGCCTTAATTCTCTGGCTTCAGCTTTGTGTGTTTTCTTCATTATAATCAGCCTGACAATGCAGGGGGAAATGGCAGGGGGATTTGCTTTCACTGTACATGGACTCCCTGCTCACCTGTTACACGATTAGGCAGTTACATAAATGGCCCAAGATGTCACATTCCTCAGCCAGGCACTGACCCTTGAAATAAACCAGGCAACGTGACTCTGATTAGCTGGAGGGACTATTTGTGAGAGGCTTTGCTGAGCACGGCTACAGTATAGAGTGTTCTTTCCATCTTCATGACCGCGCTCATCAGTGGATCATCATTTGCAGACACAGAAATTCAGACAGCGATGATGCTGAGAGTTTCCATGTTCTGTTCCAAAACTGGATGCCCATCAATGGGATACCAGTAGTGTTTCCCTCATCTTCCCTTTTCCAAGTAAAAGGAAAAAGGGCAATCAATCAATGACAAATGAACCTGCTTGGTTCCTTGTTTAAAAACAAGTAATGATGACCTTGCATAAGATTTTCGCTCCCATCCCTCTCTTCACACTGGCTATCTGATCCAAAGCCCATAGAAATCTGTGAAAACTTCTAATCCAGATTTCAAACAGCCTGTATAATCAGCCCTTTTTCATCTACCCCTTTCAAACATGCTCAGCATTTTATGCAGCACAGTGTATTTAATAAATCTGGTGCCATTCCCCTACAGACCACAAAGCATTTCCCAGTCATTAACAACACACTGTAACAGAAGCAAATACTCTCAATGGCTGATCCTATGGCTCCTGAAAATGAACCTAAGTGAGGGGAAAGGATTTATCCAGAATCATACTGAGTTAGTGCCATGACTGCAAAAGAAATCCTGCTCTCTCTAGCCTAAGGAACATTTCCTCTCCCTGCATACTGGATTCATTTTGAAAAGACTGTGAAGGCAAGAGCTATTGAACACCATCCCTGCTTTTCATGGCACCTCCCTGAGGGTGATTCTCACATGTTGTCCTCTAACACACTATCAGAGCATATTGTCCAATTCTCAGAAAGGGCAAAACACCTGAGCAAGGCTGATGGTAATGCCAACAGGACATCCAGAGATGCCCCAGGAGACACTTGCCTCCCTGCCATAGGTAGTTCAAGCAAAATTGTCTACTAATTCACACAACCAGGAACAGCACTTGTTTAGAGATTATGGATTCCACAAACTAACCACTTGTTATCCTGTGAACTACAAGCTTGCAGATCTCCACACGTAAAACACACTCACTTGGTGTTCACCACCAAAGAAGAAAGATTTTCTTCATTTTTTTTGGTCCTTTTCAACAAATATAAAGAAATTATTATAAATGTACACAAAAGTGAAAGCTAAGGTACATTGTTACTAATCCTTATTAGGATAAACCACCCATTATCTCCTAATCAATGATAAAGTTCTGACCTGCAATTACAATTTATTCCCTGTCTCTACTGAAGGTGAGTTTATATGAAATCTCATTACACATCGACTTGCAATGTGCTCTAGTTTCTCATGAGATATTGGATCTAACTGGTCTAGTATATTATTTCCCAGAAAAGTAGTGACGGAAAGAGAAGGGCAAGTATTGGGTTATCTGGGGGGAAATCTCTTAGAGAAGCTATGTGACATGATATCTTGCAGCTGTTTCAATGGATGGACTCTCTTGCACTTTTCAAAGACAAATGATACACCAAACAGCCAAACTGCTGCTCACTCTATTTTAGTTTACAGGAAGTCTGGGATTTAGGGAAAGGCAGGACATAGAGTATTTGAAAGTTGGCTGCAACTCCTGAACTTAAATTTAAGTTCCAAGCCCATCTAGAACCCAATGCAAAACTCTGGGAAAACACAGCTCTCATTCTGAAGAGGCTAACAGAGCTACACGGATGTACTAGAGTCTCTTTATAAAAGACCTTTCTGTATTTGTTCATATGTGAATGCTATGAGCTCTCTAGCACATGAACTACATTTTCAACATTCTTGTCTTTCATTTATTTACTTGTGCTTAGTCCAATCCATGACCAACTCCTCTCGAGGCTGCAAAGGGTGACCTCAGTCCATTTAGAAACAACCCGCATATATTTCAGCTTAGCACATTTGGTAGCATCATATTGAGTTTGAGGCATTATTTATCTCCAAAATGTAACATTTAACACTGATAGTTGTTTCCTGAAAGGTTGCAAGGAAGGTATGTAGGAAATAATATATAAACTCAATGTAAACCCCTATAAACACAACTGCCTCACCTTATCACACATTCCAAGCCCATGAGGCTTTTGGATGGAATAAATAAGTGCTGCCTAATTTTCACAGGCCTGTATAAGTAAGCAAAATGCTATTAATTTCAAATAAATCCACCATACAGATGAAAAACATAAACATTTTCCCTGCTTTCCTTAGTACTGAAAGACAAGAACTGGTTCTCGACTGAACCTGAGCTCACAGATCAGCAGATTGGTTGACAGTGACAGTACAGCTCTCTGGTTTAGTTAACAACAGCCAGAGCAGATCGTGCAGCTGGCAACAGGAAGAATCATTTTCTTCTTATCATGTATGTCTTTCTTAATCTAATCACCCACAGAACAGCTTACCTACTTCTTTCAGATCCAAGTAGCTTTATTAAAGAAAGCCAACACCTTACAAGGTAAAAGTTTCCAGTGTTGCTCTTAAATGAAACTATATCTGTAAAAGATTAACTTCAGATTTAGGTTTTAAAGACAGGGAGCCTATATACCAGAGCCAATGTCAAGGCAGTCTTTTAAAGAATATGTGTTGACATGCAAACATACACACTCCACATGCTGCCACCAGAAATATTTTCATTTGAAATAAAAGAGAACAGTAGGCACAAGATTCTTAGAATGCAGAAATGCTAAGATACTTTGGTCCTCTTTGCTGAACCTTGCAGGATTTTTACTTCCAATACAAAATACAAAACAGAGAAGGTATTTGTACAAATTTTTCATCAGTAGGGATCTCCAAGACAGTATTGGGTCAGTCACCTGGCAGTGAGTATCAACAGAATCCTCTCTTCTGCCTTTCTGCTGTGACCAAGAAAGCTATCTTAGCTACATGTGTTAATAATGTAGATAGAGAATGTGTACCTTTCTGATATATTCTTATTTTTATATGTACAACTCCCATATTGTGACACTCTCACACTTTGGGAGCCAAGCCAGCAATTAAATTTGTAAAAAGACCTTCCCATAATGCTTCAGCCTAATCACACCAGAAAAGTCACTGTCTGGAAAAGGTGTATTGCAGTCATATGGCAACTCAAAATCATATGGATTTTAAAAAGGCCTTGTTCTATGAGGTCCTGTCAGGGGAAGCTGTGCCTAGCCTTCTGCTGTTAGGAAAAGCAATTACCCCTACCTCAGGTACTGCTACAGGCCAAGAAGGCAATTAAAAATACCTAATGGCTTAGTCAGCCACCAAATCTTGTCACTTGCCCCATGCATCCTATTACATCCTCTCATCACACTGGAATTAAACGTAATTAGCTTATGACAATCAATCATATCCTTTCATCAAGGAAGAAAATTAGGGGAGCAATTGGGTAAAAATGATTTGTATGGCCCTTTCTGACAGAGGAGCAAAGAATAGTTTTTACATCATAACAACACCAAATCTTTTCAATATAACCTAATCTAAATTTTTGCCAAGCCATAATTCTCACTTGGACTTTTCGCACATTATTATAGGTTAAAAAAGGAAGAAGAAATAAATTATAAAAATGTGTGGGTGTGTGTAGATACACAAGGGAATAGTCACTCATTTTGTTTCATAGACATAATAAATATTTGTATAAAATGTTAGGTTGGAATGATTTTCAGTTAAGAATTGATCTTATGAAACTGGAAACTGTTGTTAGCAAAATTACCCTTGGGCTGGTACCTGTGGACTCCTTTTTGTCCTTTCTATCTTCTATTTTACTTCAAAACTGCCAACCTTCTTGATCATTTTATAATGACAAAAAAGCATCTATAGCAGAGATGAAGAAACAAAACAAAGATGGCATGAAAAATAAATTGCACAAAAATTAGTAACAGCTACTGTTACTATACAAACTAAATTAAAGTGAGGGAAAGCACTTGCAAAGATGAGGAGAGAACAGGGAGTTAATCGATCTGTGCTGATGAGTGATTCACCATGGCTGTGGTCTGGTAACATTTCAGGTCCACATGGCCAATCTAAATCTGTCCCAGTTCACAGTGATCAAAAGCTGGTACAATCTAGTGTGTTTGTCAGCTGTAGAAATGAGCTGATGGTTTAAATCTAATTCTTCTCAGAGGGCAGAAGTTGGTAGTGCAAGGATGTTGCCCAAGAAGCTCAGAAGACTAAAGGTTATTTGCCCAAGCAAAACCTTTCAGCTTATTTGTTCTCATCACAGCTTTAGGGGAAGCCTGACCAAACAACTGAACACTGCAGAGCCACATCTGCCTCCTATTTGTATATTGAAACTGTAGTAACACACCTCCCTTCCCTGTTAGGCAATAGGAATACAAATAAAGAGAATAAACATGCAAAATTTCTAATCAACTCAGAGGCCATTTTTTTCTGTCCCTGAGAGGAAATTCACTAAATATGGTACTTTCTCATTCAATGTTTATTGTCTTTCATTAACACCAGATGAAACACAAAGTCTCTAAAACCAGAATAATATTCCCTTCATTCCTCAAATGCTGGCTTTGCAAACTCAAGCACACATTTAGCAGCAAATTAAGTCTTTCTTCTGGCACAAATCAGTGTAGTCTGCAATCCTGCATGATGTGACAGTCACAGATCTCTCTCTCTTTAGATCAGGGTCAGGTCATGGCTGTCCATAAACCTCTGAATCTGATGGATTGTCATCACAGGGTTAAATTCCAATTCATATCTTGCCAACTGCATGGGAAGTACATAATATTCAGTTCTCTCTCTTATGAAGAAGTCTATTTGGAGAGCTAGAAGGAAGCCCAATCTGTAAATATTTATACTGTTTGTCAAAACTACAATGCACATGGGACTCAGAATGCATCCCACAAGCCAGCCTGCACACTAAAGTAGTTCCAAGTTCACTTGCCAGAGAAGAATGGCTCCCTCACACCTCTACACCACTTTCTGAAGTGGAAGCTTCTGAAAGAAGCCAGTCACAGAACCAGACTTACTACCCAGAAAATGTAGGTAAGAAAAGGTTGTATCAGGCATTTCACCTGAAAATCACTTGCTCTGGCATTCATATCCAGGACCTTTCAACAGTGTCCTGATTTATGTGACCGTGGCTAATGTACAAAATGTAGGCAGCCAGCTCAGTTTCATAATTGTACCCTCTGCATAATGAAACTGAAATGAAAAGCAACCACGTCTCTTACTTCATGCTTTAGTACCCATCCTGCCTCAAACAGGAGAGTGCCAAAGGGAAAAAAGACAGAAGTGAAACATATCCTGTGCATACAACACTGCATCAGCTATGAAAACCTCAGCCCATGGAAAGCTAGAAGCATGGCAAAAAATGTCTTCTGTAGTTATCAATATGGGAAAATTGTATATTGGAATTTTAGAGGGGAATGCAAACAAAAGCAGCTGTTAACAAGGTGCTGTAAGGTGCAAATCAACCACTGCCACTACTGTGGACTGCTGCTTCCAGATATTCCTCTCATAGTACTGTGTGGCTACATAGAGTGGTCAGGAAAAGCACAAAAGCTTACACACCACAGCATAAAAGAAAAGACCTGTCCAAATGGAAATTTGCAGCAAGGATGAAAGAAAGCTCCAAACGTTTCTACAGCCTGCTGATATTGCTAATATTTGTCATTCAGGTTGATTTTCTACTGAGAAACTAATGTTAAGCCTTGCTGTTGTTACTGATTTCATTAGAAATGCAGAGTAAAACAATGAAGTCTTCGAGTACTTAATGAAAGTAGCTCCACTCCATGTAATTTTGCACCTTCTTTTCTTCTTGATCTTTCATATGCCTCCTTATGATCGATTCTAAATGATTCTCCTCAAGAGTTAAATTCAGGAAGTTTTTATGGAATAAGCACAGATTGTGTGTCATAGGTTTCTAAGCTTCTCAGCAAGTTCATATTTACAGGCTGGCTGCTGCCCCCCAACTATTTGTAGGTGCCTTCCTCTAGAAAAGCAGGGGACTGTGCCAGCTCTGTGCTCCAGAGCAGAAGCTTCCAGGGCAGAAGATGGACAGAGCAGTGAGGACCATGCCTGTGGCACAAAGGGGAAGCCTACGGCCTTCATACAGAGAGCTCAGCACCTGATGCCTAGCATTGCCTGCCTTCAGTCAGATTTCTATGTGTCTCCTCAGCTTTTCCACGAATCTCCTCCAAAACTGAAACAGCAGTAACACATGCAGGTACTGCTGTGCCCTGTCTGGAATGCAGCTGACATCTTTCTGCCAGTTAGCCAGACAGCATTTGCATTTTCAAGCTATCACCCGCAGTGACTTCACAGAAAGAACAAGTATTATCCAGCACTATTCAATAGCATTAATCATAATACAAATCCTGTTCTTGGGCTCATTTGCTTCATCCCAGGCTTGTACTGGTGCCTGACTCACACTGAACCACAAATTCCCACTCTTCTTCACCACTGAATAGTAATTTGATGGACACTGGGGATACCACCAGCAGGACAGCCTTTCAAGCCAGTTGGCATGTCAAGAGCTACTGATTTTATTAGTGTCTCTAGCAACTTAGAAAGGACAGTCCCTAGGGTTTTGTAGCAGGAATGCAGCTCCCAGAGTTGCTGCATTCAGTGCTCTTGGAACCAGTTCTGGGGCTGAAGGATGGCAAAATGACACCAGGCACAGCTCCAGCACAAAAAGAGGCTGCAGAGGTTTGTCTCCCCACTGCAGGGAAGTTGGAAAATGAGTTACCCGTAGAACCTACCTCCCTGTGTCCTACAAGGAAAGTGAATTGCCTGCTTGGTTTCCTGGAAATTTTACTTTGTTTCTTTCCTGCACACTGTTCTAAGATCAGTTGAGAGCTAATTCTAACGGGTAATACACAGTTCAAACTAACACTCAAATGTATCCAAGAAGAAAAACAAAATTCTACCACAAGCTTGACATTTTCTAATGGCAACAGCTTGTTTTCTGCTTTTGGAGTTACAGCTGTACACAGCTGTTAGTGATAAAGTGCTGCAGAACACCCAGCAGCCACCCAGCTCTTCACATGCCCATTCTGTGCTTTCCATTTATTTTGTTCCCTCCTGGGCTGCTCTTATGGCCCAGATGTTACTGTAATACCAGTAATCTACTCTGGAGGCTTGGTGGATGTTGCATAGGTCAGTATGAGATGGTTTGGCACTGGGGAACAATATAAATAATGGGAAAACATCCAAACCTGACCTACAAACTTGAGGGATGCCTTCACAATCACATTCTTTATATCAAATTGGATTTACATGTTTGCATTCATAACTTTACCATTGCCAGAGAGGGACAGCAATAAGAATTTCAACTTAACCTCACATCAGAACTAAAACTTATATATACATGTCTCAGAATGGTCCAGACTGGCAGTATGGGAAACCTTGGCTGGAGGCAAGAGAATGAAAAACCCTCAAATCATGAACTCAGAACAAAACAAGTGAAATGCAACAAGAACTTTTAAACAAGCATGACAATACCATAATTTGCTTTAAATTATGCTGAAAAAATGGAAGCACATCCAGAACATTCAGATTGATTTTCTTCTCTGTCAAACCAAACTAGCCTGCAGATTAATAACTAAAATGAATATTTTCCAGCACCCTAAGATGTTCGTTTTTCTCTTCATTAAATGCACATTAATAGTGCAATTGTTGCACTGATGCTGGTTTGTACTTCTTTGATCCTGTACTATAGATTGTTAACAGAGATTTTTACCAGATTTATTCTTTGCCTTCTGTAAATGAATGCATTTTATATTGTGCTTACATAAAGAAAACTGCCTCAAATCCTGATGGTTGCCTACATAAAGTGATGGTTCTTCCTTTAGCACCAGTGTAACTCATATTCTTTCCAATTCCTTTCACTAAATTGCATATCTAAGGGGAGGTTAAGACCTACCACTCTGACCTAGCAAGAGGTGTAAATTTTGTGGTTACGCCCTCAGTGCTGAACTGAACTCTAAAAATATAGCTCTCCACCTGTGATCAAGCAGACCTAAAGAAAGGAAAAGAAAGCAAGGAGGAAGACAAAATAAAAAGGAGAAGAAGAAAAAAGGGGGGAAAAATGGGGAAAGGTGCGGGAAAGTGTGGGAAGGGAAGGTGCGGGAAGGGAAAGGAAGGGACTGGTTAACAATTTGGTTGGCAAGATTTGGTATTGATATGCATTTCAATCAGAGTTGTGTGCAGCATACTTGGTTTGCTTGATTGGTCACTGTAAAAGGTGAGATTTCATTTCTGTGTGTAGTCTAATCTAGTATTTCTAATAAGAAGCATGATTAGGCAATCACTGGGAAAATAAAATCTCTCTGGAAGAAAAGGATAATTGTTTAGAAAGGAAAGCACAGTAGGCCCTATGAGATAAGTCATTCCTGATTCAGAACAATAAACAGTTTACATATAACTTTTAAAATAGTCTGTAACTGTTTATGCCTTTTATGTGAGAACTGGATAGTAGGGAGCAAATAATCTTTATGGATTCCTTTAAAAAATATATAGTCAATTTTAGAATAATCCTGTGACATGCAGGCAGTGTGACAGGTATAAATATGGTGAAAATGTTTAGTAATACTTGTGACCACAGGTATAAATTAGTCAGGAAATTAACATAAACTAACATATCTGGAGTCCCTGCATTAGCTTTTAAAAAAATGTTAAGGATCCAAAATGCATATAAGGAGATGAAAATTACTTCACTTATTGTCCTTACGTTGAATGTGTAGACACTTTTGCAAATGTCATGAGGCCCCTCTGTGCATTCTTAGGGATCTAATTGTGTTTAGAAACCTGACATCCTTCACTTAAGAGGCAAATTCTGTAAGCAAGCTGCTGGGATTGTGACATTGCCAAGGTACACAGCCATGCCATGACCTGACAAACACATAAGTTACAGCTTCCCACTCATCCCCTACATTTATGTCACTCTTCAGCCTCACAAAGTCCCAGTTTCTAAAATGGAATGGTCTTCAATTCAAGATGCTAGCAGCAGTTCAGGATGAAAAAAACAACCCCCAGACACTGCCAAGTGGCATTTTACACTTTTAGATTGCATCACTACATCTCTGAACACAACCGCTTCAGATCATCAAAAACACATTCCTAATGGAAAACCCTTGCCCTTGGTGCAGTGCTGAGATCTGCAGACGGCTGGGGGGCCTTCTCTCCCTCCTCCTGCCCTCACCTCAGGGCTTGAGGTGTTTATCACACTTCTTTCCCTCACTCCTCCCAGCAGGGCAGCATTTAGTCCTTTCTCCCATAGGCTCTTCCTGTGACTGAGGGACTCAGCTGTGTCCTGTAGTGGTCGTTTGGAGCTGTCTGGAACCAGCTATGCCCAGCAAGGGGCACCCCTGTCCTCTCCTCACAGGGACCACCCTGCAGTCCCTGCTGCCAGAATCCTGACACCAGCATCAAATGCAGTCAGTATTGTCTATTTTCACTGGGGATTGGTCCTTGACTGAGAGCTAAGAAGTGTGAGTTGGTGTATTGGAGGGAAAATGATCAGTTCTCACCACAAACAGTTCTAAGGGATGTGACAGGAGGTACTAATAGGGAGAAGATACAAACAACCTACATTGACAAAAGTCCCTATTTATTCCTGTAGCTGCACCTCTGCTGGCCTTCCTCACCACCAAGCAGATATATTCACACAGCCCTCTCAGGGACAAGGCAAGGAAATTATCCTCTGCTTCTGCAAAGTGAGAGATTACTTGATCCAGATGTTTCAGGGCAAAACCACTACATTTTAGTATTGCTATATACCCTGGTTGTTGAGGTCAGTCTCCAATCTGAAGTATTTGCTCTCTAATCACAAACCTTCAAATCTGGGGTCAAAAAAAATCAACAAATTACCAATAGCAACCGAGAAATTTTTAAATTTTCACCCTGTACCTCTGACACAGGTTGACAACTGTAGAGCTGTGCTGCTACAGTAACACTACCATCATCTGTTTCTGAGTGGTGTGCCTCCAAGAAAGACAGCACACTGGGCAAATTTATACCTGTTCATCTGCATCTACCATTAACATGGGTGTGCAAATATCTGCTTCTACCATCAACACACATAGCTTTCCCTGCAGTTATACTGGATATTGGAAATGCAGCAATACCTAATTTTGGTGTCGCTCTGTATTTTCATGCCAGTCACTTAGGAACTCATGTGGGAAGAAAAATAAAGCATCCTTTAAGAAGAGCTACAGTGTCATAGAGATGGCAGACCTCTGTTTTTCCACTCATCAAATATGTTTCCATCACACCACAATGAACTTTTAGCCTAGCTGCTCCTAGGGAAGAGTTTTGTATCCCCACCGCCCTGATACTTTCCTTGATGTCATAATAAAAAAACCCCAAACCCAGAGCAACAGCTGTGCAGAAACTCTCCACCAGAAATCCAATTGCAGCCATCCTAATGCCCACCACAGAGGATATTAGAAAGCTCTTAGAGGCAGTAACCTTGGGGACAAAATGGATAAATACCATTAGGCAACAGGTGAAAAGCGTCCTCCACCACATGTTCCTGAAGCAGCTTTTCCCCAGTCATTTCCACTCTCAGCAGCTAAGTGAGCAGAGCAGCATGAGAGCAGAACAGAGTTCTGGCACTACTGCATCTTGTACCAGCATTTGCTCAAAGCATGAACTGGAATTTTGTACTAGAAACAGTTATTAAGGCCTCTTACAAATGTAAATTATAGGCAAAATAGCCATTTCAGCAGGGTGTTTATGTGCATTTGAACAGCTGTTCTAAAGTAACAGCTCTTTCATCCACACAGTTATTTCTTATATCTTGAAGCTGGGATGAAGATTTGGGAACAAAATATTCTTGCATGGAAGAACAGTACTACTTGGTAACTAAGCACACAGTGATTCACAGCACCAGAGGAATGCCAGCAAGGCAGGATTGTCCTCTGATTAGGATAAAATAAAAAAAAAAGGATTCAGAAAGCAGATCAGGTTTCTCTATGGTTTTCTTGTGAGACTCTTTAAGGCTCTATTCTCTGCCCATAAAACAGGAAGAACAGTGCTCCCTTGTGAAACAGAGAAATTGATCTCATTTATAGTGTCCAGACTCTGCTCTATATGTTATTAAATATCATTACATCTTACCATAACTAAAACTGAGTTTATGGTCGTGGCAGGTGCAATCAACAAACAGTGTCATGACATCCCCAAGAATGTTGTGGAAAACATAAGAAAAAGAAAAATCTGTAACAGAATGGATATCTATGCTGGTTTTGGCTGAGACAGAGTTAATTATATTCATAGTAGCTAGTATGGGGCTGGATTTTGAATTTGAGCTGGAAACAGTGTTGATACCACAGGGATGTTTTGAGCAGTGCCTGCAGAGAGCCAAGGCCTTTTCTGCCTCTCACACCACCAGTGAGTGGGCTGGGGATACACATGTAGTTGAAAAGGGCCACAGGTGGGACAGCTGATCCCAACTGACCACAGGGATATTCCAGACCATGTGGCATCATGCCCAGCATATAAAGCTAGTAGAAGTAAAAGGAAAGGGGGACATATATTATATGTGATGGAGCCCTGCTTTCCTGGAGATGGCTGAACACCTGCCTGCCCATGGGAAGTGGTGAATGAAAGAATAAATGAATTCCATGTTTTGATTGACTTGCACACATTGCTTTTATTTTACCTATTGAACTATCTTTATCTCAACCCACGAATTTTCTCACTTTTGCGTTTCAGGTTCTCTCCCTCATCCCACTGGAGGGGAAATGAGCAAGTGGCTGTGTGGTGCTTAGTTGCCAGCAGTGATTAAACTACAAGATCTCTGAGGAAAACATACTTTGCATACGTGTTTGAATACTCCTGGATCATTTGTGATAAATGGGCTGTGGATTCTGGAAAAAACAGTTGGGTAAAAGTAACTGACCGAATAAAAGAAGGAGTGCCCTATCAAACAACACAACAGAAAGTGCTATGGCAAATACTGTGGTGGCACATAGAACTAACCTTTCTCTCCTAGGTCAAGTTGAGACCCAAAAAGAAAGAATAGGGTGCAAAAATTTTTCCTCTGGCATTTATCTTTACAAAGATGAAATTTGAAAATCAGTGAAACAAGGACTCTGAAGAAGAGTATCTGAAACATACTAGCAAAACAAGCTAAGAGAAAGTGCCTGTAGCCAGACCTCCCCTGTGCTGTAAACTTTGAAGGGTCACTTCAGTGAACTGGAAAAGCATAAAAGAAGCTGCCAAAAGGCTTAATACACTGAAGGACACTGAGCAATTTGGGAGATTAGGCATTGGTTTATGAGGTTTTCTTCTGGAGTTCACCACTTTGTCTGCAGGGAGGAATAAATGAAATGTTATTTTAGTGGTTATGGTCTGGTAGGGTGTGAAATGCACCACGTGCAGCTGCCTACTGAGCTGCCTACAATACCACCTAGGTAGCCACTGCATTCAGTTGGGCTTCTAGTGTAGCATACAACCCTTTTTTCTAAAGGAACTAAAATGCCATAAACCTAATACTGTAGTCAGAAAAAACCTCAGTTGTCTTGTTGGATTATGTTCCTTTTCAGATAGGAGAATGTGTAGATGTGGAGCTTGGGGTCTTTTCCAACCTAAATGATCCTATGATTGTATGAAATTATGCAAACACCTCTGCAAAAATAACAGCAAAATTTTTAGTTAAGGATAAACTAAAACATTTGAAATGAGACCCTGAGTCTTTAGATAATGGAAATCTGTGAAAACACAGCTTAACATACATCTTTGCTTCTCAGTACACCGTGTTGCTCTCTCCTGACTGGGTTAGAAGTGCTTAAAACTGTACCACCAACAGAATCTTCAGCTCACTGTGTGGAGTGTGCAGAGCTCACGGATGCTTGAAATATGACTGGCATTTCAATAAGACTAAGGAACAGCAAAGACATCTAAAGCCTGTTACAAATTCATGTGGCCAGATGCCAAATACAGGGTGGTCCTGGGCAGGATAAGGATATGAAATTTTCCACTGCTCATATCGTAATGAAATGCCATTTACTTAGCTTGGTACTATTTTCTCTGGCCCAAGATCTTTATTTATTCCTTGGATTTCCCCTATAAATAAGCCTGCTTGCCACCTTCAAAGGCTAGATTAAGCAGAGGAACTGCACAGCAGTATTGTGTCCACTCTGGACAATTGGTTAGCAAAGACTTATTAAAGCAAAAGTTTGAGCGTGGAGCTTCTGATCACACCAGGATAAGTTTCATCTTCTCAGTTTGGGATTTGGTCCTCAGAAAGAGCAGTCCCAGACTGTGGTCATGCACTGTCTGTGTTTACAAAACAAAACGGAGGGGAAGTTGACCTTGCCTGCAGAGAGGACCAAAGGGCAGACTCCCAAAGTCCCCTGGCACACCTAAAATCGGCATGCCTGTTGTTTACAGCTTTCTTTTCAAATTTAGAAACAGAGCCTTTTCTCATCTCACTTGTTCCTGGCAGCAGAAAGGTCTCCAGCTATTTATATGTGTTGCAGAGGTGCCAAAAGACACACAACACGGCTGGCAGCTTCCAGGGGGCTTGGCTCCACTAAGACTGCATCTATCCAGAGTTTTTTGGGAGCTACTTTATTCCAGCAAATCTTTTGTTCTGGGAGCACTTTGATCTGGGATTTTCTATGTAAATATACTTCCTAGCCTGGTACCCCTTTAAATTTCATAATTAGCAAAAGGGGACAGCTTCACATTCTTGATAGCCTTTTAGCAGCTCATTTATTTATCATCCATGAATGAGCTTGTTCAGCTGGAATACAAGTTTTTAGCTTTCCACATAAAATATGAGATTCACTGCAATTTGGTAAATGGTGTAGTTTTTATGTTTTCTTTACATAGCCTACATCTTTGAATCTATTGAAGACATATCCAGAGACCATGAGCCAATTGTCCATTCTGTTAAGTACAGTGTAGTTTGTAATTTCAATTCATAATGGTTTGATTTGCTTCTCCAACAAACACAAAAACTTTGACTTTCTTAAAAAATTAATATTATGAAGGAAGTTTGTAGTAAGATTCAAAATTTAACTTCTGCTTAGGGCTCTTGACTCTGAGCCCTAAACCAAGTTTTTTTCATT
Organism: Chaetops frenatus; assembly: GCA_013400775.1. Classification (NCBI taxonomy): domain Eukaryota; kingdom Metazoa; phylum Chordata; class Aves; order Passeriformes; family Picathartidae; genus Chaetops; species Chaetops frenatus. The sequence goes on along the minus strand of VZTR01023982.1, from coordinate 31,382 downwards.
CCCTCTCTCCTTTCTATCCTTTTATCAGAAAAAACATAGTGGATCTAAACCATAAGTGGTTTGAACAACTCTCATCTATTTTTTCTTTTACTTAAAAAGTCTATAAGTAAAAGAGAAACTGAAAAGACTGAGAACAAAGTAATTTGGCTTTCCATTCTTTCCCATGATGAGGTTTGGGTTTTCTATGAACGCTCCCATAGTTAGGACTCAGTCATGGTGAAACACTTTTGTCCCTTACTGTTTCTAGGTAACCTCAATTAAAAGCTATGCAGAGTGACAACAAAATACCGCCAACACATCAGTCATGCACTGTACAATAAAAATAAGTTCCTTTTTGTGTGTGTGTGTGCTTGTCTTTGAATGTAAGAATATTTATCAGTTCAAAGGAGCTGGGAAAGGTAACTTCAATTACTTATTTGTTACAATCTAATGCTCTCCTCTTTTCCAGTTTTCCCAACACATTGCACTTCTCATATGCCCTTCTATTCAGATCCCCTTCTAGTATCACCACTGGCTTACACATCAAGAAAAATTCTTTCTGCATCTTCTCATGAAGCATCTCACTGCTGTGTGAACTACTTCCTAACTCGCCACTGCTCCCCGAGATCTCGTGTGTGCTGCTTCTGGATGCTGTAGTCTGATGTGAAGGTGAACCTCAAACAAGAAGTGACAAGTAATTCTTGGGCCTAGCAGCTGCTTCAGCCACTCACCATGGGTGATACGCAAACCCCAACTTGGGACCGGATGGGTATTTTAAGAACCACAGATGCACAGCTGGAGAGCAGCCCATTTAACCCATGTTAAAGATCATGGAGCAGATCTTCCCAGAAACTATGCTAAAGTACACGGAAAATAAGGAGGGGATTGGTAACAGCCAACATAGCTTCCCTAAGGACAAATTGTTCCTGACAAAACTTGTGGGTCTTCCATGATGGGTAAAGGCATTGGTGGGTGAGGGGAGAGCAGCTGATTTCATCTACCTGGACTTGTACAAACAAAGCACATGACACTGTCCCACACAACATCCTTGTCTCTAAACTGGACAGGCCCAGACCACACCACAGTGGACAAGGACTTGGCTGGTTGGTCACACTCAGTGCAGTCACTGGCTCAATGTCCCAGTGGAGACCAGCAATGAGTGCCATTGCTCAGGGGCTGAATTTGGGACTGGGACAGTTTAACACCTTTATTGGCTGCGTGGACAGTGGGACTGGGCACAACCTCAGTGATTTTGCCCATAACAGCAAGCTGTGAAGTACAACACGCTGGAGGGAAGGGGTGCCATCCAGAGGGACCTGGACAGGCCTGAGAGCTGGGCCTGCACAAACTTCATGAAGTTCAACAAGGCAGAGCACAAGGTCCTGCACCTGGGCCAGGGAAATCCCAAGCATTAACACAGGCTGGGTGGAGAACAGACTGAGAGGAGTCCCAAGGAGAAGGACTTGACAGGCGTTGGAGGACAAGAAGCTCAACATGACCCGTCCCTGAGTGCACATATCCCAAAAAGCCAGACACATCCTGGGCTGCATCAAAAGCAGCATGGCCAGCCGGTCAGGGGAGATGATTTTGCCCTACTCTGGGTCAAAATGGAAATGCCTTTTGTCTTCTCTGCTCTAGTGAGACCCCATTTGGGCTTTTTCATCCGGTTCTGGGGTCCCCAACTTAAGAAAGATGAGGACCTGCTGAAGTAGGTCCAGATGAGGGCCAGGAAGATGGTCAGAGAGGGATGGAGCACCTCTCCTATGGCGACAGGCTGAGAGAGTTGGGATTGTTCAGCATGGAGGAGAGAGGCCTCCAGGGAGAGGTTAGAGTAGCCTTTCAGTACATAAAGGGGAAGTACAAGGGCCTGTGGATTAGATCTAAGGAAGACAGTCTTCATTATGGAAGTGGTGAGACATCAGTTGCCCAGAGAAGTTGTGGATGCCCCATCCCTGGTGGTGTTCAAGGCCTGGCTGGATGGCACCATAAGCAACACAGGCTAGTGGAAGGTGTCCCTGCCCAAGGCAGGGCACGTGAAGCTGGATGATCTAAGGTCTCTTTCAACCAAAACTATTCTAGGATTCTGTACTGATACCAGCTGCAAAGGATGACATACATCGATAGGTACAGCTTAGCAACTGAGCATTGAAAACAATGTGGTGTTTCTCAGCACAAACTCAAGCACGCTGCCACAGGCTGTCCAAGCCATGACAAAGCAGCATCTCACATAGACAGTAAATACTAGTGGGCTCTCTCCAAGCTGCAAAAGCATACAGGATGTTAAGGGGGAAATGTTAACATATATGGAACAGGCAGATTCAGTCTGGAACTGGAAAGCTCAGAGTGGACTCTGGGGGCAGGGAAAAACTACTGGCAAGGGAGGAAACAATGAAACAGAGAGAAAAACCAACTGAGGGCTAGAAATCACAGCAAGGGAAGCCCATGCACAAACCCTCTGCTGAGCTTCTGGGCATGAAAGCCTGGGCAGAGCCTTGAGAAACCCTCAGCACGCTGAGTGCTCTGACTGAAAATATGAGTCATCAGCCCCTAGAGTGACTCACGGCCGCTCTCCTGCACCCTGAGCAGCAAATGAAAATATAGATGAAGAGGAAGGTCGGGCTGAGGACAGAAGTACAAGCCAGGGAATTTCTCAGCCTCTCACTATGTTAACACTCGTGTCATGAATCCTTTCACATTCAGCAGTTGGTGGCTGAGGAGGAGACAGCAGTGACCATCTGGGGAAGGAGAGGGGTGCCGTCCTCCCTCATGTTGCCTGCCAGAGAGGGAGACGTTTTGGCACCAGAAGAAAGCACCTGAGAGACAGAAAAAGGGCAAATGGTATGTGTAGCTAGTTAGCAAATGAACTAGAAATAAGCAGGGGAAAATCACAAAGGGTTTTGCATATCTTAGTTAATTGAGTTACATCCGTGAGGATAGCACTGCTGCATAGCTGAAATCCTGGCCTCGACAGAGTCTCTGGAAATTTGGCAACAGACCTGAGCAAATCTGGTTTTCACCACAGCTTTAATGCCACGTGACACAGAGAAACAACCAAGGCTGAAGGTCCAGGCAAAGGCTGAGCAGCTTTACTGGCTACATGGGTGCAGCCAGGCCAGATCTCCCTGAGCACATCTACTCCAATGGTTCCGAGTGGTGTGCAGAGGGGCTCCACACCAGGCTGTGCCTGGGCCCTGCAGCTGAGGCAAATCAGTGTGCTGACAGGGATGTACAGGCTCTGGGAACTGAAATTAGACATCACCTCAGCAACTGCCACACAACCAGGCCATAGGAAGCTACCTGCAGTCAATCTGCTACTGTGGCAGTTGTATTTAATTAAATCTCCATCACCTTTCTTTCAGTGCAGACTGCTTGTGAGGAGAAGATAAATTTGCTTGTGAGCCATTAATGCTCGCTGGACTGGCACATTCCCACATCAGACCATGATGCTCTTGCTTCTCACCTCCCTTGTTTTTCCCTTACAGATGTTAAGACTTCAAGTTACTGGAGCTGTGACTCCATCCCTTGGGCACTGCTTGTCCAACAAGGCCTCAATTTCCTTTAACTTCTGGATCTACCAGTGAAATAACATTAAAACATTCACACGTTGTCTTGTCACATAGCACAGAATTAGCTTTCTTTGTAATGAGTTTTTCCTAAAGTCTTTTGGGCACTGCTTGGATCATATTCTGTTCCCACAACAAAGTATGTTGGATCATTTAATAGCATGTAAGAAAATTATTAACACAAATCTGAGCAGCAACGTTTCAGCTTCTTTTCCCAGACCAGTGAAATTCAGCATTAGCTCTGTGCAGTGAAGCGTTCACTTTACTTAAGTACTTCATCTTCTTTAATTACCTTCAGCATGGAATCTTCCTCCCTTTCCATTCCTTTCAAGCAGCTTTTGGCCTCCAGCTAAAACAATGCCCTTTCACTCCCCTTTTTTATCAAAGCATTGTCCTGATCACCGAGCCAAAGAATGTCAAGATAGATATACTTTTGCAGATACACTTAATGCTTGTGTAAATGAAGGAATGTTCAGGACAGAGCATGCTTTATGGGTAACAGAGAAGTTAATAGGAAGTTGAGAGGCTTGGGATTGTCTTTGTGCCTGATATTCCTGCCCCAGGACAGCTCAGGGTTTGTGATTCCATAGTCAGCAACTGTTACTGACTGACTACTCCCAGCCATGAGTTTGCTGCATGTACTGAGCACTTCATGGACTCAACCTTGCCCTTCAGAGATGCTTCCCTTTTCTCATTCCTTTACAGAGTTGGTTTTCACTGCCTGCCAGGTCCATGCTGCTGGTGCCCAGCTGAAAGGAGTGGTCAAAAGCAATAATTGGCAACTCATTACATGCATGGAAACTCAGCCAGGAGACAAGACAAAAGGAACAAAGGTCTCACTGCAGTCTGGGACACTGCGACAAGACTAGAAACATTTTCCTGTTTCCAAGAACCAGCCCACAGGGAGAAGATACTAATATGTGAATGCTGAATGTTTTTAATATGCTCCTGAATCTCACAGAAAATTCAGGAAAATTTGACATGTTTTGAAGGCTCTGCTCTCTTTTCTGTGCTGTTGATTCTTTGTTTTCAATTTTTCTGAGGTCATGTTCCTTGGCTTATACCAGTATGATTTTCTCTATAGCAACTAAGCTCTTCCACATTAAAAAAATTAGAAATCAAAGGCAAATGGCTCATCTAGACCACTACCTGCCAATTTGTATCATAATGTGGGTCTCTCAGTGCAATATTCTGTCTCAGAAAACTACTCTCTTGCCACACTTCATAATAAAACATAATGGCAAATTTTCCCCATGTCACAGTACCCCCACTTGTGCAATGTTCTCTAATGGACAAAGGGGTAAAAGAGGATTAAAAAAAAAGTCCTTATGCCTTGTGGCAACAGTCCTGATGCTTGATGGCCTATTTTAGAATATGCAATTTGAAGAGCTCTGCTTGTTTAGCCCAGCCAAGCAAAGGCTGGCACGAAATATGCTTATCCCAGGCGTATTTATAGAGGAGATACACTAGGGAGGAAGAAGAGCTAATGAAGAAAAAATGGCACAAGAACAAACGGGAATAAGTGAGTCACAATAAAATTAGGCTGGAAATTAGGAAACAATTCTACCTGTACTGTTCTGGAAGAACCTCCCAGGAAGAGAAGAGTCGGAAGAAAAACCATGGCTATTTTTACAAAATAACAAGATCAGTTTAGGAAAGTTTTATCACTGTATGGCCTGATGGCTATGAAAGCAGAGGATCATTTCAGGAATCTTCTAGCCCTATATACTTCTCCTTCTAGAGCATTTATATTTCTTCTGAAAAAAGGCTCCCCCCCAAGGGTTTTAGGATACGCTAAGTGGCTCTAAGTCTTTTTGATCAAACTTTAATCCAGTCTTATTTGAGGTACAAACGCTGAAGACTTGAATGAAATAAACAAAAGTGATTTGCTTGACCAAATCAATCAGATGTCCATCCAAAAGATGCTTTCAGATTCACACAGGAATCAAACCACATGACTGACAGTCCCCAAGAGGCAATCTGAAGTGATCATTGAGTACCCGTTTATATTAACTCTGTTAACCTCTGCCAGCAGCGGACAAAGGGCTCGGTGCCAGCACATTTTACAGCTGTGATCAGTTTTATTCCAGACGTGGCAATCCCCATCCTGCGAGCCCTCTAGCGGTGCCCTCCGTGCCTGTGGGCCGGGCAGAGCTGGGCCACCACCGGCGTGGATGCTGCCACGGCCAACACACTCCTCCATCTGCTCAGTGCCACACAAGCCACATTTTCCAACCCCACGGCGCATCTGTGGCGTGCATTTCCTGCTCTGATGAAAGACCCAAAGGAGAGTACCTCCCAAATTTCCTGTTTCCCTCTCAAAAACTTCACCTGTGTTCGTGTTAACAAAGTGTTATGCTGTCTTACAAATCACACCAAGCTGATACACGGCAAGTTTGGGTGCATGACAATCGGGCCCTGATGGCCCACATGAGCACTGGCATATGTCTGTATGTACCATATGCAAGCAGATGCTGTGTGGCAGAGGAGTAACACACAGCTGGAATCACCCGTGCAGTGGTGCTGGCACCTGGGGCTGCTGCAGAGCCTACCAGAGCCACCACCACTGTGTCCCCAGCTCGCTGCCAGCAGCCTCCCTCTGTCACAAAGCCAGCAGCCTTGCTCAGTGCCCTCCCAGTGGCTCTGGGCTCTGCAGCTCTTTGTCTGCTCACGTTCAGGAATTCCATGATAACTGCTGGGATACAGATAATTTTTTAAATGCTGTCCCTGCACAGAGACCTCCATTGTCTCTGCTGCCTGGCCACAGCGGGGAAAATCCAAAGAGGCACTTTGCTGTGTTTCTATTTCTGTCTCCTGGACTGCAGAACCCCTCATAGTTTAGCCAGTTCTTTGCTGAAATCTGACTTTCACAGCACTAAATATAGGAATAGTACACTCTGCCGGGGCTAAATTTAGCTTTGCTGCGTTAGAAGGGGAGGTACCTCATTACTGGAGGCAGGAAAGCTAAACCACTGCAGGCAGGAAAACTCGGGTGATGCAGTAACAGCCACTGCTCTGTTGTGCTAGTGCAGGAAGGAATTTCATTACGAAGTTCAGTTGTGGGTTTGATTTTTTTTCTTTTTAAATAAATCTGTTCAATGCCTCAGTGAGGTTTTCCAGTAGTCCACTGCCTTCAGAAGAAAGTACATACCTCCACATTATGACTGTAAAAACAGCTAGGAATGGTCCATACTTAAATCAAGGAGAGACTTTAAAATAATACAAATCAGATTTCAAAATTTCAGGCATCTGAGCTTGCTACAGCCGGCATGTAAAGCCTTGCATAAAGATCCTGAGAGGCAGTAAATCATTACTACCTGCCATAAACCTGGGCAGGCTTTTCAGGAATGTTAATCACTGCTAAAAAAGGAGGGCCAGTCGTCTCACAGTTGCAGCCTTTCACCTTTAAGTCACCTATTCTAGCATATGTGGCAGGGGGGCACACAACCTGGGCTCTGTTCTTAACGTGGGTTATTCACTGTGGATTAGACACCATGTCTCTCTTTCCCTATCTATCAGCTGCATGTGGCAGAATTTCCCCTGTGCTGCAGAGCATTTTCAGTGTATAGAGACAAAATTAATACACGACCCTGACTTCTCTTCTAAAATCACAAAGCCCTGGGAAGATTTGAAAGACAGGATTTCCACCAAAATGCTATGCAGGAAAATGCCTGACTGCTTGAAAACACATTTCCTAGCAGGTGTCATCACCCATGAATCAGCAAAGGCAGGTGAGTGCCAGAGGCAGCAGCCCGAGGCTGTGGGTGCGTGATGGGAGATGTACTGCCAGAAGGTGACCCCACAATGGAAGCAGCTGATAGAAATTAAAACTCTCTTCAGCTATTAAGATGGCCTTTCAGAAGTTTAAGGAGTAGGCTTTGTCAAAATTTTAGAGTCCCTTTTTTCCACTTCTATTCTCATTTACCTGCAGTGTTCACCAATATGAAACAGGGCAATGAGTCAGATCATCTTCCATGTGGAGAATTATTATGTAACAGGAAAACAAATCAAAACACCACTAATTTAGTTATTCCATGTTCATACAGATGATGATAATACACAAACTCCACAGTGGAGGAGATGATCTGTTCTCAAAAGAAAATATAGTTGGGATCCACCAAGTTTTCTTGTCAAAATCAAATATAAGGATGAAAAATATCCTTTTTTGAGTCCACACTAGATTCAGCCCTGGCTAATCCATGACAAGTGACAGCTGCACAACCATTTTACTGCAGACTGCCGACAAAAGTATATTATTCACTTGAGACACAATGTCTATACTGGGAAGGTAAAGGCACCCCCAGTATTTATTCCCTAGTACAGACTGGACTTTTTTCACATACTCTTACAGCCCAAAACATTTTGGTCCTTGTTAACTTTCAAGCTGTGCCTGTGATTTGTCTGGCACCATATTATTTGGCTGGGGCCAAAACAGATCAGTGGCAGTAGCTGAGCACTTGTGGGAACATGACTGGGGCTGAAATATAACAGTACAGAAATTATAGAGGAAAAGAGACTGGCTACTCCCTAGATGGACTGTGGTCAGCACACCCGACCTCCCACACACAACACAATCTGAGGGGGACTAAACGCAGGGTGGAGCAGAGTGGAAACACCATGACCAGACTCTTGTCAAAACCCTCACAGAGGAGGGAACTCATTGGTACTTTCTAGCCAGTGAGCTGCACAACAGCTCAAAACCAAGGGAAATAAAGGAAGATGTCCTGCAGTTGAATCAGAAACTCTGGTGAAATCACTTTCCTTGGACTGACCCATGTCCCCATGCAAAACTTTTCTTGGGTGCTATACTGAGATATCTGTCCCAAGGTATGACTGCACCTCAATAACTCAGATGCATCACTAAAGTCACTCAAGCTTCACATAAATATAGAGAAACAGTATAAAAGTGAGTCAAGAATGGGGACAAGTTGGGTAAGACTCCATCATAACCTCTGGGATCAGCTGACAGGGTGAACCTGTCTTCTCCCCCATAGGGATCCCTATTGGATAAGAACTGTACTCTATGCACACTGAAGGATTATCTCGAGCTAACTTTTGTTAGAGATTAGATCTTGTTAGTATGTTGCTTTGAGTTCTATTGCTTGTTATTCTAGTGCTTTGAATACGTTTTTGAAGTGAGATACCATCACCAGCAGTCCTTGAACCCTGACCAGTTGCAATTATATTAATGAAGAGTGTTACTTTATCACCTCTTGATGGGAGCCCTTCAAGCATGCTGGCAGTCACTGGCAGTGGGTAAAGGTGTGGAGACCCACAAGGAGGTTTCTCAGCCATGTGACCCTAAACAAGTCAGTCAAACTGCCCTTCAGTCTAGTGAACTGCTCAGTGGAGGGCCCCCATAACAAGACACTGACAGACTGGTTGGCACAAGGGTGCCAGTTTTCCTGGGGAGCTGACAGACTCATCAAACACTAAGGGGTGGAGTAAATCTCCCCTTTTCACGTGACAGTATGATAAACAAAATCATACTCAGCATATGGAAACAACCTCTGGGACTCTATTAGCACAGACATAGGCACTGAGTTTAAAATATGGAAACCAAAATTGTCTGTCTTTTCCCTCAATGCATCTAGCAAATAATGGTAAGTTAAATACTGCCTGGTCTCACTCACAGGCTACACATATCTGCCAGTGTTCTCATGCCCCTTTACTTCAAATTTTCATGCTGGGAGTCAATGATTGTGTCACTGACACACTGAGGTGTAGGAGTAGATAAGTATTCAGAAAGGAATGAAGCAGGATTTTAAAATTCAGGATACTTCTGCCAGCCATCTGTTCACGCTTTCTATTGTCTCTTTCTGAGCAAACCATGCTCCCTTAGTCTCATGCACAGCTAACCTTGGACCTTCGGAAGGCCTTACAAAAACACCTTATGACTGCATATTCATGACATAACTATCAAAAGATAGAAAAGAAGACATCATTTCCAAATATTAACTCATTGAAACAAAATCAGAAAGCATGTAGAAAGTAATGGACTTCATGCAGGACCATCTATAATTTGAATATTTTCATGGGTTTTGTTTCTGTCCCTGAGAGACTGAGGGTAAGGTAACCCCAACTCCTTCAGTTAAGCCTCTCACAATCCTGATACTCTTTCCATGTTCTGAGAATTTCAACTGGTATAAGTAAAGATGTTCAAATTCAGTTCCTTCAAAACCTCTGCCCTCTCTGACATCAAGGGGTCATGACTACAAACGCAATGACTAAAACATTAGAGATGATATCCTGCTTGTACACCTGTATCCAGCACATTTGGAAATAAGCCTAACAAAACATGCAATAGTATCATGAAGCAACATTAACAAGACAAAAAAGCCCAACAAACAAAACACATGTCTATGTAGAGAAAGAAAAAAAAAAGAGATAAAATTAAGTAAGTTGAGCTAGGTCCCCAGGAGTTCCCTTGCTCATTCATATCATGATTTTTTTTCATTTCATGTAACAATTCCAGGCTCATCTAATGCTACAGGCATAATTCTTAGTCTTCTATATTTTCAAGAGACAAGGGATGTTTTATCCTTTCCTGATTTGGGCTGGTGATTTTCTGTGTAGAAGTTTGCATGGGGTTATGTTTGGGATTTGTAACCAAACCAGCATGGATAACACAGGGATGTTTTGTTATGACTTCCACAGGTAGCATTTCTGTAAGTTGTATCTGTAGATATTCCAGCTGTAAAAAAAAGGCCTAATATTTACCTTGCACTCCATACTACTATGCATTTTAAGACATTTGATTATTAAACATACTGTTGGTATTATTCTAAATTATCATCTTTTTTGATTTAATTCTTCATAAAGACACTTACCCTTTTTTAGCTTAACACTTGCCATCCCATCAACATGGGTATGTACTCTCTTTTAGCTGTCATGTAGATGAATGTATTAATTTAATCATTAAATCAATGTCAGCTGGGAGAGCAGATTTATGAATGTAACTGAAAATCCCCAGTTCTTTTGTTGTGCAAAGCAGATTTTATAGCTTAGCTCTGCCTTCTCCAAGAAGAACATCTATGAATTCTTCTCCAATTCTGTATCAATTGATTTAGAGATAATTTCATATTTCCTTATTCCCTTTCACGTATGTGTGAGCAGTAAAGGCACACAGAAGGAAACACAGGGGAAGTCAATGAACTCTTGCCAGGTCAGCACTGACCACTGCAAATTCTGTAATAGAAATTCCCTGAAAACATTTCCCCACCTGCCTATTTATCTGACAGGCAGAGTGCACGAGAAATGGGCTAGGAGGCCTTCCAGCTTGCAAACAACCTAGATAGTGCTACTACAATGTGCTATTAATATTGTATATCTAAACAGTTACACAGATGGGACCTAACATCTCTAGCTAAAAATCTGATACAAAATGAAATATCTGATGTAATATCTGCAACACATACAAACAAATATTTTTGTGCTTAGACAGACCTACAACATGAGCTGAAATTGTTTGCTATGACAGCTTCATTGTCACACTGAGGGATCTTCCTTCAAACGTGGTTTTTGGGGTGCCTGTTTGGTGTAGACCCTTCAGTTGTTTACTTGAATTGTGGACTTGTCCTTCACAGAGTATTATTTCGTTACATATTTGTTTGTTACCTGCCACAATGCTTCTTGGTGCAGGACTGGGGTTTCTGGATCTTCTTTTGATGACAAAGAAAACTCTTCCTTAGGCCAAAAATATCCATCCTAAAGCTTTCAACTGAAGTGATTGCTGCACTTATATGGGGCCAATAGTTCTGAATAATTGATGACACCACCAAAAGAGACAAGATGTACAATGCTATTAAAGGATCACCTATGATGCAAGTTGTGTAGAACAAAAGATGCATCCCATCTTCAAGATTACACAATGCCATTTCCTTTGAAATCAGGAGTGATGAGCTGACCCTACTTTTGATAGCAGCCAACAAATGTTTGATTTGAAGGACTTACAAAAATGCTTTGTAACTCCTTGTCCATGAGGTGATTAATTGCTAGACAAAAAGAGTATGAACAATCTTCAGGTATGAATTCTTGACAACATTGGGAACAAGATGAAAAACCAGAAATACAGTACATGACCTAGCTTGAATATTTGTGCCAGTATTCAATCTTTAACTTTTAAGAAAATGTATTAATCTGACAGAACCTTGATGTAATTATTTTACTGATCCCAAGATAGTATGTCAATGACCACAGTATGTTATTCAATAACAATTGTTAAATTGTTAAAATAGGAGTTCACAGCTTGTGTAATAAAGACAAAAGGTGTTCAATCAAATAGTCCACATCTATATTATTTTTCTCTTGTAGAAACTTCCTGTGGTTTTGTCCAGTTTGTCATATGACTTCAACCTTAAACAACAACAGAAGAAGAGTCAAGATTGGTGATTTGGAGAAGGAAAGAAGAAAGCACAAATGCTATTCCTGTAACAAACTGCAAAGACGGAGAGACATGTTTTGCATCACTGTCAGAGATGTGAGATGCACATTATTTGTCTTGCAAGGGATAAAATAAAAGCAACTGGTGAAACAGCAGAACTTGATTCAGGATAAATTATAAGAGTTAAGGCAGTAAAATGGGTCCATTAGTGAATCTGCTTACTTTCTGCACTTCAGTCTGTCTGAGATGGGCTTAATATCTTTATTTCCCATTTTATCTTTGTGTTTATCTCCGGTCTTTACAGAGTGTAACTTCATATTTCCACTTAGACTACATTAATAAGAACATACAAAGAAAGTCAAGTTTCATTTCTGTTAAATGCACATAAAACAGCTTTTTAAACCACACATTTTTAATGACATCATTTTACAAAATTACTTTGCAGAATTCTTCTGGTTGAACCAAACCTTCTAATTCTCTAGTTCAGATTCCTCATTGAAGAGGTATATTTTACCACACTGAGAAGGGCTGACTTTAAACAGGAGGGAGTTGGGCTCTATGTCTGACATTAGTTGATCTAAAGTTAGAGTTTCTTAAGTGCTGAAGAAGAAAGGATTCAAAGTCTTCTTTGATCAAAGCCACTAAGACTGACATTAGAAACAGCAAAGGAAACAATAAAATGAAGAAAACAAAGCACTGTTCCATAACTTCTGCCTGCCAATTCAATATCCCACTTCTAAAAAATGGGACAGAATATAGACCAGCTTATCAAATACATATTTTTGAAAATCAGAGTTCTGAGTTATTGCTCTCCAGTTGATAAGATGTTTACGTATCTAAGCAACTCAACATAGAGGAAGAAAAACTTTGAACTTCACAGCACTTGCAAGGAAGCAAGCAAGGGTGGGTTTGCCACCAGGAATGTGCATCCCATTGGTACAGTTTCATGGCCTAAAAAAGCTCAAGGCCATGTGGGGAGGGAGAGGACCTACGGCCACCTGAAGTCCTCATCCAGAACAGTCATTTAACCAACACCTGTTAAACAGCCATCTCCAGCACCGATTTTAAACCTGTGCTGGTAATTTGCAGTAGAGACAGACAAGAAATAAACCTCTTAAATTAGTTTCAATATGAGGAAAAACTACATTTCTATTAACATTAGAAACCTGAGCTCCTACTCCACCCACAGCAAATTTCTGTAATCACTGCTGACTACTTATTGTTTTCTTTCATTTCAGTAATCTTTATATTTAATAAGGTAGCTTTATCTTTTATGAAATTTCAATTTTTAATAAGTAAACAAGGTAGCGATAAATAATTTCTTCAAAGTATTAGAATACAGGTTTCAAGTTTCTTTCTAATTTTGTTATTATACTTATAGAAATGAACCTATTTTGTATTTCAAATGAACTTAAAAGAACAAATGTTAATAATTAATTATAATACTATAAATTAAGCAACTTAAAACTATAATTTATTGACTCATTGAACTTTTGTAAGTATCTACAGAAGGTAATTTTTTTATTGAAAGAATGGAATGAAATACCTTTAACTAAATTATCATATTCCTCTTTATTTATGAAGTACAACATACCATTTCCTGAATTAAGAAACTTTCTATTCATCCAAATGCCAGCACCTACAGATTTTCTATATTGGCATGTTCACTGCTGTTATCCAGAATTCTTTAAAATGCAACTTCTACTGAAGATTTTGAAACTTGTTCAGTGTGGAAAATCTATTTAGTCATATTAGAAATTATTTAGAATGCTGGTGTTCAATGTCCAAATCTGTGTTTCAGTATCCTTCCGAGATTAACTTGATACAAAGAGCAAATTGAAAGGTAATTGGGCCAGAAATATGAAACACTGCATTCCCCTTTTCCTAAATCTACTACAATGGGAATATTAGAATGGAAAGAAATATTTTATAATTGCTTAAGGATACACAGAATATCTTCATCAGATAAAAAGACCCCCAATCATATTGTGCAAAGATTTTCATTTGATAACAACAATCAAATTAAAATATTTTATAGTTAGTGCCATAATTCTTGATTTGGAAAATGTGAGTACCAAAAAATATAAATAACAAATTTATAAAGACAATTTTAAGCTTATTGATTTAAAATTGACATGACTTAAAATCCATCCTTAGTAGATCCTGTTGAATGAGGCTCTGACTGCTAGAAAATCTGATGAAGTTTCCTTCATTCTAATTTGAAAAACAATTGTGAAAAACTTCTGAAATAATGTATTGTATTAAGTAGAATTGCTATCATTAATATTATTTATCAATTAACTGTGGGTCAGCAGTGCCTTATCAATAGATAATTTTTCCTCTGAGAATCCAAAACTGAAATTTTTCTCAGCTTCTGTTGTATACATTGTACAAGTCACATGCAGTCTTCCATTTCTACATCAGACAAGCATAGTTTTTAGGTTTAGTTTTTGAGCAGAAATGCTTGTGTGTGTGAAATTATTCTCACTTGTGTCCTCTACCTTTCCTTTGATGCATCTTATGTAGACCTCTGACAAAGACCCACACAGGAGGTCCCTAAGAAGCAGCAGAAACAGTATTATAGGAACTGGAGTCTCTCCCTTTCAAAATACATCTGGACCAATGCTTTAATGCCAAATCAAAAAATTTAAGTATAAATCCCTTCTGACCAGTAGGATATACTGAATCCAGAGGCAGCTGCCTATCCCCAGCAACAGTACAATATTTGGACACAATTAGTACAGAAATATCAGTAGTTTTCAGAGTAAAGTGCAGGAAGAAGCTCCTTACAGTGTCCTGTCACTAATCGCCCCACAAGGAAGGTCCTTCTAAATAGATGAACCAAGGAAAGAAACTCATTATTCAACTAAACCTGTCCTGCAGAGATCTGAAATATGCAGGAGAGTAAATGTAAATTAGACTATGTACTCTCCTCGTACACAAAAACTGGTATTCATACTTCTATGCCCAAATGTTACAGTACAGCATCATTTAGTTTCTTCACAGAGATAAAAATGTACCAAGAAAGACAGAAATTTCCATTACTGTACATGCTTAACTTATTCTGATGTACAGAACACGAAGGAGGTGTAAACTTGTAGAGCACAGTATCAGTTCCTACAGTTTGTACCAGTATAAGGCTGCTCCTCACTGGAGTTGCTCCAAGGTGCTGCCCTGTGCACCCAAGGCCCTGATGATGACGATGAGTTCTGTGGGGCTCTTCTCATGTGGTGGAAGCACCACTGCTCCCAGGCTCCCCACCCATGTCCCCAGAGCACCCAGTGTCCCCATCAGCAGTGCAGCTGGCCCTCAGACCACAGTCAGCCAGTCAAGTCTGCAACAGCTCAGGGCAGAGACCATGCAGGCACAATACTAATACCATCAATACCTTGCACTGAGACAATTCTACACATGTCCATAGGCAAAGCAGACCTCCAAATAGCCAGGAGATAGGCCAAATACCATAAAAGAGCCTCACAGGAAACAACTTCCTCCTAATACCCAATCTAAACCTACTTTCTCTGTTTGAAGTCATTTGCCCTTGTTCTGTCACTACATGCTCTTCTAAATGGTCCCCTCCATCTTTCTTGCAGGCTCCCTTCAGGTACCAGAAGGCCACAAGTAGGTCACCCTGAAGCCTTCTCTTTTCCAGGCTGAACAATCCCAACTCTCTCAGCCTTTCCTCATAGGAGAGGTGCTCCATTCCTCTGATCATCTTGGTGGCCTCTTCTGGACTCTCTCCAATAACTCCAACCTCATCTTAATGAGGTGCTGTTTTTCCTGCTTGTAGAGCAGTTGAGTAAGAGGCCAAGGACATTCCCACTTCCATAACACAGCTACAGCACTGCAGCACACGCACTAGGGGCTGCAATCAAGCATTGCTAATGTGCTCAGTAGCTTAGGTATTAAGTTCACTAAATAAAAAAGGCATGGAAAGAACACGTAGGCAAAATGTAATGGATAGCCACAGGTGGGAGGAAAAATCAGCTTTGAATTCTCCCTAGAATAATTCCTTGCATAAGACTTTATATAAGCTGACAGCCTTTCATATTCTCAGAATAGGATCCCAAAATTCACTGGCAAGGTCTGCACCCTCCAGTAAAAATGGCCCCAAGACTACACTCACCAACTACCACACTGTTTATTACAAGGGAAATCAGGAACAGCCAGCTTCAGGTGGGGTTGGAACCCAGTTTCAACAGCATTTGGGACTCTGACGTCACCCACTGCATCAGCTTACAACATGGCAAGCCTGCAGAGGCACATCACTCCCTGTCTGTGACTGCGCGGAAAGAGATATACAGGCAGGGGCAGGAGCAAAGTTGACCTTGATCAAAGCCTCTCTGGAGTCCAGTCTTCTAAAGAACACAGAAGAAAAAACACCAGCTGTCTGTGCCTCCTGGAACTGCTGCTCTACACCAACACAGGTGCAGGAAAGCAGGCAGCACCGAGGCATGCTGCTAAGGCAGCGGTGTGTTTGAGCACACACTTACCTGCCAACAGCCCCACAGACAAGGCTGGGCTCAAACAGAACTCTCCAAGATAAAAGGAAAAACTGTGAAGCCTGTCTAGCTTTTGCCACATGAGAGCATTTCTGCTCCAAAGGGCTTTTGTATATTTCAAGCCACCCAGTTGTTTTTATGAACGAGACCTATGCTCAGCATCTGATTTCGAAGTGAGTCAGAGGCACGAGCAGCAGGAGAAGGTGAAGGTTTGGTTTCACATGCCGGGCTAACACTCATCTCATTTATTTCATTACTTGGAACCATATGCCCAACGGAAGAAACAGGGAAACAATAATACCTGCATTATTTTAGAGCAGTGCCCAAGGGACTTGTCATCTGACATTCAGCGTTGCCAGGATTCCCAGTGCAATGAGGACAGTTATACTCCCTAACTTTGCCTCTCTGCTCAGGAAGTGGCACACCTGCTTCATGGAAGATAAGAACAGCTTTTGATTTCTGTTTTACCTTCTAGAGTAGATAAAGTTTTCCCCCAAGATCTTGAAGAAAATATTGACAATAAGACATGACCATATCCCTAAAAACTCAAAATTCTCAGCTCAGAGAAGCAAACCCTTCTTTTGATAAGAAAGTGCAATGGTGTTTCAATCTAATTTGATGTTTTGGAAATCTTCAGTTTCTAGGAGTTTCAGATTGGAAAAGTTGGTTATCATCTATCCAAATCTCTTAAAAGCATATATGTTAGTTAAAGAGGAGGAAATTAACAATATTCTTACTGGGCAGGCATAGTAACATTTTGCATGTAACCCACATGCAGAAGTTTACTAGGGGAAATAAGTAGCACGCAACAAAAATCCAGACTTTCAGAATATTTTTGTAAATTTTCTGAAAAAGTGCGGCTCTTTCTTGGCATAAAGAACCACCATGATGGCTTGGGATGGCATCTTTTAATTTAATCCACCAACAGACAGGAAGGAAAACCAAAACTTGCCCTGGAAGGAATCTGCTGGGTAACCTCAT
Organism: Chaetops frenatus; assembly: GCA_013400775.1. Taxonomy (NCBI): domain Eukaryota; kingdom Metazoa; phylum Chordata; class Aves; order Passeriformes; family Picathartidae; genus Chaetops; species Chaetops frenatus. The sequence continues at coordinate 13,974 of VZTR01023982.1, read as the reverse complement.
TTAGAAGAGCAGAGAGGTGCACAGAAGCTGAATCCCCAGGTATGAAACAGAGGGAACAGACAGATAGCCCTTAGAAATGTTCTAAACGATCCTTACAAAGTCAGGAGGTTCATTTACCTCACCATTTCATAAATCCAGTAGGGAATATTATTTACTCTTTCATAACAGAGAGTATTGCAGACTTCTGGGAAGCTCCCTCAATGTAATCCAAATCAGGTTCTGGATGTGCTTAAATACTTTCATACATCCATACTTCTTATTTCTGAACCCTCAAAGATTGCCAGTGGAGAAGTCCTCTTGATCCAAATGGTTTGGGGAAGGGTCACTATTTAAACAAAGAAGACACCAAAGAGGATGGAAATTAAAGGATTATTACATTTGGCTGCCCTGCTTTGTTTCACCTGTCTTTTTCTTTGTTTGTTTTGGGGTTTTTTTTGGTGTTCCAATTCCTTTATTAGTCAGATAAAATTTGAACAATACCACCCACCACATAGGGGATATGAAAAAATACACGTGAGCCTTTGTGCACTTTAGTGCTATTCATGTGTTCACCTGTTCACACTGCAACAAGCAGGTCAGATATTTTACACTCATATGGAGGAGAAGAAAAAATTCCTCTGGAACAGATCAAGTCTATGTTGAAAGGGGCTTTAGAAGTTTCTAGAAGACAGGATAGGTCATACAGTTAATTCAGAATTAAGATCATGATGTAGCTGACCAAGGAAAATACTGTATTATTTTCATTATTCCACCCAAATCAAATTACTTGTCCATGCTTTGGCCTGGAAATTAGAATCATTAAAGTGCAGTGATTTGTTTGTAAACAGACTTAACATGCAGCCTAGAAAATAAAACTTAAAAGTATATGTTCCTCAACAGCTTCTAAATGAGGGAGCTTCACATACAGACATTTTTACATCAATAAAAAAAGCCCTAAGAGTAATTTCTGTCCCTTTCTGAGAGCACAGCACATTATCTCTAGCTGGTACACCCTGTTGATTTTTAACCACCTCTGTTCTGCCTCACCAGCTTCCTGCCTCGCTGGGCTCCAGCTAGAACTACCCATCCAGAGCAGCCAGAGTGCAGGGAGCCTCCAAGGCACACCAGGGCCATGAAGGCACTAAACCTGATTGCCACCTGTTTGAACTTGATCCTCTTTCCCCCTGCTGGGAACAGGCCTAAACAAGGTCATGCCCAAAGTCATCTGAAACTGAATTGCTGCAAGGCAAGTTTGCTGATGGGAAATGCCTTTCAGCAGCTTTTCAGGCCAGAAAGGACCAGCAGACCACAGAGCCTGAGCTGCTTGACAAAGGCTGCTGGGAAAAGGCACCTCTTTCTATCTTGGAGTGAGGCCAGGGCAAATCTAAGACCAGTGTCTCCAGCCTCTGACTGAGAAGAATGAGGCTGTTCACAATATGGCAAACATCATTCAGTTTCTTTCCTCTCAATAAAATAAGACAGCTCAGGTTGCCCTTGAAATTAATTTTATTAGACTCCATGTCCCCAGGGCAACCAAGCCTCTGAATCGTTGAAATTTCCTCCTCTCCTCCCTTCAGTTTCTGTCCAGTTCTTTACACTTGCCTGCTGGTTTTTCTCTTTTCAATCTCTCTTTTCCCCTGACTCCTCAGGCTAACTAACTCTACCAGGCTTAAGGCCCTGGGTTCATGGCACACCATTCAAACTTTTTTCCCCCAAGGTAAAGCTTAAATCACAAAACAGATATTAGGCAACAAGGAAGTAGATGAGCTATTAAAAGCTATGACTTACAGGGACTAGACCTCAGCTACCTCTGTCCACTTTCCCTTACAATGTTCTCTGGGAGCTCTACATTCCCTCCCTACAAGGTGGTGAGTGCTTGCAGGAGGATGGCACAGTAGCACTGTGACGAGGTTCATTACTCTCTGCACAAGCCAAGGTCTGGAGAAAGGGGGAACATCCTCCATAACCCACCTGTCACCCCACTCAGAGGAGAAGCAAATGGACACAAAGAGCCTCTTAGAGGAGTTAGGCAATTTTGAAATGTAATCCAGATTATGAGCTGTTCAGTTGATTTGAATTGAGAGCTGTGCTCCCTCACAAAATAAAAACATAGGAATTAATTATGTTTAGTCACAGGACATAGTAAAAAGAAGAGAACAAGTAAGAGCAGGAGAGTGCTTCAGAGATGAAGAATAAATCCCAATTGTGACATCAACCAAGCCCCTGATGAAAGGACTGAGGCACAAATTTGGAGACAGAACTGAAAAGTTTGCAAACTTTCAGTTCTCTATGAGAGAGAACTCCTGCAGCTCTGCAAGGAGCGCTAGATCTGCACACCTCCCATAGGTTTCACTGCCAAATAATACAACACACATACAAATCTTACCTAAACACTAATAACTGCTGCAAATTGGGATTGAAAACTGCTATTGCTAACCCACGGCACAGTCCAGCTCCTACTTATTTCACAAGTAGCTATTTTCCTTTGAGACCTGGGCCCTACAGTTACTTTTATATCTAACAGAACTACAGAGTTCTATCCACTAACAGAGCACAGGAATCCAAAGAAAAGAGGTGCCCGAGAACTACAGTGCTCTCAACACAGTCAATTTGAGGAACTGTGCACTGCTGCAGCAGTAATTCCCTCTTTTGCTAGACCCAGACCTTTTCTCTTTTGGAATAGGAGCGCTAATTAAACTGTCCAATACTCTTAGAACCTTTTGAGAATCTCTGGAGAGTAGGGCTATGTAAGAGCAGTGTGTTAGCCTACAGAAATCTGCTAGTTGCACATGGCAAGAGGAAGCAAAATAACTCCCAGCTGGACTGACAGAGAAGGGATGGAGCAAGGTAAGGACTGAGATAAACAGGCAGGGCAGTCCCTGAGTTTTGCAACTAGTGTCCATCGGGTGACTCTGATCCCATTTCATTTGGGGTTGCATCAGCACCCGCTTAGCCCTGAAGTACAAACTACCCCATCAAGCAGAGATTAGGTCCTTTCTCATGTATGTCTTTGACAGTGTGAGAGTGATGGCCTCCTTTTCATTCTGTGTACAAAACAGGGAAAATAGTCATTTATCTCAAACATATGAATGTAGTATAGGGAATGGAAGAAACCAGTGTTCTCTGTCAGTAAATAAGCCAGTGCAAACAGAGAGCAAACAGATAATTTGACTCTAGACCTGGCACAAGCAGGTAGCTTTACTGGCCATGGCAACATGTGGCTGGTTTGGGCTGGGTTTGTGGAGGAGAGGAGGGGGAAGGCATTCACCATGCCTGAAAAGCTTTGCTGCACGGGGTGGAGAGCTGCACTTGGGGCCGTGCTGAACCATGGGTGAGGAATCTAGTGCTCCATAACCACACTGAATGCAGCCAAACTAGGTGCAAGAAATGTGATAACCATGGGAGGGAGCTCTTAATTTATTGCTGTTTTAGAAATGGTGGGGGTTTCTGCAGCCCTCAGTGAGAGATAAAAGCAGTTTGCAAAGAAAAAGTAGAACAGCATTTAACAGTCTGAAACTACAAAGAATAAAATGAATTCTAACTTGAGGGGGAAAATATTCCCATCCCTGCCTTGCCTCCCACTTGCATCACTCACTGCAGTGACTTCAGGTGAATAATACAGACTGATGCATTTGTCTAACACATGGTTTCATACTCATTGTCATTACAATGGAGGAAAAAACCATAGCAAAAATAAACCTCAAGGACTCTCTTTTAGAAAATTCAGCTTGGAACATTTTCAAGGGTGGGTATTTGCTACAGCACTCGGCAAGCTCTGTTTTCCTTGACCCTCCCATTGAAGCCTTCATCTGCACAGTGACTCTCCAGCTATTATGGGCTCAGTGAGGAAATGGCTAATACAGAAACCAGCTTATAGTAAAATACTACTTAGTTTGTATCTATTTGAAGGTACAGCTGCAAGACCACCAAGTTCCATTTCATAGCACAGGTGAGGATCAAGAGCTGTGATCAGTTTTAAGAAGTTCTAAAACACTTTGTGGAACAGGATGTGGCCCAAAATTGTCAGATTAAAGTAACCACTGTGAAGCAAGACCATATTACTCACCAGTGGTGTGGTTAGAAAGTGTGACAAGTCCTTCACCTTCAGAGATGAAGTAGAAAGGTGCTTATTCTAGAGGCTACTGTAATGCTCTTTGAAGGAAGGGGAAAAAAAAATCTTCTTTGGAAAAAAAAAAATCCATGGATTTTTCTTGCAAAAATTCCGGAATGATCTCTTCCTATCTTCTTTGTATTTTGCAGGGGTGGGGGTAGGGTTTGTTCGGTGTTGGTTTGTTGGTTGGGGAGGGGTGTCTTTTTGTTTGTTTGGTTGGTTTGTTTTGGGGTTTTAAAATTTTGTTTTCTGTTTTCTTGGTTTATTTTGTTTGGGGTTTTTTGTTATTTTGGTGAGGGGTTTTTTTTGGTTGGGTTGGGGAGGAGCTGTTTGTTTTTTGGGTTTTTTTGTGTTTTGGGGGGCATTTGGCTTATGGCTTTTTTTTCCTGGAAGCTGTGGGGGTTAAAATCATAATTATAAGTTAAAATTTGTCATATCTGTTTAAATTCTGTAATAGGACCTCATGAAGTTTTGGTTATTAAAAATGCTTACAAGGATAATTATTGTCTTAAACAAATGTATATATTAGAAATCAGCTATTTAAGGAAAACAAAACAAACAAACAAACTACCAAATCAAAACAACAACAACAAAGACAAGAAGAAAAATCCCAAGATTCCCTTTTGCAAAGTTCAAGAAGATGACATTTTCCAAAACAGAAATTTCACATTATTCATCTGTCCCTTAATTTTAATCTTTTTTTTTTTTTTTTTTAATCCACTTGCCAATTTCAACAGCTGGTAAACAAAAGGGGAAAAAATACCTAAGAATTTTCCAAAGCCTAGCATCTCAACAGCAGAAAGACTCAAGATGGTGCCTCCACTGTGGGGAAAATCCAGCAGAAAAGGGATATTCAATGCAGCAGGCCTTCCAGCACATGTGAGCTGGACAGCCACAAGTGTGTGGAGGGGATGCATGGTTTCTTTTGGCACATGAAAATATATGCTGAGGAGTCAGAACAATTTTCAGGTGGAGGCAAGAGAAGTTAGGAGATCAAGGACCAAAAGTTGAATCCAGGCTTACTGGTTCTGCTTATTGCTCTGCTCTGTGGAAGTTGATGCTTTATTGTGATCCTCTGCTACCCAGTCTGACCTTCAAATGTTCTTTAAAACAGATAGGATGGCAGCAGCATTTAATGGCAGTAATAAGAAAAAGTCTGTATACTTGTAAATAACAGCACATGCTGTTATGTTTGAGGCATACAAATATCACTGATGTGTGTTCTTGTACCTGGAACTCCCTCTTTTCCCTAACGATCTTAGCTCTTCAACATATTCTCTGGGATGACTACCATAGAGCAAAGGAATCCAAACATATACAGATTGGCCAAGGGGCTCTCTCCAATGCATGAAGTACCACTGAGAAAACTGTTACCCACTGAGAAACATTAAGTGTCTGAACTTCTTCAGTTTTCTGAGAAAAGTTCAAGTTTACCCAGAAGCAACATATTGGTTCTGATCCATTTCCAGTGCTTTGGGAACTGACTATCCAGGGTTCATCTAAAGTAATTTATTTCTCACAAAACAGTCTTTATTCTTCTCCTGAAGACTAGCAGCTTAAGACTTGGTTCCCATCCTTGATGCTGCATTTATGGCACACACAAAAAGAAGCACTAAAAATCTGCATTCTTGTTTTATGTGACATCTCAAGAAGTGGAAAAAGATAACGACCAAAAAATACCAACAGAACAGGGAAGAAAAAGGCTAACCATATCATAGAATCATAGAATGACCTGTGTTGGAAGGGACTTTGTCTAGTCCAACCTCCCCTACTTTGGGCAGGGACACCTTTCACTAGACCAGATCACTCAAAGTTCCATCCAACGTAGCCTTGAACACTTCCAGGGATGGGACATCCACAGCTTCTTTGGGCAACTTGCCCCAGTGCCTCACCACTCTCTGAGTGAAGAATTTCTTTCTAGTATCTAATCTGAGACTACCCTCATTCAGTTTGAAGCCATTGCTCCTTGTCCCTTTGTCCTTGTAAAAAGTCCCTTTCCAGCTCTCTGTAAGCCCCCTTCAGGTACTGGAAGGCTGCTAGAAGGTATCCTTACATGGACTGAGAATATTCCACAAAGTCCCAAAGGTATTTAACTCCTGTTTCAGCATGTGCAATATTTAGGTGCCTTCACAGAACCGAGCTACAGTCACCTCTGTGTTTTTCTGCAGCAATAGCATTGCACAGGGTTCAGCTGGCTTCTCAAAATGGATTTCTCAAAGAACCAAAGCTCACAAAACTAAGCTTGTAAAGATGAGGATCTGAGTATTCCTTTTGTAGATCTTGGGTAAATGTACAGCTAAACCAAAACAAGCTCATTGAACTAAACCAAAACAAGATAACACTGAATAAAAGAAAGAAAAAAGACCTCTGGGCCTTTTCAAACCAAATAATTACCAGTGTAATTTTATGTATCTGAATACTTCCAGTTGAATGACTAAGGAAATATTTTCATTGATTTCGTTTTGACTATTATTTAAGAGCATATAATACACCAAGGGGAGATGGCAGGACCAGGGAAAACCTGGCAGGAAAAAGCTGGCAGTGTAGTAGTGGAAACAGATGGTCTAAAAGCAAGAACTCTATTATGATTAAGAGAAAGTATATAATAGGGTTACATTTCTAAAGAAGGAGTTCTGCCAAAACCAGCACAAAACACAATAGCTATTAAAAATGTGATTGAAGCCCTTAATTTTCATTATAAATGATCTCTTAGCTGAGATGTGAGCACTGAGAATGTGTTTGCTTCTACTCCACTAATATGAATTAAAATACTAAATATAAACTACTATTTCAGGTACCTATGAAATCAGAATGAAAACTACAGAGCAAAAGTAAGGAAAAGCAAGTGAAGAAGGGAAAGGAAAAAAAATCATGGAAACATCACAGCTGGATGTCACTTCCTGGTAATTCTTCAACCAGTACTCCAAGAGTTAAGAAACAATGTAAAATCAAAATACATTAGGGTCTGATATATTCCACCTAACTTCACATACTTACTGTGTCCTGCATAAGACACACACACAAATTGCTTCTGTAGACAATACAGGCAGAAACTTATCCCCAAGGGTGACAATGTCCCTCCTAAAACCAGTTATCTGAGATACAGAAGTGCTTAAGCTGATGTTCTTAAGTCCCCTCCTAAAGTCACTGAATGCCCTCATTTAGTCTTCAAAAATGATTAAGTGACCTGATGGCACAAATTCAACTTCAAGGGACTGCTAAACATTCCATAAAGATACTGTTTTCTGGGAGTGCATAAGAATTTAGTTATTCATGAAGATCTAGACCTCTCTTTTTAAAAGCTGATTGCCGGATGAGAAAATCCAGTACCCCAAATTCTTTGCTCTGATAAGTAAATCTTGATACTAAGCAAAACTCTGCTCATTGCACATTTCTTTTCCTTCAAAAGGGCTGCTAACATGAAGCAGGGTACATAGCACAATTATTTCAGTAAAAATTTATTGACCTTATTAAAAATGAAGTTTTACATTTAGCAGTTGTCCCTAGTTCAGGATAACCACTACTTAGCAGGAACTGAAATACCCGTGTATTATCAACATTATTCTCATGCTAAATCCTAAACACAGAACAGTACAACCTACTAGGAAGAAAATTACTCCATCTTAGCCAAAACCAGGACACTCATGATTTCTCCAGTCCTTGCATGGACAGCTGTTCACAAGCTCAGGCATCAGGCAGATTGGTGTTTACCTATTCATACCAGAACCAGCTGGGTTTTTCTATTGACCTGCAGAGTGAACAAGAGAAGATTCCTGCTGTGAGGCTCAGGAACATGATACAATTGAGGTGCTGCTTTTTGTGTGGCCTGGAGGTCGGTGACTGGCCTGACAAATATTTTCAAGCCCAAAAGTGCTGGTTAGTAGCAATGCTGTCCAGCAACTTAGACCATATTAGACAGGCAGAACACCTAAACCTGGCTGATAGGGTGGACACACTGTGCAGAAAAGGGAATTTTTAACGGAGGTACAATTACAGCTAGCTGATAAGAGCTGTTATCAGCACCATGTTTACATGAAAGTGCAATTAATTTTCTTTTTTGTCTTTTCTACAAATTACACCTCTCTGATTGCCTAGTTACATTCTTGGGCCCCATTCTTTGCACTAGAAAGTCCACACCACAAAAAAAAAAAAA
>VZTR01023981.1:79089-96334 GCA_013400775.1 Chaetops frenatus | reverse complement strand
GCATCATAAAAGTGTTGAAAAAGTGACAAAAAGGAAAGGGCTGTAACATTCACACCTACTACTATCTGTATTTGCATAAAAGCAGCAAGAAACTCAAGATCACAAGGCTGGGATCTTGAATAATTGAATAATCAACAACTGGGACATGTCCTCACTTTAAGAAACTAACAACACAACTATTTCTTCAGGTTTTAATAAAATCTTTAATGTTTGGGGCACAAAACCCACCATATTTACAGTTTCTTTCTCTCTCTAAACAAATGCTGTATATATTGTAGCTATATATAGATACACATTGTTGGAACCTGATGATCTTTAAGGTCTCTTCCAACCCAAACCATTCTGTGATTCTATGCTATATATGTATGCATAAAAAAGCATATAAAAATGTACCTATGTGTGGAAAATAAAACCAAAATTAAAAACTGGTGTAGAATGAAATGATAAAAGTAGTTCTGACAGCTGGAGGCTAAAGCACGTCTGAACATGCTCAAAGACAGTGAAAGTAACGATTTTTGAAAGCAAAGCACTCACCTACACTGTATAAAGCACACTGAAAATTGCACTGTTGCTTTAAGCAATACAAGTAAGGCTCTAGGAAAAGATGAGCTGCAGCAACAGGGTAAACTGCACAGGACTGATTCCCTTTCACAACATCCTGTCTACTCTTGGGTTAGACAGCCCTTGTAAGTACAGGTTGCTAAAGAAACTTACACTGCAGACTCCAGTGCAGGCATAAACCTAAAGCTCATAGCTTGTATGAGCACTATTAATAGCACTATTTTAAGAGCATTAAGAGAAACATAGGTAAGCCATGAGTTACAACAACATACAGAAGAGCCAAGACATGCTACCCAGTAATTTAAAACTTGTTTGCAATAAATTAATACAATTATTGAATCATTCAGCTTCCAACACAGTATGACAATACTGATACATCCAACCTTGAATAACTGAGTATTTTACTCAAAGTACTTTTCTCCCAAATATACTATAAGAAAGCAACCACAGTGTACTAGTAAGCACTTGAAGAAATTGTTTTAGTCAGTACTGTTCTAAATAATTTTGTGAAAAGTATTATTTTTTAGCTGATGTTGAAACCTATATCTAGTAAATATAATTATTGGTATTTTCATTCATTATACAGTGCAAGAAAGTTATTTATTAGTACTTAAAAGTTTCTTCTCTGTTTCACTAGGATTCCTAAGCATTTCTTACATTATACCATGGGCCAAAGAAAAGTTATGCTTTATTTATGGTTCCTACGCCTGTAGGAGGAACAGCAGCACCAAAACAGAGATTAAACAACTCCTGATGCAAAAATGTATCAATTACATCTGCAAGTTTCTTCTAACCAGAACACTATTGTTTTTATTTATGAGTTACTTAAGTTTGGCATTTCCTTGGACAGTCAGGAATACTGTTTCCAAGATCCAATACTTCTTCTGGCTTTCTTTTCAATATTCTGAGTGGGATTTCAAAAGAAATAGCGCAGAGTGCCAAATCAGAAATGGCTTGCACTGAAACTGGCTACTTACCAGCAGCTTTTGTGACAGTCCTCTGTAAAGCAAGGTCTATGTGATTTGCACGTCTGTCTCTGGCCCTTTCTTATCTACATCTCTTGACAGTTAGAACCAATTCTCAAACATAGGTGTCATCCTTCCAGCTTTGTTTACAAATCCTTCCTTCGAACACAGATTTTTTCTGAGACCATCCACATTGAATTCTCTTCTCATGTAACTGTTGACTATTATTTTTAGACTGATCTCAAACAAATGTGAGATGAAATAATAAACATGATACTATCAATGAGTGTGTTCCTTGTCACCTTTTAAACACACAGATTTGTATTTCTGCATGGGACAACTATCTTTGTATCAGTTTGTAAATCACCTGGCAGTGTATGATACTTAGTATTGATACTATTTATTTAGCAATAATGAAGAAATTACACCGTGAAGCTTAGCATAATTTCTATTTCTTAAAAACTATAAATGTATTACAGAAATTGTCTCATCTTTATCTCTCCCTCCATAAAAATGCTTTCAATTTGTATGTTGCTTTATCTTTAATGACACTAATTTTTATTTCCTTAAATGTCCCAGTGATGTAACTATTACATAAAAAAAACCAAAAAACAAAAAAAACAAACAAACAAAAAAACAACCATGAACTTAAAAAAAATCAAATCATCACTAATCTGTACCTTGGCCAAAAGGAAAACTGGGTCTATACAAAATGTCACTGAATATTTTGCTTGGATTTTGCATTTAGGTACAAAAATTAATGAGTTATTTCTGAAACATTTGAGTCAACAGATCTCTCTGGTAAGGAAACCACATGTGCCTCTAACCCCAGGGTGAAGCGAACCTACTTGACACAGTGATTCAGTATTTACCAATCAACTCAATGGAGTCACAAACTCTACCTGGCAACAAAATTAGCTGAAATAAAGATGTGGTCATTCTGGTTGGCAAGGACCAAAGCTGTACTCCTCTATAACCCCCAAAAAATTTTACTTTGCCTGTGGTAAAATGTTCACAAAAGCTCTACTAAGGAGAGCAGATAACACAGAATAAGAAACCTTTAATAGTGTACTGCACTAATAGATCTCATCTCACCAATCACTAACGAAGCAGTCTTACTCTGCAATGTCTGATTTCCACCAAGGAAAGTAAAATTAGAATATTTTCTCTGGGTGCAAAAAAACCTAGTAGCAAGAAGAAGCAATAACACACTCAAGAGTGGCAACTGTAACTGGAGAGCAAAGGCTGTGCTGTGAGCAACAACTCATAAACATGATGTATCTTTAACGTACAGGTTAAAATAACCAGAAGTCAGATAGAAAAAAAGTCAGCTTTCAGCACTGAAAACACAGCAGCTGACTGGCTTTGATCTTTGCTTGTAAGTCAGACCTTGATTAGGATAAAGTCTACCCCCTATTTTGCATTTTGTGAGGAAGTCATGAGGAACACCAGGGAAGATACCTTGGGAGGCCACAGATGTCTATTCAGTGAGAACTGCTTTTAACTGAGATTTTGAGCTTTAGGGAAAGAAAAACAAGGAAGTCAGCCAGATAAGGGTCTGAGTTTTTCAGCCTGCCTTATGTGTACTTTACAAGACAGTGCCCAGCTGGGTGGCAGCCTTTGAGGAACGCAGCAAATGCTACTGCTGCTACCTGACATCTGTAGCTGTTCCTCTAAGTGTCTCCTCTACTTTCTGTCTTTGGCAGTTTTCTCCAGGATTTAGTCACAGTAAGAACTTGATCACTTTTAAAGACTTCCTATTTGTACCGTTTGTCCATCATCTTGACTGCTTTTTAGACTGACTGTGGTGAAAATGACCTTATAAATTACTACTTTCTACCATCCAGTCAGTCGCTCTGCTACTGAAATCAGGGGCACTTAACTCACTTGGTCCTCTCACTTCTTTATAAACATGCCCACAAAGCCCTGTGAGGTCATGTTCTTCATATATTATTCTCCTACATCTATCTAATCAAGAGCTCCCTTCAGTATTTCATATTCCAAGGAATTTGAAAGGTGACCAGGACTCACAAGCACACAAAATAACTAATCTAATCTCAAAAGTGCAATGACAACAAAGCAATTGGATAAACACCAATGCTCCCACTTGGACAGATCCAAACACTGCACAGATCATTCGCCACACACCATGGAAGGAAAACATTTTAACACTATACCACTAGCAGTATCTCCCACAAGTAGCATGCATGTATTATATTGTAAAACTGTCAGAATGTTCAATTTACAACTTTGCAGGTGCTTGCTACTCAATTTTACACAATCAGTATAATGTAGGATGAGAGTCATCTTCTCAACTCTGAGTCCAGACAACTACAGCTGATCCAATTCTCTTAAAATTCCTTTAAAATCAACGAGGAGAAACAGACACTTCTGGCACATATTTAATTTAAAATACTTTATGATCACCTTCACAATAAATGAATTGTGCTGTTGCCTTCACTAATTATTCTAACTAGATTTATTATCTATGTCTATATAGACTATAAAGGAGACCTAGTATGACTAATTCCAGTGGAGACATACTTATGTTTATGTACAAAAATTAATCTTAAACAGAAGTATATTTGAAATATTTATCTGTATAATTGTTGATAATTAAAAACAAGCTTGCTTTTTGTTGTTCGAAGTGAACTACCTAGACAATGACCTTCTAATAAATATTCAAATGAAGTAATGTATCATATATTTTAAGTTATTAAACCAGAAAATAATTATTTATTTTTAAGTCATTAAACCAGAACAGAATTATTTTGTTATGTGGAAGAAAGGCAATATAGTTAGGTGGGGTTTTTTTGTATTAAAATCAGAAGCCCAAACTTCAAAAACTACTTTTATGAAAGAAGCTTAGGCAACTATTATGCCTTCCTAATTTTTTTTTTGAAATAAGCTTTAAAATTGACTGGAAGACACCAAGCAAATGTAGTGATTCAAAGAATTACCATGAAGAACAAAAAAAGGAGGGAAAAAAAAGACTCCTGAAGGAGATTTCTGAACCACCTACTCGAAAACATCCATACATTTGATACAAACTTCCTTACACTGGAATCCTGTAGTTTTGGTTAACAACCCCACATTTTTCCCATTTGCCCTTATTAGACAAAGAGTTGCTACTAACCTTATTATTTTTCTTTTGCTCACATTTATATCAGAAGTACTGTAAGGAAAGCAATTTTAAAAGGAACACCAAACTTACTGTCAAAGCATTGAGTAGATGTTCAGAAATTTGATAAAGAAAAAATACAATTTGTGGCACCTTTCTGAAGATTTCAGCATGAATGATTTAGGTCTATTTGGATCTCAAAGTTTAAATATTTACAGAACTTCTGTCTGTCAAAACAGTGAAGTAGCTTCTTTTTAATTTCCATCTCCAGAAGAAACAATATCTAAAATTCAGAGCAGCTTCAACCTTACCAGAAAACAAGCAACTACAGCACTTCTCTAAAGCCAGATGATCTGCAAAGAAGTTAACAGGGTTTTCTTCAATGCTTTTCCTTCACATACATTTTTGCAGCATAAAAATCCTCTAATATGCTCCCAACTTCAGAGAAATCTTGTTCTGAAAAACAGTCTACACACATGTCCCTTAAAATCATCCAAAACTAATTTTCAACATGCCTGCAAATGGGTTAAAAGCCAACAAAACCTGGCATGGGAAGAGACATTCCTGAAAGTGCTGTGACGAATGCAACATACCCTGTGAGGTCAACAGGATTTCTGACAAATTCACCCTCCATAACATACTGGTAATATCAACAAGCTTTATTTTATTGCACTAAAATTTCTTAGACTAGTCCTTATTGAAACCTCTTAAACAGCCAGAAGGGGACTGCAGCTGAAATTCCAAGAGATGCACATTTATTTTAGCCTATAAAAAACGACCACAATTTTGATGTTCTGACATTCTTCTGAAGTGAAAAAATACTTCTCAAATTGGAGCAATGACACAAGAGATACTTTGTATAAACAAATCCCAGGCACATTTCCCAATGTTTCTCTCTGACTAGCTCAGCTATGCCTTCATTGCCAGAGTTGCTTTACCACTATTACTGAATGGCAGACATCAAGAATATTCAAAGAAGTGGGTTTGGGTTTGATTTTTTTTCCTTAGTTTCAGCAATCACCTCAGCTTCCAGAATCTCTGTAACAAGAAAGTCTTGCTTTTATTGTTCTTTAAAAAAATCAGCCTCACAAACCTGTCCTGTCTCCCCACAGTTCCATGTTTCTATCACCTCCTCCGCCCACCTCTGCAGGCCAGGACCAGCAGCTACTGCTACAACAATCCACTTTTGGCTTGAATACTCACAAAGTGCTCAGACACAGCAGAATGAAACACACAATGAGGAAAATTTGTCACTGATCCAAAAAGCTTCCCAGCAAAGCTGCAAAACTGAAAGTCACACCACATATATTGCAAAATGACAGTTTTTCTAAGGGTTTTTTTTCTTTTCAACGACAAGCAAGTCCTCGTGATTTCCAGTCACTCCATCTCAACCAGCCTCTGGAAAATCTGTTTTCTCGTCATAGCTGAGGAGTGGCTCGCCAACAGCCAGACCCTAGTGAGTAACTTCCCACATTGATAGCAATTTTTTCAAACTAAGCAGTCAGATGGTCCAAAATGTACCTTAGGCAAAAAAAAAAAAAAAAAAAAAAAAAGACAAGAGGGACAGGGGTATCTTATAGCATCACAAACCCGGTTTTTTAAAAAAAAAAAAAAAGCCCGAGGGCATCGGATATGCTTGATCATCTGAAGACTGCATTTTCTAAAGAAAACATGTTTCCAGTGTGCTTTATCTGTAATATTTTTATATACATTTAGGGAGTGAAATTTAAACTATCTTGTTGAATATGAATCTTCTGTCAAGACCTTAATTCACAGGGAAACATGATAAATGTTTGTAGTGGAATAAGACTGGTGAGCATGTTGTATAAAGCTCTCAAAATCCATATGTGGGTGCTTCATGAACTGCTCCAGTGTGGGCTCTTCCACAGATCCTTCAGAAACACACAGCTGCAGTGTGGGTCCCTCACAGGGTCACAGGTCCTGCCAGAAATCCTGCTTCTGTGTGGGCTCCTCTCCCTCCACAGGCTGTGCAGCTTCTGCCAGGAGGCTGATCCACTACAGGCTCTCCATGGACTGCAGGCTCCTTCAGGGCACATCCACCTGATCTGGTGTGGGAACTGTGGGTGGATCTCTGCTCTACATGGATGTTCAGGGGCTGTGGGAGGACATCCTGCCTCACCACAGTCTGCACCATGGGCTGCAGAGGAATCTCTGCTCCAGCACCTGGAGAACCTCTTCCCCCTCCTTCTCTGGCTTGGTGTCTCTGCAGGGCTCACACAGTTTTTTCACTCCTCTCTCACAGATGCTATGGAGCATTTTTCATCCTTTCCTAAGTGTGTAATCACAGAGGTACCACCAGCAGCCCTGACAGTCTCAGCTTTGGGCAGTGGTGGGGCTGGTTTGGAGCAGTCAGAAGCCAGGTGTGCCTGGGGGGTGGGCACAATGATCTCTTTCTCCCAGATGCCACCTCCACAGCCCACTGCTACCAAAACCTTGTTCCATGAACCCAGCACAATGCCCTTCTGTCAGCTCCTGACAGGTGTCACAGCTGGAGGCTGAGGGTTATCCTGTGACAGCCTTGGAGCAGGGGCTCCGCTCTCTTGATGAGCTTACTGGTCTGAGATCAAGTCTTTGAAAATTCTTGTTTGTGCTAAATAACTGTAGTCAGCAATTTTTGCTTTTTAAACATTAAATGCTATGTTAAAACAAACTGGTATGTCAGGTAAACATTATTCAGGGCTGCAGACCAAGTTATACATTAATGGAATGTTGACTATGTTCTGTTTTTTATTTCAACATTCCTAGTACTCTAAAGTTTTCTATGATACTCATTAAAATGATCAAGAAACAATCCTACCATTTTAACAAATTCTTGCTGAATCTTGTAAAAAGAAACTAACAGCAAATTTAAAAATTTTTACATCTTGATACCCTTTCTAGGCTGTAAATGCCGGATGAAAAGTGCAGCAGCCAGATGACTCAGATACTTGCTACATAATAACTGTGCAGCTCGAAATCATTGAGAAATTTTTGTTGGCTTCAGTTTCTGCCAGTAGACTTCATGCCGGATTAAACCAAGTTTGTCTAGGTTGGGAATTTTGCTTTGTGATCCTTTCACCTCTTCTCCAGTTTCTTGATTTTCCCATCTGAGATCACTGCAGCAGGATTTCCCCAACTCCCTTTCACTGCAGACTCGGTGCCTGTGCTTTCACTGTGCCTTTGGACACTCACACCAGCCACAGATGTGCAAACAGGGCATCTGTCCCTTTGCCTCAGCATTGCAAGATAGGATATTTCTAAACACCCCAGAATATCTGTCTCAATGCATTCTGTAACACAAAAGGTATACCAACAACTGCATCACACTACTCTATTTTGATAAAATTTCACACAGTAAACTGTAAATACATGTCAGTTCATATCCACCTACAGTAATACAAATCTCAGCCTGTAAAGAAAAATTGAATTATATGGTATGCATGCAAGTAAATGCTAGAGCTTGTAGTTAGTGTTGTTACAGATTCCCCAATATTTAAAATGTTTTATGAAGAGATAAACATAAAATACTATACTACTATGGACATCTCATAATTGTAAATTTTTCTCAAAATATGAAGAGATTAAAATTAATTTATTTTTAGATACTGAACTTTATCAGTAAATCAAAGCATTCCTTTCAATAATTGAGTAATTTAACCCCTGCCATATCCAGGACTTTCTGCATCAAAAAGAAGAGGCTTAACTGCAAAACACTTGTGCCCTTTCTGCTATCAACTTGGCAAATAGACACACTGTAAGGCTTATATTTATTCACTTTTACTACTTTGTTTAGATAAAAAGGCTACATTTATGTGCAGCATATCTTAAAGAGAAGCCCTTAGAAAAACATCAGAAAGTTAATAGCAAAAAAACTTCAGTAAATTACATCTCACAACTGCTACAATTCTAACAGTCTGGGTTTTCAGAACCAGACTCCAGCAGATACAGGCACCTTCCCTATGTTTAGGGACAAAAAAATGTATCACAAACCCTAGACTCAAACAAGGAAAAAGAATGATTCTTTTGATCATTTGTTTGCGATGTGTGAAAAAAAGAGTTGTTCTGTGAGACTTAGATGTTGAAGGTCCTATGTAGCTAGCAGCAAAATGGAATTTCTATATTACTTTTTTTATAAATAAAAGCAGTTATTTGATATTCCATCATA
This sequence comes from Chaetops frenatus, assembly GCA_013400775.1. Taxonomy (NCBI): domain Eukaryota; kingdom Metazoa; phylum Chordata; class Aves; order Passeriformes; family Picathartidae; genus Chaetops; species Chaetops frenatus. Next base: position 87,522 of record VZTR01023981.1, on the reverse strand, counting down.
ATGTTGCAATATGAATTAACAAATGCACTGTTCAGAAGTCAGTAATTATGACTATTTCTTTTCATATGTGCAAGTTCATGTGTCTTTGTTTTCTCAATGAGGCTATAATTTCTTAACAGCTATTTTCTTGAGAAAAATAACCTGAAAATCTCAGAGGGAAAAAAAATCATAAGGAAAGAGCAATTAAAACTGGACACTATTTTAAATTCATTTTAGTTAACTCTTTTCTATAATTCAAGAATCAGAAATGGGGGAAAAATAAACAAAAAGTGATGAAATTAAAACACCAAATTAAAAATAAAAATACAGAATACATGGGGAAGAAGAGAAAAATATTTAGTAAAATTGAGGTAAAGGAGAAATTATAAAGTAAAAAACCGGTAAGATGAATCTAAAACACTGAGGAAAAAATTGTGGTGAGAGGCCAGAAAGCAGTAAAGTTACAGCATATGAGGTACACAACAGACCTTATGAATACTACAGGCCATTTAGACATAAACACAGAGGTGAAAACAATATTACCAATAACACAGTTTAGTATTTATTTCTGTTCTGTTTCCTAATATGAAGAGGATATTAATGAAATTCTCTCTAACAGTGCTTACTGAAGAAGAGGTTTAGCAATGTCTGCCTGGTACTACCTTCACAAAATACCAGATGAGAATAGTTTGTGTCTGCAATGTCTGGAGATGATTAAGATGTTAATCTTTAATTGATCTTGGACTACTGACAAAAATACAGAAAAATGGAAATAGCTAATATTAGGGATTGCTGTCCATGTTGACTGCAGCAATAATAAACTTCCATATTATCAAGATATTAATGTTCACTGTTATTATCCAACACAAAAAATAAAAGCTGCCTGAATAACACAAGAATAAATATGTATTGTACCATCTAGAAGTAGTTACAATTAGTGTAGTATTCACACAGCTTTGCAAACAGATTATTTAAAGACAGGAAAACATATCAAGAATGGTGGAACAATCACTATTTTCAAAGAGTCATAGTATAAGAGTCTTCAGGAAGGAAGCTAAAACTGCCTAAGACTAACGTTACAAGAAAGGAACAGATACTGAAATAAAATTAAAGACTGTTATATCAGCCTGTGATTATAGACTAATTTGCATATTTTCTATTACTACTCAAACTTGTTGCAAATTCTGTCTGTGCAACACACACATACAAATGCACATATATGTGGACACCTATGCACGCACACATCAGGTGTTTATAACCTGGCTGACACTCTTGCATTTGCTAGGTCAGTTTTCCACACCCAAGGCAAATTTCAAATGCAACTTACCCCAGGATACGATTCATTCCATGCCTAGCAGCATAATGGAGTGGAGTATTGTGCTGGTACGTTTCCCCATAAGAAGTATTTGGGTCAAGAGTTTCTTTTAGTTGAGGGTTGCTCTCATAGATTTGGCAGGCCAAGTTTTCATCTCCATTTATAAGAGCTTTGCGGAATTTGGTGGTTGTATTTCCCATGTTGCTATCCTAGCTATCAATGGCACTTCTTCCTTTCCCCTTCATCCACTTGTACGGTTCTGTAACATGCTTCACAGCCTAAAAAAGACAAACAATATACCAGTTATTCTGTAAAACTCTTTTTCCTAGATGAATTAATGCAGAGCTACAGCACTGTAAATAGGCAGGCAAAGATGATGTACATAGGGCCTGTAAACTCTCGTCATGAATTACTGATATGTTTCAAGGTAAATGCACACAAATTCCCAATTCTTCACAGATCATTTCCCTGATTAATTGTGCCATCTCCCTCCCTCTGCAAATATCATCACTACCTATACTCTTTAAACATATGGAAAAGAAATGGCTAATATTGACCTGTATTAGAAGACTGGCATGAACACTGAATTTCCATGAATGAGAAATGAATTAAAAATTAGACATTACTTCAAAACCAGATTAGATCTAAAGCAAAATTCTTACACAAGGAAGAAAAATTCTTCAAAAACATGCAATAAAGCAGACATGAGCTTAACTTTTAATTAAAGAAAATCATGTTAAAATATGCTTCAAGCACCTGTTCTTGTGTAGGTGGGTGTACACAGCACCCCTCTCTGCCAGTTAAGATGAATGCCCACGAACACAGGAACTACCATGACCCCATTTTAACAGTTCTGCTAAGTAGACCCATTTAAACAGCTAACCCCTTACACTTAGATCTACAATGAATGGGTCCATACAAAACCTGGCATTTGTACTGGCACAAACCAACTGCACCTTCAGTACTTCACAGTACTTTCCAGCTGCTGTGCTCCCCAGCCTCTCACCTTAACCTGACAGAGGCAAACAGCAGACTGAGCTGCATAAAGACAGGGCAGACAGAGCATCTCTGCTCATGACATGGGACAGCAGGAGTTTATCTGGATGTGCAGCTGGAATGAGCACATGTTGGTTTATGTCAGGGGACAGACAGGGGAGTCAGCACTGGCTGTGGCTGTGGCTGGTAGCACAGTGAACCTTCCAGGAGGTCTCTTTTGTGCATGAGTCATCCCATCCAGACTGCTCCACACCAGACCTTTCACCCCACAAAGCACACACAGGGATCCAAATATGCCAGGCACAGCAGGTTAGGGGATTGAGACTAACTATGTTGTGCACATAAAATCAGACAGGGCAGGAGCTGCCCAGTACCTTATATTCAACTTGTTGGGACTATCTCAAAGCAACTATTCCTACATTGGCTTTCTAATATAGTTACTGGTGCCCCTCTAGCCTTGTAGACAGAAAAAAGAGGAATCCAAGGGGTCTAGAGCTGCAGAAAATCCCAGGGAATCACGATGTGGATAAAATTCACATGAAATGGATTTGAAGAAACCTGGTGAACAGCTGCAGTGACATACTTTTGTTTCCACAGAGCTGTAGTCACCAGTTCTCTCACCAGTTAATCTCATCAGTGTGGTCACGTCTGTACAAGAAGGAGAGAGGTGGCCTCCATTTTCATCCTTTCTCCTACAAAATTTTGGTAAGACAACCCTTATTTTGAGCTGTTGTGAGGTAACAATGACATTGTTTTATCAGCTGACCCCATGTACTAAACATGTTGCCTGAGACCGAAGTTTCCTAAAGAAGAACCAAGTAGGCACTCATCCAAAAGTAAACAGATACCCTTCATATATCTAGTTATGTACACAAACCAAAGCCTAGGTTCTTCAATCACACTACAGATTATGCAGCATTTTGTATCTTTCTGTCATCAATATATTTTAAAATATAAACATGCAGATCCTATGCAGATATAATATTTATATTCTTCAAGAAAGTAATTTCATGTTCACATTACTACATCACAGCTCTCAGTGCTGTAAATTGATGTGTTTCCAGATGCAAAACCAGTTGCATTACTGTAAAAACTGGGTAGTTTCAGGCTTTAGTCCACAAACCCAAGAAAAATTCTACACTCTTTTCAGTCAACCAGCAGTTCATATCACATTCAACCGACAGGATCTCAAAAATAACTTGAAAGAATGATTTTCACTTAAATTTAACAAGATTAGTTTGTGGTATTATATTATCTGTCAATCCCTCTCTACCACCAGTAGCTCTCAAGACTATAAACTAAATTAGATGAGAATAAATGCCTAAAAGATACCAGAATCGTCATGGAAATCAATAATGAAGATCCCACTAATGCCTGTAACACTAAGAAAAGCACAAATAATTTGAAATTAGAACGTAACAGCACCAACTTCCATGCATTTATTTCTGGAAATTAGCACACAGATAGCTTCCATCAGCTGCAGAACATGCTGCTTCTTGCCCAAACTGGAACATTAAACAAACCTGAGAAGGGATGAATGAGAACACTGAGTGGAAGGAGATAAGATGATGCCCCCAGGCACCTGAGAGGAATCTGGGACAGGGTGGTTCTGTTGAGATGTTGAAGATGAGATCTGAATGGATTTAGGCAGGGGTATGGAAATGCATGGGAGAAGTGAGGGTCTCTGTGGGGTGAACAAAAAAAGCTCAAGTCATTTTTGTGCAGAAAATGCAAAAATCATTAATTCTTTTGTACATTGAATAAACTTTATTTACTTTTGATGCAGTATGGATATATTAGAATGTTGTACTGTTATCAGCGACTACTAATATAAAAGACGTAGGCATATTGCTTGACTATTATGTACATTATCATACCATCCACCCGGAAATTTTAGGAATATGCAGACTGTACTGTGTAAGTCACTGAAAAAAGCAGTGACATCTGCTTTCTTTAAAAAAGCTTAGTTTATGTGTCCAATGACATGTCCACAGACACAATATAGAAAGGTGAATGAAATAAAAAGAGTAAAAAAATTGTTTGTGTGAAAGGAACAGACTCCAAAGGAAATGAATCTCAGTCAAAGGAAAAGGAGAATTTTAAGAAGGATTATAAGACAGAGCTACGATATGGCTTTGAAAAGACACAAGTGAACTCCACACAAACCCAAGAATGAATGCAGATGTATTGAAAATTTAGCAAAGGCTAATGTAAATATAGCCATCACATTACCAAAATAAAATGAAAGATGATAGAATAGGGATAGTCAATGAAGGCCCTTCAGGTGATGGCAAACAGCTTATATTTTATGTGATAGCAAGAAATGGATCTCTGGAAGAATGCAAGAAGTGAAGTGACAGAGTCAAAATTAACCCAGAAATTAACAATTCTTTACTTAAAATGCATGATATGATAAACTATATTAATGTCTGTCACCTTCATACAGTATCCACAAAGTCTTTCATCTTTAACTACAACAGGCATTAGCCTTTTATGCTTTGGAAATTTGGTGGGCCACACTGTAGTATTTTTTGTTTTCTGAATTGCAATTAAACATATCAGCAGAAACACAGAAAGACAAGGGAAAAGCTGTCTCTGTACTCTGGCTCTAACAGTTGGCTCCCAGCATGTTTGGAAGTCCAGAAGAAACAAAGATGTGACAGCTGCTGCCTCTCTCAAGCTGCTGTAGTTGATGAGTGCCCTTCTGTAAAATATTCAAGATCTGCCCATTTGCAGTCGTCAGTTCATCTTTCAGCAAACGGCCCCACTGCACCCACCATCAAAGCAGCCTCTACTTCAACTGAAGGAGAAAAAGGACAAAATATCAGCTGATGCAACAAAATTCTGGATCTCAGAATGGCTGAAAGGGGCCTAGTTTGAGGCTTTTTAGTGTAGTTTTTTCTTCCATGAAGAGCTTCGAACCTGTTACATTCTTAGAGAACAGAAAGTTAATGAGGAAAGCTGGAACCAGGTATTCAGGGAAAGGAAATTTAGTTCACTACTTCAGCCTGTCATTTCATGTTTTCAGAGGTGAAGGGCATATAATACATATATTTCCTCTGAAACAGGTGGCAGGGAAGTGGTCTGGAAGGCTATCAGCCAGTCAGCTTCACAGACCTGGAGAGCTCCTCTGGGCTGAAATCAGGTGTTGCTACAGCAGTTTCAGCAGCTTTGGGCTCACATGGGCAATGTGCGGTGTCAGTGTCACTGGTCTTGCTACACTCTTTGTATAAACCCAGCATTTAAAATCCTTAGGCTATATCCACGTTACAGTGAAAAAAAAATGACCCCACAAACATGACAATTTTCAAGTGTTTTCTCTAAATAAAATGAGACTTGAATAGAATATTACTGAACAAATACAAGATTTTTTTTTTTCTGGTAGGCAGATCTATTCACTAAATCTTCAAGCTCTGGGCTAAGAAAGAGAAAGACTGTATCATAGCCTTTAACATAACGCTATAACATTTATAATAACCACAAATATCATTTTACACCAAAGAATACAGGAAAAATTGAATGCAATGTTTGCAAAACATATCCCATATTATTTCTGAATTCCAAATATCAACCATCTCATTCAAATTTTGGAAGTATATTTATTACTCTATTGCCAAATATAAGTTCCAGTCTAACAAAACCCAAAACCTGGTTACACAACCCACTGTAAAGTTTAAGAAACTATTCTTATACACTCCATCAAGGCCATGACACTTCTCTGCTTCAGCAACAAACAGTAATTGCTATAGCTTATTAGCAACACTTTGGTATCACAGCTCCATAAAATCTTAACAAAGAAACATCACTCTCATAGGAGCCTGAAGATTGAGTACAAGATGAAAATAGAGTGGATAAAGAAAGACATGGGTAGAGCAAGGAAGCAATGAGATTCTGAGAGCAGTTGCACCAGCTGCCCAATTACTATTGATTTTTCCATGGGCATCATCATAGAAGTGAGTCTGAAGAAGAACTGCAATGACTTCATAGGATTTTAGAAGGAGTTCCTCCTTGGAAATACTTCCACAGTGCTTGCCAGAAATTTGTAAAAAATAGTATAATATTGTACAAGGGGGATCAGGTAAGTATTTTTGAAACATCATACATCTAACACTCGTTTAGGAACCATATACTGAACACACAAGTCTTTCATGAGATGCCATATCTTTCTCAATTTATATTTTAATTGCTTTAATACTGAAGCAGAATTTCTTACTGAATGTAGGACTAGCATGTGTTAATACAGCAGCTGTTCTAAACCTTGGAGAATGAAAAAAAAAGAGACAGACTGTACTACATTACACTGCTTAGAAAACCTATCAAAATCAGTAAAAAAATACTCAGGATTAACTATGAGAAGAAAATGCTATAGAATTCTTGCACCAAACAACCCTACTGTTTATATAATAAGCAAAGATCAAGATTTAAACTAATAACAATTTGCAGCCATTTTTCTACAATGTAACACTTCGTAATTCCACAGTTTAACCTTTAAAAGTTTACATACAGTTTGTAGTTTAAAAATTACTTCTTAAGTAGTTTGACATGTAAACTATAAGAACATTCTTGTGGAAAAGCTAAGTGAGCTAAGCTCAAAGAAGTAAGACTACATAGCTCCTCATACTTAAATCTGAATATTATTGAAATAAAATACATTAACTAAAATTAGTGTACATTACATGACTTCTAAACCCTTCAAAAGACAAGTGATAATGAATTGGTTGCACAAAAAGGATAAAAAGGTATAAAAAATACTTGTTTTTCAAAAGCACCTGGCTTTTGATGACAGTATGAAATACTTTGAAATTGCATTCTAAAAGCATCTTTGTTTCAAGCACAGTTAGCTCAAAAGGTAGCTATTTTATTTGCTTTGGATACTTCAGTTTAACAGCTCATTTTTAAGAGCTGAGTTTCTAAACTGTTACTGCACAGTTAGTCCTACATTATAAATCATATAATTTTTTGCAGAAGGGAACCACGAATAACTTCATAGTTTAGGAGAAAGCCTCATGACCTGTACGCTTAGGATGAGTCTCACATTGTGATGTTGGTAATTTTACTCCTCACTTCTGGGACAGACTAACACAAATTAAGCAAGTCAAAATTTATGTTCAAGAACTCTCAGAATACCAGGCTGTCTCCCAGAAACAGCAGGAACAGCAGAAAAAACCCTGGGTTAGTGCTCCTCTTCTTCCCTTACCCTCTCCCCTCTCCACAAAGTAAAAAAAAAAGTTCACTTTACCAAGAATACAAAATTAAGAATGAAGCATTTAAATGTGCATGCCTATTTTATGTATGGATGGCACAGATGCCTGTAATTAAGATGCAGCAGAAAAAGTTAGGCTAATTCTAGTTTTTACACGTTTATAGTAAAGATTTAAGATCTGTCAAATTTTAATTACTTAAAAATTATTCTCTCTGGACACCTGTATCTAGGAGAATTTTTCTGCAAAGTTTGAAGTAACAAATGCACTTGGAAAGCTTCAGAATTGGTTATAGAAAAGAGCGGTGGTATTTAGGGATTTTTTTACACACTGAAACACGCTGAGGTTTGTGCCAAAAGTTCTAAGTCATAAGCAGGAAATAATGAAAGCATCTCTGCCACTTTAAACCTCTGTGAATGGAACTTAACATTATCAAATACTTGTTAAGTTTTACACATCAAAATACAGAACAACAACAAAAATGCTATGCCAACATCTCACCCTTCATACAATGATCATCAATATAACATTCTCTGTGCTTTAAATACCAAGGTTGAAAAGTGGCAATAATGTTGAGAGTTGACTTGAATAAAACATAGTGTGTGCTAGTGAGAGAATTAATTATTTCCTCATTTATATGCTTGTGGGATAGAGAGTCTAGCAACTTAGGTTACAATCTCTTTATGCTGGCATATGTACCCACAAGTTGAAGGTTAAAGATATTGCTCAATTTAGTAATTTGAGACTTTGGCTTACTGACTCAGCTATAAAGACTTTCATCCAGGTGGAAAATTTTCTTTCAGACACATTTCTTTCACAACTGTAGTTTGTGAAGAAAAAAGGATTTTAAGAATGGCTTTGGTTTTCTTTGAACTGATGCATTTAAAGGGATGCAAGTGGGGCAGCTGCAGCATAGACTAGAAACAGTTTAAGAAAAAGCTC
>VZTR01023981.1:57348-73717 GCA_013400775.1 Chaetops frenatus | reverse complement strand
TCTAAGCCATAAGCAAAGAAAGAAGTTCTACGATAGAAATAAAAGAACTTTTAATGTTACTTTTTTTCTCTGTTGTTTTCACAGCTAATATTGCTGAGAAGTTTGGGTGCATCAACTGGGGAGTTTTCTACTCACTCCTGCCTGGCATAAACTTCAGCTCACATGCCCAAAGAATATTACAGAATCACAGACATAATTTTTTTTTTTAATCATTATTTTAGAAGCCTTGTTACATTTCTCTCTCACAGTCTTTCTTAAATAGCAAAACTTTGATATAAACCCCATTCTTTATATTCTGAACCACAACATCCAGGTCACTAGATTCTTACATCTTGTGTCTGCTGGAACATTTCACTATTGCATCCACTGTTTCAATTTCTTATTATGCCTGAAAACAAAAAACTCTCTGTTCATGCAGGAATGTGTCATAACAATAAAAGAGCATCTGTGCTACAACAAATACAGTGGCATTTGTACTGGCTGAGGCTCACCAGTTTGAAGCAAATTTTCATCTTAAATTATTGCTATACAGTTGTAGAGAGCTAGGAATGGTTTTATTTTACTGGCTTAGCACACAGACTACATCATACATAATCAGCCTATATAATCAAATTATTCATCCTTCGAAGTATTTTAACAATTTTCAACTTCAACAGCTATTTTCATGAGAGTGGATCAAACCAGATCCAGACATCTCTTTGGACATTGTCCAGTGGTTATGCTAAAAGCTAAAGGCAGGCAGACAAGAAGGCTGTTCAAAGGTATCTGAGGCACGATATAATCTCGGCCAAACTTGATGATCTGAAACTATTATGTCAAAGCAACGTCTGACCTAGGTAAAAGGCTACTTGATACAGCAAAAGATAACGATGTATACCTGCAGATTTTAGATGAAAACTAGTGCCCAGATTTGTGAAACAGTCCATGATTTTCCAGAGAAGAAAGAGAGCAAGTTTTAGGTATTAGGAAATAAAGAATCCTTGATGGCAGTAAGGGCTCCTATCCTTGCACTTAAGAAGATTGAAATATAATTAATTAGAAAGAATCAGGATGGTGCTGAACTTCTGGCAGAATCTCAGATATCCTCTCCAGAGGAATTCTCTGGAGACACCAAAATGACCTTAAAATATGTTAAAGACCTGCAGGAGTTGCATTTCTGTTTTATTTAGCTTCGGTAAGCTATGGACAAACAGTTCTCTTTAACTGCAAACTTAGAAATTGATAGAGTCCATTATATTTCCCAACAGCAGTCAGTCCTATTTATTACAGAAAGCTGTAAAAAGCTTAATTAGACAATGAATAATCTGCTAAGGGAAGAAATTTCTTTATTCCAGCAACTTAAGTCATTGATTTTGTCCTGAAAGCAGAATTCTTATATTCACTATATTAACTATATATATATCTATAATCACTTATATTAACTCATGAGTCTTGTTACTGTTTACATCCACAGTGTCCAATACTTAAAAAGTTGTAATAGATTCTTGGAGCCAATGTGTTCTTGAAATTCCGGGTTCAATTGAGTTTCAGTTTGGAAATCTGAAAAATTATCTCACTTCTAGCACAACCTAGGAAAGTAAAACCTTTAATCTTTTATAGCTCCATTGCACAACTTAAAAAAGAGGAATTACAAAAATAGGAAATCAGCCTTTACAAAAATAAAAAAGCAAAACCTACAGGTTTTGGTTTTTTTTTTTTCAGCTCTGTAGATTTGGAAGGGTTGTAGCATAAATTAAAAATTAGGTCTGACAAAGACTGGTAAGAATCCTTTGCTGTTTTGGAAGTTATTTCAGATTGATTGTAAAAAAAAGTGTTAATCCTCAAAAGTAAATCTGAATTTTGCTTAGGAATAAATATCTAAGATTCTAAATGGGGAAAAAAATAGTTTATTCCTACTTTGAAAGAATTTGATCCCTAACAACAGTTCTGTTTCAAGACATTAGTTAAGGCAAGCTGATGATGATTTTCATTATATGCATACTCAAATGTTATTAATGATAACTAGATAATCTAATTATCTCATTTACCACTTCTACTATTTATATGTCAACATTTTATAATATAATTTATTGTGTAGTTTCATGAAACAGCTTAATATCTGGTTTGCAGCCAAATTTCTATTTGTTTTAGACTTCACAAATAAAAAATCAAATAGACAATATATAACTTCAGTTCTTTTAAAAGTTTGCTGTTACCAATACATGCATTTTTATTTCCCATTTTGTTTTCAAGCATTGTAAATATAATAATGGCTATAATGGATCAGATAATTCCTTGTCTTCTCATCTAATTTCTTGTCCAGAGCCAGAGAGTTAACAGCAGTGTACCAATGAAAAGTACAAAAACTGGGCAAGAACAGATGGATACTTTTACACAACACTCTCCCAGTCTCCAGCAATTTTACCGCTTGATGAATTTTTGAGGTAGATATGCTAGGTTTATATTAATAACCTGTATTGCATTTTTCTTCCACTATGTTGTTCAAAACCTCCCCAAGTCTATGGAAAATTTTAACAGCTACAGCATCCTCAAATTTCACAGCTTAATTATTCATTGTGAAGAAATATCTGGTTTTAACCGGCAATTTGTTAAATTTCATTTTAACTGTCTACAAGAGCTGAGAGGCAGGCAGCAAAGAAACTTTTCATATTTGCTCTCTCCACTCGTGATTTCTATCATATCACCTTCAATAGGTGATCACCCATATGTCATACCAATCTTTTGCTCTTTTACAGATTGTTTAGCCCTAATTCTGAAGAAGTGGATTCTGTGCTATTTTTAGGATAATTTCTGCTTTTCCTGATCTATTTCCAATGCCACTAACACCTTTTTAATTTAGGACATGCAAAATGCATGGATTCACACCATGGAAGCATAGCCTCTATCTTGACACTTAATTTACTTTTTGGAGTGATACTAAGGACGAAGTTAATTTTCTTCAGAGTTTTTAATATAACCTCAAGATCTTGTTTCTGAACTGTAATAATTAAGAGAATAATATTTTATATAAATTTAGGACCCTTTTTTTCCCCAACCACGTGTATCTTTCAGCTTTAGCTATATTAAGTTTTATATCCACCACTATGTCTCATAAAATCCTTTTGCAGTGGGCACTGTTTTGTAGTATTGTCTAGAGACCATCATATCACTACCTACCATCTTTTCCATATTATTTACCTTCACATTCAACAGCAGAGGTCCTAGCACTGATCTGTTTGGGACTCTATCAGTAATCTTCAACCAGTGTGAAAACTGTCTCTTTATTTCCATACATATCCATAACCATCTTCAAACCAGTGACTTCTGCATGCAATGGACCTTCATTCTTTCCCAAAGCTGTTCAGATTCTTGAAGACATCTATGTAAGGGATCATGGGATATGCCACTTTAAAATTCAATCAGATTATAACAAACGTATTTTGCCAAGCTCTTCAAAGAATTTCAGTAAGTTTGTGAGATCAGACTTTTCCTTATGGCATTACATTGACTGATCCTCAGGACATCACATTTATCGACATGTCTGCTAATTATTACATCCTATTACATCATTTCTGCTAGTATTCCAGGAACAGCATCTTGCTTAAGGCATCTGGTCTTCAACAAGCCTGTCTTGGAATCCTTCAAAAATTGCATCATATTAACCCACCTCCAGCAATCTGTCACAAAGTTAGTTCTTAAAAGAGAGGCTAAATATGAAAAAATACAGGGGGGTTGGACAGTTTTAATTAACAAAGAGTTCTAAAGAAAATCATATTTGCACTGAAAAAAAATAACCTGAAAAAGAATTTCCACAGCTTCTCTACAAGATTCAACGCAGATTGTCAGTTGTGAGTTTAGACCTACAAAATCAGACCCTGGCTCTCATCACCAGGTACTTTGGCAAATGATACTTGATAAAGGGATGGTGTCTATGCTAATCTCCTTTTATTTTGCTTGATTCATCCAGAACGAAGGAAACCTTTAAAGCACACCTGAAATGTTTTTTACATTAAGAGAGAATAGAGATATTCTGTCTTTTAAGAATGTTGAATTATTTTAGACTTTCCTCCCCACTTTCTCATGAAAGACCTCTTTCTCTGAGAAATGCTGAATTAATTATCAAGGAAACACTACAGCTAGACGTTATGAAGGAGAGATGAAAGCATAAGAACTCTTATGAGTCTTTTCTCTTACTCTGGTAATGTTCAAGGTATCACATATGCAGACCTTGCTTCTCTTTACTGCTCTCTACTTCATTGCAACAACAAATAAAAAGAAACTTCTGCCCAAAATTACCCCTCTGCTACAATTTCCTTGTTCCCATGTTCTCCTGTAGTCTGTAAGGCTTGTCACTCTCTTTACGGCTCTTCATTTCATGTTTCCTGGGGAAGAACAAGGAGACACATCACAGAAAACCCTTGCATAGCCAAAGCACACATGAAAAATTTCACCTCTCTTCCCAATACGAAGAAAATTTCTCTATTCAGAAACAGATTTAAGCATTCAACACTATTTATACAGTCATAAAATATTTTACTTTTTATACTTTAAACCACAACACTGCAGTCTAAAAAAAGGGAATCACTACGAAAAGATTTAGATTGTAATTGGCAGTTTTGCTGGACTGTCACAGAACCAGATCACCTGAGGTACCAGATTTAAGCCTATTCAATCTCAGATTGCTAATGGTCTACAGTAATGCTCCCCTCCTGAGCAAAAGCCTTTGGCTTGCTATCCAGTACCCAAGGTCCTCTCATGCCTTGTCCACTCCTTGACCCTTGCGTATTGTCCAGATTTTGTTAGGATGTTTCTGTTGTTTGGGTTTTTTTAATGGAAAACTGCTGCCTTACCTTTTTTTACAGACAGTTACTGTGCCAGGAAGCAAGCATTCTGAAAAGCAGCATTCACTAGACTTAGATTCCCCTTGTGCCTAATAATGCTTGCTCATACCACCATCTACTATCAAAATACATAATGTGGAGTTCACAGTTTATGTTCATCACTGCCTCTGTTCCTTCCACATCTGCTTCATAGAGATCCCAGAGTCATAAGAATGACTGACAGTGCTGAAGCACAGCTACCTCACCGGTGGATCCAGTACTTCTGGTAAGGTAAGGTGACTTTTAGGACCTCTGTGTCCCTTATTTGCTGCTACACTGGACAGGGAGGTCCTGCAGAACAGAAAGATCCAGGTCACCCTCCTGACACAGGAGGTGTCAGTGACACTGCACAGGAGGTTCTCAGTCAATGCTATTTCTGAATGCTGCTCACAAAGTCACAGAGGACATCTGCACATGGGCTTTCCCTGCTGTGGTGGTACTGCTGGGACTGGGACATGCATTCGCATTCCCCTTCCTGCTGCCTCCATAGCTGGGCATGCCTCCTCACATAAGGGAAGACTTTAATGTCTACCAAATCTGCAAAACAGTGACAGCAGATATACAGCCCAAGATGGGGTGCATGGCCACTTGAGACTATGGAATCCAGCCTGCTGATGTAAATGAGGGGGTTAGCTGCTGTTTACTAAGTCACCATGTCTCTCTTTCAGCTTGACAAGCCCATTCAGCTTCCTCTACCGTGACTCATAAAGCAGTTCTTGTGAAGCCTGACCTGTGCCTAGGAAGAGTTCAATCACCAATCCAGCTTTTACTAGGTACTGGCAAACTTATATATGGCTGTCTGAAAATGAGACAGAAATCCACTGGGGTAAGGTTCAAGAATACAGAGTTTGTTAAAAGAAAAATCCCACTGCCAGCTGCAGAGATTTGTGGGAGCAAAGACAAGCAGTGGTAGACGAGACGTAAGCTGAGGGAACCAGTTCTATTAGTCTCAGCAGCCTGCAGAGTTCTGATGCTCAGGAACCCCTTGGTGACCACCTATGAAAAACCTGCTCCAGTGCCAATGTAACACACAGGCACTTATTTAAGAATAGTTCTTCCTGCTTGTAAAGTAAAAGGCACCCCAAGAGAACACTCCCTACCCCCACTGTCTGCCAGGAAAAAGCCACAAGAGAAGTGCGTTTCTTTTCCCCTACGCTTTTTATTATTTTCTTGGGTTCTTCTCCTCCTTAGAGCCCACTTCCCTGCTCAGATCAGTGTGAGACCTCTATCAGACTTCCCTGAAAGCTTGAGAGATTATGAAGTAATTTTTATAGTTACTATGAAGCATGCACTTAGCAGGCTGGAAATCTGCATCTAGTATCTTTTTATGACACTAATCTTGCTTGCTAAACTTGCACTGTAGTTTCTGAGTGGTTTTAAATGACACCAGAGCTGATACTGCCCTTTTTGTTTCTGATCCACTCCTTCTGTTCATCCATACTTCCACAATTTCCCTTGTTGGTTTTTTTTTTTTTTTGTGACTGCACAGAGAAGCAGAATAGCTCTAATTCAGATCAATTCCCTCTTCTGGGTTTTCTTCCTGGATGCTGATGGTCCAAACATCAGAGCATGGCAGCAGCAATAGGGAGGCAGGACTATTTGAACCAGCTTACTGTATGGAGTGGAAATACTTTCAAAACAGCGTTTGTTCATCCTGAAGTGCAGACAGAGGCAGAAACATCACCAATGTGCAAACTGTGCAAAGTTGGTTGGGTGCTAGAGGCAAGGCAGTACCACGGCATTAGTTCAAGTCAAAACGGTGTTCATGAAATTTCTTTTGTAGTCCAGCATTATTTTATCAGCCATTACTCTAACAACAGCCATACACTCAGAAAGGGATAGTGGATGGAGCATGGACTAGAAGATGTTGCTGGGTGGAGTGGCAAACTGCAGATACAGAGCAGGCAACACAGGCAGCACAGGCTGCTGCAAACTGCACCTAAGCTTCCAATAACCCATGTTTGGCAGTGTACAGAGGAGTATCAAATTATATCAGGATACAAACTCACAACAAATAATTGATATAGGAACTTCACCTCAGCCCTTGACAAAAAGGTCAGCAAAACGGGTACCCCTGTCTGAGTCCAGTTTTAATTTCACTAAACAAAATCCCCCATGATTGTTAATAGCAGCAGCTGATGCTATTCAGGTGTCTGACACTAGGCAAGCACGAATGTGGAAAGACAACTAAAATATCTCTCAAACAGGCAGTGAAAGGACAAAGGTGAGTTTACATTTACTAGAGGGAAAAATCCAAGCTCTCCAACCCTGGCAGTCAAAAAGCAGGTATTGGTGAAAAAGGTTTAGTGTAGCTGCAGGGGCCCAGCAGGACTCCTGTGAGAACAAACTCTACTAAACTGGCACATAGCTTTTTGAACACAATCTTGAAGGGGGGAGCAGTGAGAAATACATCTAGTGTAGTCCCTCTCCACTTGCACTTTGGGAAAGAGATATGTTTTACAACAGTCCCTTCCTTTCCCTCTATATCACTAATCCTGCTGTACCATACTTCATAATAGACTTCAAACTTGCTGGGGAACAATCCATGGACCTGAAGAAACAATACTTTATCAATACAGTTGAGATATTCATTAGAGGATTTAAGTTCTAAGGTCTTCTGAAAATTTCAACAGGCACAAACAGCTTTAAAAACCTACTCCGGTATCACCCTATGTACTCATAAAACATCCTGCACAGCAAGAAGGATGTTCCAACTGCACTGAACTACTCTCTAGAAAATACGCTAAGGGAAAAAAGCAACAGACAAGATAATGAGAGAAATGGAAGACTACTTGTTATTAAGTAGTATCTCTGAAGCAAGCATCTAACAGCTTAAAAACCAGCCATGACTAACAACATACAGTAATCAAAATATACCTCTATAAAGAGAAGAAATAAATATGAGAGACTCCTTTTTCAAATTGTGGTTTGTCTGGAAATCTATTGTGTTGCAACAGAAAGGCATGAGGCTGGAATGTTCCAGGAAACAGGGATGATGGAACCACCTATTCTAAAAGGCATATAATCCACCTATGCAAAAGCTTGCTCATTTTTTCAGGATGTAATCAAGTGTCTGAGTGACATGGAAATCTTACTTCTTTAATCAATTAGAATGGCAAACTGTATTTTAAAAAGCCCAGAACTTTGCATTTTGCAGCCTCATATCTCATTGAATCCATTTTGAAAACAGAATACTACTCTCATATCTTCAACTCTATGTGGATAGATATTAAAGCCACTTTCATTTCATAGAATGTAGCACATTTAAATAAAAATGATTTGTTATCCCTCAACCGTAGGGAACTGGGGCCACAACATAAAATTATTGCATCAGAACATTTCTTGTGTGCCCTCAGGTATTTGGATACAGCAGCTGGGTGGGCACTTTAGAAAGAGAACAGGAATCATCAAACAGAGTTACAGCAAGCAGGCTCAGGCAGTACTGGGGAAAATAAAGTATACAATAACTAAAGCAAAGCATGATTAGGGTCGACTGTCTGGCTTTTAGGAATGTGAAAGGATTTAGTTTCACAGTAAGCCATGGGTAGACTGTTTCAAGAATATTTTTCTGTTCAAAGTTCATACTGAGGTTTTATGTTTCAAAAATACTTTTTTGAACACCTCCATTTAGCACTAACCCAGTCTGCTTTGATCTGAATGTCATCATTCCTTTGAAGAAGTTAAAATATGCTGAAGACTCAGAAAATACTGTTTGGTTTTGCTAGAAATGGTATTATTCACACAGAGGTTATTCCCAAAAAACACATGATTTGGGGGTTAGGATTTCTTCCTTTGTGCTCATGAGTAGATTTTAAAATTGAGAACCTTAGTATATTTCCAAAATAATGATGGACACAATTATCAATAACTCTTCATGACTACCCTAATGCCACAACCTAACAAAACTGAAATTAATTCAGTATACTTCTCAGGTTTGTGACTAATTAAAGAGAAACTTGACCTATTATCTTCATAGAAAAGCATACAAATAGCTAAAAGAAGGGGGGGGGATAAAAAAGTTAACCAATCATCTTCTTAAGGACTTATTTAAAAAGTCTGGTTCTTCATACTGATTACTTACTCATATATACATGCAGCAAAAAATCAACAGGATTTTTAAATGAACTTAAGAGGTATTTCCATGAAATAAAGACCAAATCAAGATGCGACTTACATTGCATTTACATAGTAAATTTTACATAGTAAAATTATGTGACTGTTTTATTCAGGTTTGCACACTTTACATTGCAAATACATCCAGAGTAACAAAGAATAAACCCTCCAAATTTTCTCTTTTTAATTAAAGATGACAACAAACTATTTTATACTAGAACATGCTGCCTAACTCCTATTCCAGACAAAAGAATTTAACTTTCTATTCCTTTATTAAGTAAGTAATTATAAACTTCAGGTAGCTTGCCTTTAGGAGAAAGTCTGAATTTACGAATTCTGGGGAGAAAAAAACCCAAACAAATGAACCACAAAAACATACCCAACCTCAACAAACAAATAAAAACCAGAATAAGCCTGTATTCCAATTACAATTATTAATTTATTTCATTGCCTGAAAGAATGCACAAGTAATTGGACTAATTCTGCATAGTAAGCCATATTACAGAAAAAACCCTTAACACAAAACACTCTGGAAAAAAGATCTCATTAAGGATCAGTATATTTCATGACAGACACGTGAAAATTCAAAGCATTAAACTGATCACTTAAAATCTTTGACTACACAGAAGTCAGGTTAAAAAACAGGGTTTGAGCCACAAAGTACAGTTTATTTAAGACAACAATATTGTTCTCTTCCACAGAATTCCACAGCACTCTGGGCCAAACACATCAGCTGGGTCAGAATCAGTCGTATGCAGAGGAGGGAGAAAACAGTTGTGCAACCATATCATGTCATATGGAGCAAGCACTTATTTACATTGGAAGGAACCCCTGGAGGTCAACAGCTTCTATCCTTTACTCAAGGCAGTCTTCAAAGGCTGCTCAACACCATTCTCAATTAAGTTCAGAGTATCTCCAAGTATGGAGATCCCACAGCCTCCTCAGACTACTTATCCCAACATCTGACCACCCCAATGATGCAAATCTTTCCCAATGTCTAATTGAAACATCCCTTGCTGGAACTTCCTCTGTTGTCTCTACCCCATCACCCAACTCCTCCAAGAAAAGTCTGGTTCCGTTTTTTCTGTACCCTCCCATTAACTGAAAACAAGATCCACCACCCTAGTCTTCTTTGAACACTGAGGACACCCAGCTCTTCCAGCTTCTCTTTTCACATCATGTGCTTCTGTACCTTAATTATCCTGGCAGTCTTCCTCTAGGCCTGCTTTAGAATGTCAGCATCTCTCCCACACCAAGGAGCACAAAACTAGACAGTTTTTGATGGCATCACACAAATGTCAAGCTGACAGAAATACTCACTTCTCTCAGCTACTGCCTTCATTCTTGCTCAAAGGTACCTTGCTGACTCACATTCAACTCTGTGTCCACCAGCAAAGCGATGTCGCTCTCTAGCCATGGGTTCCCAGCCTGCAGTGCTGTGTAGAATTACTGTGTTCAGATTCTGCTGAACACCAACCATGAGGTTCTTGTCAGCCCATTTCGCCAGCCTGTGAAGGTGTCTCAGAGGAGCAGCCCTACCCTCCAGCCCACACAACCTTGTGTCATCAACAAGCTTGCTGACGGTGCATTCCATCACCTCATCCAGGTAGTTAATTAAGATTATAAATGCAAAGCTGCACTATTTAATTTTACTGAATCCTAATTATCATGTCCTGAAAAGGATAAAGGACTTTCACGCAGTTTAAATTTAACTAATTAACAGGTTAGTAAATGGGACGTTACAAAGAACTTGTACTTCAACACCCAAGTAAGTCACCAAATAAAGCCTCTTCAGTATTTTTTTTTAATGGGCAGTTTGCACTTGGTGACTCACTGAAATAGCTCCAAAGAAAGATTTCTCTTCAACACATCCTTCTAAATATGGACAACTAAATACACAAAGTATCTGTGTCAGTGACTCTTAAAGTCTTGGAAAAGGGCCTAAATTAGGAGCCATTGTATATTTATACTGCAATAAGCAACAGAGCTGTTAGTAATGTCTCCGTACTGCAGGCTGTGTACTTCCATATACAAACTTTCAGAGAACGCACGTAACAGGAATTCTTTAATAAAGAACAAATGCTTTGCCTTAGAATATTTAACTCACAATGCTTCATAGGCCTAGATTATTTGCTAGTGCAATTTTGCAGTAGATCTATTTCTACAGAATAAATATGTGAGATCATTGCTGAAGAATTGTGCTCTGCTACCATGAAGTCTGCTATACAGCTGGGTTCCAAGATTTGAACTTTAAAATATCAAAATCCTCAACTTATGGGTATATAGATAACTTCAACTATTTAGCAAACATGAATGAACTTGCACCAGTCAATGAAGTTCTTAAAATGTTAAAGCATATAACCTGCATTATTAGTACAGCTGGAACTGAAAACTCTGTAATTTCACAATTACTGTTCCCAAGACAGCCTCCAATCATCTCACCACCACAGGTACTTCTCTATTTGTGAACACTAAGTCCAGCAGGGCACCTTCCCTAGCTGGCTTACTTGCCATCTGTGTCAGGAAGTTCTCTTCCAGACACTCAGGAACTGTTTCCTCTTGACTGTTTCCTCTCCACTGCACTGTAGTTCCAGCAGACATCTAGTGAGTGGAAGTTCCCCAGGAGAACAAGGGCTAGCAGGGCTATTCCACCAAGTCTCCTTCCTTGCCTATGCCTTCTGAAGAGTTTACAGAGTACTGCAGCCCTTCAGCTGTGAGTCATCACACAATGACCATGTTTCTGTAATGGCAATTATATCATCGTTTTCCTGCTGCACAATGGCTTCCAGCTCTCCTGTTTGTTGCCTGTGCTGCATGCACTGGAGCAGAAGCACTTCAGTCAGGCTTTTTATACATCTACTTTTTTGGGGGAAGAAGTCCTAATTCCTGAAGACCTATCTCAGATGTTTCTGTGGTTTCTAACACATGGATAACCACTGGTCTTTGGTGCCACATGGATCTTCATCCCCTATCTTCACTGAAATGGAAAATCAAAGGACATCACTAGCACACCTCCTTCAAACATGGGTGTGCTGCCTCCAGTCTTATCACTAGTGAGCCTGATTTTATCAGTTTCCCCCTTCAAGTCTACTTTAAAGCTTTTCTAATGAGCCCTTCTAACTCCTGTGCAAAGCAGGTGTAGACCATCTGTTGTCAGCAGGCCTGGTGTCATGCAAACCAACCCATGATTAACCCCCCCAAAATTCTGACAGTGACACTAGGCTTGGAGCCAGGAACTGATCATTCCCTCATCATTCCCTGCAACTGGAAGGATAGAGAAGCACACTATTTGTGCTCCTGATTCCTTAACCAAGGCCCTAAAGTTTCTCTTCATTGCTCTCATACTTCTATTTGCAACTTCATTGCTGCCTACCTGAAAAAAAAAAAAAATCAATAATGGATATCAATCTGAGGGCCATACCAGGATAGGAAACTTTCTATCCAAGTCTTTAACCCAGGCCTCAGGGAAGTAGGAGACTTCCCCACAAAGTGGGTCCTTCTCTTTGAGCCTTCTGCTCCGCTCAGAAGGAGGATTCCTGTGGTAACAATCCACCCTTTTTGCTTTGTGGGAGCAGGGTATAGGTCAACTTAACCTTGGCAGCAGCAAGCTAGATGAACCATCATCTGTTACTGTTTGGTTTCATGTGCAGAGCCTCCTAAGTATTATGTAAGGGCATTTGAGAAGGTAAGGCAGTCACAGAGGAGACACACCTCTGCTACACTGGGCAGGAACTTGTCACCATTGGCCCTTATCCTTTAAAGTCACTGCACTCAGCCAGGCAAAGAGAGCATAGGGAGTCCTCCACATCACATCCACTGCAAGTTCATCAGGTGTGTCAAAATGGTAATCACAAGCCACTGGGAAACTCCTTTAAGTAGGGAAAATGCCCAAAAAACTTATTAACATTTTTTCCAACATAGAAGCCTGCACATAAAAACTATTTTATACAGGAGTAGTAACATAGTGCCTCAGCTGTCACTATGTAATATATAAACTACACTAAGTTATTGTCAAAGAATAACGTTACTATACTGAAGGTTGTGTGCAAACATTGATTTCTAGGTGTAAGTTTACACACAAACAAAAAACTTACTCTTAGAGGATTCATTTTGTCCCCTTGTCTTCCTTGCAGTACATAACTGAATACAAAAGTTACAAGAGTAACTTTTCTTTGCAACACTGTAACACAGCTGCTCCATTAAGTCACCTGAGCTAGGAAGGATCCCAAGCACTGTTGTTCCTTGTCCTGTCAAAACAGGCACCAGTAAAAAGTCTTTCTTGTGGGCTCCCTTTCTATCCTGAAAGGTTGCAACAGCACCATCTCAGAGCCTTCTCTTCTCCAGGGTGAGCAACCCCAGCTCTCTTGGCCTTTCTTCACAGGAGAGCTGCTCCATGTTTGTGTCCCTTCCCCAGACCCGCTCCAACAGGTTCATGTCTGCTGTTTGAGGGACCCCATAGCTGGATGCAGCACCCTAGGTGGGGTCTCTCTCACCAGAGCAGATGGGCAGAATCCCCTCCCTCACCCTGCTGGCCATACTGCTTTGCATGCAGCCCAGGATACAACTGGCTTTCTGGACTGGCAGTGCAGACTGCCAGCTTATGTCCAGTTTTCCACCCAAAATACTCTCAAGTCCTCCTTGGCAGGGCTTCTCTCAATCCCTTCACCCCCCAGCCTGTATCAATACCAGGAGTTGCCCTGACCCGGGGGAACCTTGCACTTGGCCTTCCACTATCACAAACAAAGACCAATTTGTCTGGTTCCAATAACTCTGGAAAACAGACAGCAGTTATGAAGAAAAACAGTAGTTGTTAAACACTAGGTAGACTTCTCCGTCTTGAGCTTTTAATGTAAAATGTAATATAATCCTGCATGAAATAACCTTTCCCTTTAAAATTTACACATAAGTGTGATTTCTATAATGCTACATTGAAAAGTACGTGGTACGTATTTAGGGAGGAGGAAGCAAAAGAAGCAAAAGTCTTGCCTGATGATAATGATGTTGAAGACAAAATTTTCCAACATTTCAGAATTTCCACAGGGCTGCTCTTCAAGCAAAACAGATCTCTCTTTCCTATATATCATTACCAATTATGCAAACACAGTAATATGATTAGAAACGTAACTGGTTCAGCACACATATCAGTAACCTCCAGCTTCTCAATTTTCTTTCTTACTGGCATGAGTCACCTTAGCAAAGCTGACAAAACTTCAACAGTGACAACTGCAGACAGCATCTAGTTATCAGATTCCAAGGTGAAGTTAATGAACTACTCAGGTAACGGTAAATACACGACATCTGAACAGCAAAAATAAATCCAACAAACAAAACCCCTCAAAAACAAATAAACAAATGTCCCAAACCAAAAAACAACAACAAAACAATCCCTCCAATACACAAAACAGACCAAAAAAATCTTAAAAAACCCAGAACAAACAAAAATCCAAAATATCACAAAACTTGCTAGCCAAACCAGTTAATGATTAATAAACAAAGCTCTACTACTGAAACAAAAAGAAACAGTGATAAGCAATCACAGCAGAGATGTCACGGACCACGAGTGATAAACTGCTCAGAACAGAATAAATCAGCCATAGAGTTAACAAGAGTTTATATAGTGAACAAAGACATAATGACATTTTCTAAAACCATTTTAATAGTTGTTCTATTATATAAAATCTGACAGCTTTAGAAGGCATTCCTTTTCATACTTACATGCTCTTTTTTCTGAAGTGTGTAGCCCAGACAAGAATATATAACAAATACATGTAAACTCATGTGCAATATGTAACTACATCCAGGAAACTTCATGTTTTACGCAATAAGCCTAATAATGTACTTACATACATACCTAGTCCTATCCAGATGTGTCTGGCACAAGTGAAAATTAAACTTACAAACTTACATAAACTTGCATAAAACTTACTTGCCTAACTTTTGGGCTTTGGCTATTGATATTATTATTATAGTGCCATTGTTGTAATTTTTTTCTTTCTTTTTAAATAATTTTCCTTCATGATACTCTGCTGATGCATATATATATGAATTCAGAGCACCACAAACATTGTTTAGCTTTTTAGTAGATTTATAACAATATTTTAATTTAGGAATAATAGATTGTATTATTAAAATATATTATTCTTTTGATTAAGGACTGAAGTAAAATATGTTGAAGAAGTAATTGACTGAGTACAGGATCACAGAAAGCCTCGGACTTAAAGTCTGCAGAAGCCTTCTCTATAATTTGTAAATACAACCATTTACTCTTTCCATGTCCACAAAAAAGAAAAAAAAGTTGCTATAAATTCTACCAATTTACATCTATGTAGACATCTTAATGAAACAAGTCACATGTTCTGAGTAGTTGAAAAATGTTGTTGCTTTCCTTATGACTAAAGCCTTTTTTCCCCCCCAAGGAAGAAGAGTAATTTTCCTCTGTATACAAGAGAGATTAAAGAGAAATTAATCCACCACACTTCATACTGAAAATCAAAAAGATGAAAGTAAGGATAAAACAGCCATATATGTAAGGAAGACATAGTCTCTCCTCATTGCTTAACTCTACAACCAAAATCCTCTCAAAAGCCATCTCTCTCTTTAGTGAATGTACTTAAATTACAGCACATTATGTCTGCAACTAAAACTCAATTTCTGGAACTGGTAAGCACAGAAATGCACTCAAAGAAGGTGCAATCAAGGACGGTTAGTCATAATGGAGGGATCCATGCAAACAATTTAAGCTGTAGTATTAGTGCTTTACTCCGCTGACAATGTTTTCGTGACTCTGTATATCCTCTACCCACTATTTGAACTGTAAATAAGAGGTAGACTGACTAGTCATGAATTATTAAGATTAATTTTTAAAAGTTGCCCAATTTTCAGTATGTGCTTACACATGCCTAGGCGAGGGATACTGCTACTTACATAAAACTGCTACGGTATCAAGACTGAATTTTTTCCACTGAGGGAAAAAAAAAAAAAAAAGACCCACACCCCCGAGATCACGAGCGTTTATTTTCATTCAAGGGCTGCTCTGGCGGCGTTACCGAGCCAAGAAGCCAGGACACTTTGTCACAGCTCGCCCCGCAGCACACGCTCCCACTCCGGCCACTCACACTTCTTCCCTTCTGCCTTCCAGGCAGGATTTCCCGGCTACGAACAAGGCGGGCATGAGCCCAGCGGCGGGACCCGGCTGAAGCTAGGCCATCGGGCAGCTTCAAACTTTACAACGGTCCCGGCCGCCCCGGGGCAGCTGCCACCGATCCCCTCACCCGGCCCGTTCCCGGGCGAGTCACCCCGCCCTCCGCCGGCCGAGAGCCCGGGCCGAAGGCGGCCTCTCTCCCCCCCCTTACCCCGGCGGCCCGCGGCTCCCGCCATCCCCCTTTCCCCACAGCCCC
>VZTR01023981.1:33314-56610 GCA_013400775.1 Chaetops frenatus | reverse complement strand
TCCCGCCCCGCGGGGATTCAGCGGGAGTACCCCTCGGGGCGACGGTGCCCGTGGCTCCTGGGCGCGGCCGGGGAAGTTCGGGGGCGTTTCCCGGCCGGGCGGTACGGGGCGGGAGATGCTGGGGCGGGGGGCCGCCTCCTGCCCGTCGCCCTCCGGCCGTGCTGAGGCGAGGCAGCGCTGTGGGGGCTTCCGAGGCCCCCGGCCTCCCTTCTCCCTGGCGGGGATGGCGGGGCCGGGAGTCCCAGCGGGAGCTACCCTCCACCTCGTCCCGGCGGGTCCTGTGGTGTTGGGAGAAGCCTGGGTGAGGCGTGTGCCTTACACCGGCAGCCTTTGGAATGGGGCCGCGTTGTTAGCAGCTGGGTTTGGTCAGAATCAGTTCGAGGTGGTGTCTTCTAAAGCTGGTTGTGTTTATTGTCACATCCTTACAGCCCCACCCTTATTCATCCTCAGGTTTTTTTTTTCTGGAGTCATATTGCAAGTCTCAGCGCTGTCGTTTTCACAGACATGCTCATTCTGCACTGGATTTAGTGCAGAGCAGTTGTAGAGGGAGTTCGCCCGCTGCTTATTCACCTGTCCCACCACCTGTCATCCAGGTGACCCGGCCGTACCAGTGCAGGTTCCCTATGACCCAAACCCCGTGTATCCAAGCACGTGTAAGGAAACCCAGGGAGCAGGCCTTTCCCAGTTGGGGAAAAGGGGGAAGCAACCATAAGGGATGGTTGTTTCTTATTCCTTTTAAAATTCTAAATATCCCAAAGTATGAGTTCTCATAAGGCAGCTTGTTGCTTATTTATGTTTTTAGATGCTACTGTAATGCAAATCATTAGATGTTTCTCTTTGGATATTATACTGTTCACATACCATCATTAAATCCTCAAATTACTGTATTTATCTTAACTGATGGTGAAAATATCCATGCTGTTATTTTTGTTGAGGTTTTTTCATTATCTTTTCAGGTAGTCTTGATTGCAGGAAAAACACTGGACTAAGAGCATAGGAATCTGAAGACCTCAGTTTCTTCTAGAAGAGGCGGAGAAGCTAGAAACACTAATATTTAAAATCTGTGGAGGAATTAATCTGCAAAAAGCATGTGCTTACTGATGCTATGGAATGAAAGGGTGTTAATTTGCAGATGAAGAAAATGATCAGCTGGAAGGTGGAAATGGTCAGCATAACCTTCTTTCTGGAAGCTGATATGTGAAGCGATTTAGCTTTAGGAGGTTTTCCATATAATTTCCATATAATTTTGTGATTATAGGAATTGTCACCTTGGCTTAAACAGAAGGGTAAGCAAAGCTTTTCCTTAAATCTAAAAGCTTCTATCCACTTTTTTTCAGAAACTAAAGATATATTCCTTTCAGAAGCTCTGTTTGAATGAATTGTGTACCAGTTTGCAGCCCCACTGAAATAAAGTAATCCATATTATAGCTTATTTTTATCAGCTTTGTTACTTGGCTGTAGGCAAGACTGTGTTCTGCTTTGCAGGGGGGAGATGAAAACCAGGTATTTTCTTGAAATCCATTTGGAACTCATAGAAGTGCAGTACTTGTTACAGCACATTTTATAAATTACAGTGCTTGTCACTTTGAAATGGCTTTCTTTTTCAATTTCTAATCTTTTCCAGAGTTCAAAATTTCTTTGGCCTTTTGTCTGGCTTGCAAAATGGGGAAGATAGTTACAAAGTGGAAAAAAAATACATTGCTTTTATTTTAAAAATGGGTTAGAGAACAAGCTTATTTGTATCAAATCTATGTGACATCCTATTTTCCCCTTTCATGAAAAGGAAGCAGAATTATAGCAGCCATTGGCATTTCTTCAGTTAAAGAACAATAAATGAATAATGCAAAGCATCAGTGGATATGAGCACTGCGTCCTGATGTTTAATGTGATGTTGAATGTTTTTTTCAGCTGAACCTTTTCTTCCTGTTTATTCATTATTTCCAGTGATAAAATAAGAAGGAGAGATGGGAAACCCAGAAAACATTGGAGATGCATATGTTGCTGTGATTCGTCCAAAAAATACTGCTAGCCTCAATTCTCGGGAATATCGAGCTAAATCCTATGAAGTAAAACTATTTATTTTCTTTATGTATTAGTTTCTTGGCTTTTAAAATAATATAGTAAATATGTAATAATAGAAGAGAATATAGCCTTGTCCTTTACTCTTTAACCTGCTACAGAGGTCATTCTGACTTCACCTTTCTGCTCCTCAACATTTAGTACTTCTTGAATTTTGTTACTGCTTTTACAGTGGCATAATAAATAGTAATAATATTTTTTAAAGTTCTGTGCTTCTTTCAGCTGTGCTTAAACTTATTCGGTTTCATTATTGTTTGAAAGATTTTGCTGCTTGAAGTTCCCATTGAAGGTCAAAAGAAAAAAAGAAAGAAAGTTTTGCTGGAAACTAAACTTCAGGGAGGCACTGAAATAACCCAGAGCATCTTGGATTATGTATTAGAAGCCACCAAGCCAATTTCACCAGCCAATCAGGGTATCAAAGGTAAAACCATCTTAATCTAATATACTATTGATAGCACAATAAAAATGTTTTTTAAATTGGCATGGCAAGGTTGTGCAGAAACATGAAATTAGTATAAAAATAGAAGATATGTTTTGAGGTTCATCAAAAAAATCTAAACCAATTATACTGCTAAAACCTTTAATTTACCTTTGTTTCTCTTTACCTTCCAACTCTATAAAATGCTTAAGAAAAGATTTTTAATACATGAATCTTTGTCTGTGCTGCTTCTTCACCTCAACTTTAGATTTATAGCTAAACTTTCAGTAAACCAGACCAAAGTGGCTGTTGTATGCATAACTAGCCAAGCTAAAGCTTGATTTGAACTAGAGAACTGATAGATTCTAAAGTCAGTTGTTCAGAAGACAGTAACTATATGAAAATATTTCTGGCGTAATTATATCACTTACAGGTGGAAATTGATGAGTACATTTTTTCCCTTTTTGTTACATAGCTGATCTAGCAAAGAACCTCACACTTGTGCTGACAAATTTATTTTAGCCAGTCTATTACATTTCCAGATTGGTGTAAAGTATAATGACTAAAGGACTTCTAGTCTTTGCTGTGTATTTCATCTCTGTTGTTTATGTGATAAAATGTTGCGTGTGGCAATAACTGCAGCTGAGTGGACTTAACAGAGCTTGTTATGCAAAAAACACAGAATAACAGAATTAATACACATAGGGAGTGCCTCGTAAAAGCAAAAACTCTGTTCCTTACATTGTTTGGAGAGTTTTAATTCCACTCATTAAGATGGCCCAAGCATTTATATGCCCAGCTTAGTTTGTACATTGCTAAAATGTGCAACTGAGGTTGGAAAAGTTAAAAAAGGCTACAGTCATGTTATTTTTTAATGTTAATGGGTATATACATATTAATGTTCTTTAGTTTTTCATATGTATTTAGATTTTCTTCACTTGCTTTAGATTATAGCTCATAATTTTTTCTTCCTAGAAATTAGGAAGATTGAGTCTGGTAAGCTTTCAGATAGCCAACTCTAGATTTTTGTTTTCATGATTAGTTAATTGTGGTTTTTCGGGTTTTTTTTTTTTTTTTTTTGAATACTGTGGTAGGAAAGCGTGTGGTATTAATGAAGAAGTTTCCTCTAGATGGAGAGAAGACAGGCCAGGAGGCATCTCTTTACATTGTTCCAACTGTTGTGAAAGGTAACATTGAGCATGATTTGCAAAGCTGTACCCATTTTAGCAGAAGTTCACTTGAGGGTTTATTTTTTTATATGATATATTTAAGTTGTATATATCTATCTGATACATGACTATATGCATACTTATATATATATATGACATATTTATATAATATACTTTAGTATTATATATGGCTTTTTCTGTATTTAAAAATTAGAAGTTTCAGTCAGGTGCAAGACTCCCTGAATATTTAAACTTTGAAGAAGTTACTTAAAATCAAGGAAGAAATCTTTGGTTTAATATATTGCCTTTGGTTTTGTAACAATAGCACACTTCTGGTTTAAGCAGTATTTGTGCACTTGGTTATATTTAAAAACACAGGCCTTGTGTAGAATTTGCTGAATGCAACTCCAAGGCATCCTACTCAGTTCAGTGTTCTCTACTCAGAGAAGAATGCTTAGTAGGACTCTAAACAATAAATAAATTCTTTAGAAAGCCAAGTAAATTACTTGTCAGGAAAGTATTTTTGAAAATATTGAAGTAAAATGTCTGTGTGCTTTTGGCTAAGCTTCTTCATTTTTGCCTTACTTCTAAGACTTGATAAAACTTATCAAGTAGATACCATTGTGGAGTTACCAGTACCAGTACATACCCCTCATAGTCCTGAGTCATCTTCCTGTTTTTTCTGGTAACTGCGTGCATTTAACATTTATTCCTCAAATGAATCTGATCACACTGATGGAAGGAATAGTGGCAGAATACCTAGGGGTTTTAAGGCTAACCTGTTGGGTTGTGAATTGCTGTGTAAGGATTGGATGTAATTGCTACCAACTATTATTTGGAGAAAATAAAGTCACTCTAGTCTAAAGTTAGAATATAGTCTTAATTAGGGATGTGTAACTATGAAAGATGCAGAACGGAAAAAAAGATTCTGCTGATGTGTCTTCAGAGTATGTTTCCTTTTTAGATAATACGAAATACACGTACAGTCCTGGATGCCCTGTGTTCTACTGTTTACAAGACATCATGAGAGTCTGCAGTGAATCCAGCACACATTTTGCTACGCTTACTGCAAAAATGTTAATTGCCTTGGATAAGTAAGAGACACCATCAGTAAAAATACATTAAAATTAGAAGTTTGATATTTTATATCAAAATGCAAATATATATTAAAAAGATAATTTGTCAACATAGTACATAGTTTTTATAGCATTCTTGTGGTTAAGAAGGAAATCATCATGCTATTTCCTTCATGTTTATCAGAAATGGAAACCTTGACAACATATTTCTAGAAGTCTTTTTGTAAACTCAAGAATGGTGTGTTTGTCTAAATCAAGTAGCTTTTTGGAAGTTCATACTCACAGTGAATGTTTTGTAAAATCATAACGTTTAATCTTCTGTGAAAGACACAATTGTCATCTGTAAGAGCATTTGCCAGAGTGTAGTAAAAATATCCTGTAATTGTATACCATTGATTTGCATTTAAATTAAATCTCCCTGTAGGAAGGGAGTGCATCTTTCCCAGGCACACAAATTTATTTGCAGTAGGGAGTTAACTTTCAGAAAGATGATTAATTGTTTAGACAGATTTATAGTAGTTTGAAATTTGAATACATGAATAGGTTTTTTTGTTGTTTTGATGGTTTGTGGTTGGTTTTTTTTTTTTTGTTTGTTTTTGTTTTTGTTTTTGTTTTTGTTTTTTAATGTACCCTTAACCAAGAAATACCAGACACACTTGTGTATAAACTTACTTGCAGTAATATATTAGCTGAAACCTCTGGCTAATGTAAAAAATCATGCTACAGGCTATTGCCTAAAAGGTTCTGTGTGTAGGGTTTTTACAGTTTATTAGTAAATTTGTAGTATTTCCATGTATACCATCATACCAGTTACATTTATTTGCTGTTTGCTGAATGCCTTCAGGCATTAAGTCCTGCTTAAAAGTGTTTCAAGCCTCACAGGAGGCCTTGGAGGTATAATAGAAAGTAGTTTATATTTTTTATACTCTATGTACATAATCTGAAACAATACTTCTCAAAGATTCAAACTGCCATATCTAATTTATATACCAAATCTTTAGAGAAAATGCCCAAAAATACCTTAAAGGGTGTTTATAGCACAGTGACTACAATTTTACTGTTCTTTCTGCCAGGACCATGAGTAAGCAAAGAGAAAGCTGCTTTTGCAGGGCATTATAGCTTGAATCTAGGACTTAAAAATAGGCCTCAGCATATGCACTGAGCTGCAGGTTACCTTCTGACATCTTTACATATGATTCTGGGACAGACAAGATCCAAGTGATCTGTCAGTGGATGTCCAAAGCATGTACTTCTCTTTCTTCTATATTTCCAGACTCAATCACTAAGCAGAATTTATTGTACTCCAGCAAAGCACATTTTTACCTCAAACTTGTGAGATAGCATGTGGAGAAACCTAAATACAAACCTGACTTTAGACCTTTAATGCACCACTTAATATAACTCTAAAACAATTTAACAATTCTGTAAAAATATATTTATCCAGAACTTCAGATGAACAACTTGTCCTGAGCCCTGTGTTATATTGGACATGTGGCAGGAGAAATGTAGCAGGTGTACAGTACTGACTTCCCCCAGTAGCACAGAATAAAAGAGCTCTAAAGCTCTTCAGTATTCTCAATAGGAGTGCACTGAGAAGAGAATAAACTTCAGCACAGCTTTATAAAAAGGCAGGTGGTAGCCTACATGAAAGAGACTTAGCAGTTTGGAAACTGGACCTTCTGGTTTGTTGCCTTTTCCTATCTTTCCCTAATTAAACATGTGAGTTGAAAGGCTTAAGTCAGTACAGATATTGAAACTCACCCATAAAAATACTGCTCTAAGTTTCAGAATTTGTTCATACTGGTAATGTTAATAAACTGAAAGTAAATGAAATGGTGACATGTTGGTGTGGTTTTGTGGTTATAACCGGTGTTACTCTTAGTGTATAATTTCCTTTTCTTTGAGAGTTTGCATCCACACAAAATTGAGCAAATATAACTGTTTAACTGACTGTGGTTACAAATTTCACATTCAAGGAGTAATCTAATCTTATAAAATTGGCTGTGCACATTATAATTCTTTTTTTTATTCAAATGTGTGATTATCATATATGCAATGCTTAATCAAACGAAATAATGGACAGCATGACCAAAATGATCCTTTTCTACCTGAAAATTAATTACTTGTCCACTCCCTCCTGCAGGTGGTTGGATGAACGGCACACCCAGTCTCACTCCATCCCAGCTTTATTCAGACCATCTCCTCTTGAGAGAATTAAAACCAATGTAATAAACCCTGCCTATGCTATAGAACCTGCTCAAACAGAGAGCTCATTGCACATGGGTTATACTGCCCTGGAAATAAAGAGTAAAATGCTGGCATTGGAGAAAGCAGATATGTGTATCTATAATCCTTTGTTTGGATCTGACCTTCAGTATACTAATAGGGTAAGAACTGTACTTTCATTCTATATTTGTGAAACATACACACATTTTCATTTTAAAGTTCACTCATTTATTTGATATGAGTATGTGCTCACATCAGAATTGTTTATTTAGCAGTAAATGTGCACTAGTTTTTCAAATTCTCACATTTGATCATAATTCTCTTTCATTATAAAATGTTACTATCATAACTTTGGTTTCAAGAGAATACCTGGCTTGGATGAGGGATTGTGTAGCCAAATCTCAGTAAGATATTTTTGTGTTTAAATTATGTCTTCACAGGTTGACAAGGTGGTAATAAATCCATACTTTGGCCTTGGAGCCCCAGACTATTCAAAGATTCAGATTCCTAAAAGAGGAAAGAGGCAACATAGCATGAGCAGTGTCACAGAGGACAAGTATTATGTTACATTCCTTTTTTGTTGATGGATAATTTTGTTTTGTTTTATTACAGTAGCGCTTGATAGACTTAGAATGAGATTCCTATTACTTTAGGCTTCACTGTATAAATACATACTTTAAATTAAATTCTAGTTGAAATCTCTAAGAATTGAAACACAACAGTTAAAGGATGAATCAAGAAAGGTGTGAATTATAAACATTAGAGAAGCATTTCTTACTCTAATGAATACAGTTGTGGCTTGATTTCTGCATGACAAAAACCCTATTTTTTTCAATACTGGCACATTTTAGCTGCATGCACTTCTTTTTTATTCTTCACGTAGATCTATGGTTAGTGCTATGCTAGTAAGTTTTAAAAAGTTGGTGTTCTCAACAATTGTAGTATTTCTGAACAGTGTTTGTCCTGTTTCCCCTTCTAATTCATAGGGAACACCAGTGGGTAGATGATTTCCCTCTTCACCGCAGTGCTTGTGAAGGCGACTCTGATTTGCTAAGCCACCTTCTGGATAAAAAGTTTTCTGTTAATCAGTTGGATAGTGACCACTGGGCACCAATCCATTATGCATGCTGGTGAGTCAAGGATAGCTTTGCCAGTCAAGTGCATTCTAGCTATCATGATTCTCTAGCGCTATCATTTATGTAATTTATCAGCCTCCAAAAGAAGAAATTAAAAAAAAACCTCTAGACCTTTTATACTTTAATTATAACATATATTAGTTTTAACCTTCTGAAGAGAAAGATTGCTTCAAGTTTTGAGGTAATTTTAATTTGAATGGTTTTGGGGGAGACCAGTTGTGGACATCATGTCATCACTTAACTTATTGCCTCTTGTATCTCTCCTTACTATTCTAATTCCTGTTGGAGGCACTGAGTCTACTTTAGCATGGTAACTTTCACAGTCTTTGTTGGCTGAAGCCTGTGAGCAGTTTTACAGCACAGCAGTAGCTGAGTTTTGGTGCTGCCAAGTTTTGCAGTTTTGGTGCTGGTCAAGCTTTGAGTGGGAGGCTAGACTAGGTAATTTACAGAGATCAGCATCAGATTGCACTTAGTCTGCAAGTGCTTGAAAGTTTTCCTCAGCCATAAAAATGCTTTTGTTTTATCTTTATTTAAGTTAGTCCTTTGTATATATAATGGTCAGTACCTCTGATGATATGAATAACATGAAAATCAAACTTGGTTATAAAAAGCCCACAATCTTAATTGCTTTTAGTATTTGTCAGAAAGTTTGTAAATACTTTATACATCAAGTACACACAAGAGTTACTACTTACAAGCATGCGGGCTAAGAATCCTCAGGATCCCTCTGCATGACACTCAGATGCTGAACTCTGGTTCCCACACTGATTATTTTTTTCTGGACAAAGCTGGACTCTGTTCTGCCATGACTGAATTGCTATAACTACCCAAACTCAGCTAGTTTAAAGCAAGGTTCAGTTTGTCTGTAACAAGTGCAATCAATGGTTACTAAACCAGTCATTACCAAAGAAGTGTAGAACTGATAATAATTTCTACAAACTTAATTATGTTCCATTGTATCTGGTGTAATTTGAAAGCTGTAAACTCCTCAGTGTGGAAAAAATTACTTTTTAATAATTAGGACCAAATGATTATATATTTGCTGTGTCTGTTCTGATTTAAACATATCTGCAGGTATGGAAAAGTTGAAGCCACTCGAGTGCTGTTGGAAAAAGGGAAATGCAATCCAAATCTTTTGAATGGTCAGCTTAGCTCTCCTCTTCATTTTGCTGCTGGAGGTGGGCATGCTGAAATAGTGCAGATTCTGCTAAATCATCCAGAAATTGACAGAGTAAGTTCTATTTGTGTATAGAAAAAGCAGTTTTAGCAAGTTTCTAGCTTATGTATGAGAAATATTTTGGTGTCCAGATCACAATGTATAAACACAATGATCTCATTAAGAAATTACTAAAAAATGGTTAAATATTTTTAATTACCTCTACTTTTCTCATTGTGTATCAATTAAGTGTTTGAACTCTGGTATCAAGGATTTAATTATCTCAAAAATGTGTAAATATTTACCTGTCTCCAGTGAAATCAGTGTAGAATCAGTGTTTCTGTTTATGTTTGTAGCACATTACTGATCAACAAGGAAGATCTCCACTGAATGTCTGTGAAGAGAACAAGCAAAATGAGTGGGAAGAAGCTGCAAAACTACTGAAGGAAGCCATAAATAAACCTGTATGAGTTTATTTTCTAAATAGTTTAAAGTTTATATTTAATTTACACTTAATCTTGTAGAAGAGCTAGAGTCACTTCCAGCTGTTACTGGAAATGTGCAGCACATTGAAATTGTTAGTGCAATTATTGGCAAACTGACATTTTGTCTCTCTAAATGTTTCTGTTTTGTTTCATGGCTCAAGAAATACATGTAAGACATGTAAACGTGATCCTCCAATTAATTTGTAGGAGCACCACATCAACCACTGATTTTCTGTCTATTTTTGATCATGCAACCATCAGCTTTCTTTATGCATTCTCATCTTATACGTTGATAAACAGGAGCATTCAGCTAGCTAAAAGGAGGCTTCTATGAAATAGGCTTTTTGTCAGTTAGTCAATGTAGGCTTCCAGTGGAGATTTAGCCAAGATAGGAAACAAAATTTACAATGCAATTCCTTTTATCCTGAAGCAGATAGAAAATTACCCAACTGATATAAACCCACTTGTTTCTTTGACTTCAGATGCAACCTGTATCTCTGTAAGTGGTGGTAATAAACCTGTCAGTTTTTCGAGATGTTTTAAATTATCTTTGTTTCATTCTGCATTGAATGATCTTCCAAAATAATTAAGGAAGGAACTGACCTTTATTTTAGGGATCTTATTATGCAGTAGATCATATGAAGGTGTATGTGTTTAATGACTCGAAAGACTAATGGGCACATTTTAAGTAGATTTCAGAGTGCAGTGCATGATGTTATGGTGTCAGTTATTACTATTTAATTAATACAATAAATAAACTCCTATATATTACTACAGTAGGAATGACAGTGTCTACTGCCACAAAAATAGACTGATTTTCTATTCCTACCTCATTTTTAGTCAGTTGTCATTTTCCAAGGCATCCATCATTTAGTAGATTTGAGGAAGGGAAATAACAAATTCCTGAAATGTTTTTATTCAAGTAGCTGGAACATCTAACCTGTTACAGAAATGAAAACAAGATATTTCATTGATTTATGACTTGTGTATATATGCTTTAAGCACCAGATTTATATTTATGTCTGTCTTTCAAGAGGCATACTGTGGGCTTGCATCCAATTCAGTGAAAGCTATGGGAGTTCTGAAGGGGAAAATTATTTACTATTTATTAGATTTATTTAGATTATATTACAGAAGCATTATAGGATTTAGTGAGATTGCATTCATCTTGTAGTGGGTTCTGAGTAAAGGGCGGTGTTTTCCTCTAAAAAGAAATCTTTTTAGTATAGAGGGGAAAATTCATAACCTGCCAGTAAAAGCAAAGTGAATGTTTTGGGATATGCATAGGCAGCTGAGCCCAGATCCCTCAGGGAACTTTTAAATACCTGCTTGCCTTTTGAGTTCAGCAGAAGTCCTCAAAATACCAGCAAGATACTTCTCAGAGTTAATGTTGTAAAAAGCACAGTATAAGAACTTGCACAGTACATGAAACAAACAATTTTGCTAAATAATAAATATGTAGGAGTTCTGCAATGTTCTTTTTTCCAACATTATAGATGTTGCTGAATTATGGTAAAACTACTTTCCTCTCTAGAAGCACCAACAGAAAGGATTTTAACAAATTGTTTGGTTAACATGTTGCCATTTTTGTGTAGTATGAAAAGGCACGAATTTATCGTATGGATGGGTCGTATCGCTCAGTTGAGCTGAAACATGGAAACAACACAACTGTCCAACAAATAATGGAGGGCATGCGCCTGTCTCAAGAAACTCAGCAGTACTTCACCATCTGGATCTGTTCTGAGAACCTCAGTAAGTAAAAATGACAATGGTTATACTTGAGGGTTTACTGTAGCTTATTTCTGCTTGCCTTTAGGAAAAAGTAATGCTGTCTTAGGAGAGAAGGAGACATGCTCTCTGACAGGCTTTACAGCCTGATGTCTCCAAACTGCTTTCAGAGCTGGGGAGAACTTTCCCATTCTGGCTTTTACTTTGGGTACTCTCAGTAGGTCTGATTGTATCACTCTGGCACCTATAACGTATTTCATTCAGGAAGATGAGGATGTTCCAGGTTGCCTTTCTGTTACAGGGCACCTTGGCTGTCATAGGCCTTACCATAGCTTATCCTGGTTTTATCCATATTTTTCTTCCCACAGTATCTGAATTTGGATGCATGTAGTTGTTTTTAACAATGTTTAGTCTTTTTAAAACTACTAATTACAATAACATGATTAATGTTTTTTCATTAGGTCCTTCAATCATATGAATTTTCCTGTGTTTTGTACCAAAATAATTTTTGATAAGTTTTTAGGTATATTTGATGGGAGAGAATTCTGATGTAAAATGTCACTTTTATATTTGCAGTATTTTTCTGTATTTCTGATTGAAATAAAAAAGATATAATAGTTTTTATTTGAGATGTGTAGCAGAAGATAAATAGAAGCCCAAAAGAGTCAATGAGTGTGGTTGGGTTTTTTCAGATAATGTGGTCATCAGTACTGCTACAACACGATAGCTATGGGCAGTGTTGTGGATTACAAAGCTCAGTTCAGGTCTGGTAGGATCCTGTGTTGACAGTGTCATTAACACAGACTCCTTGCTTTTAAAATTCTATTTACCGTTGNTTTTTTTTTTTTTTTAAATAGCTCTAATTATTTCAGGAAGTCTTTTCTTTATTTTTTGTTAATCTTTTTCTTCCGGTGTCATGCCATTGGCGTTTTTACTTTGCTGTATGCCACATGACCGCTAAACATCAGCTAAACATAGATGTTAATGTGAAGAAAATGAAGTGTTTGAGAGTTAAAGTCTTGCTGCTTTTGCCTTTTCTAAATATATATTTAATGTTTTCATAGACTCATTGAGGTATTACCCTTGCATTTGAGGGGAGGAGCTCACTGATACGTTGTTTCTGTAAAAGCAAGTAATTCTCTAGATAATTAGCTGAGATTTGAAAATGAGCTCCTGATTTATGGCTTCAAACAGCTAATGGACAAGTTTCATTATAAAGGATGTTGCAATTTGTGTACAACTGTAAAGACCGTAGTTTCTTGCTTGTAGGACGGATGATGCTTTTCTGTGTTTGAATGTAAGATGGATAAGTTAAATGAACAGATTGTTCTCAGTGAAAGAAGTTGCACTATAACATATCCATTTAAGTTTTTCATATAATGTGAAATGGCACAGTGTGAAAGCCAGAGCAGTGAGGATGATGCAGATACAGCCTCCTAGAACCTCCTAGAAAAAGCCAAACTATAATCCAAGGACAGGCAGGGTGAGTGAGCCAAAGGTACAGACTCTAGTTCATGGTAGGACTGTAGTTGAAAGCTCTGGATTAATTTCTCAGCTCTCATATACACAGGAGAACATGAAGCATTGATTTTGAGAGCATGAAACATTAATCTGTAAAGAATCGAGACATTTTACAGATTAAAAAGAAGAATGTCTCTTCTGAAAAGTTTATGGTTTATATATATATATAGAAAAAGGGAAAATACAATTATAAGATAAATTGTGTCTGTATTTTTCTGTCAGAAATAAATTATTGGACTTTGTATTTCTGCCATAATAATAGAGACAACAGTCTCTCATGTTTTTTTACTGTGTTTTTAAGGTTAGTCTTGGTACTCCATTAAATTTTTAAATAGCATTTCACTCCTAAGAAACTGAAAATAACAACATTTCAACACTATTGCATTTAGTGAATTGATGCCAAGAGTTTTGTCAATAAGTCCATATTTTCAAAACCTTTTCTATATAGCATTTAGAAAACATAGGGGAAATGTTGGTTAATGAATCCTCAATTTCAGATACTCTGCGTTTGGTGCAGCATTAAATCACTTACGTGTGTGTGTCTATGTGCTGGGTTATTATGTTTGTTTATTTAGAAACAAATCTGTTATTTTTCAGGTCTTCAGCTGAAGCCATATCACAAGCCTTTGCAGCATATTCGAGACTGGCCTGAAATATTCACTGAACTGACAAACTTGGATCCTCAAAGGGAAACTTCACAGCTTTTCCTGAGAAGGGATGTGAGACTTCCACTGGAAATAGAAAAAAAGGTGAGCACTTGGAAGTGAACGAAATCATGGTCAGACTCAGAACGCTTTGACCGTCAACACTCAGTGTGTATAGTGACTGTAGTAATTTCCAAACTTATTTAAACCTGACATCTTTTCTGTAAGGGTTCCCTCCCTCTCCCTTGCCTTCCTGTCATCTCTTTGTTCTCTCTCTATCACCCTCTCAGCTGGGTTTATCCAACATCTCTGTGTGTCAGTCTCTGTCTGTCACACAGCTAAAAACAACCTGCCTGACTTTTTCTTCCTTGTGCTGTTGTTTTCCAGTTATTTAACTGGCCATTTTCAATGGGATTATTCAAACATATTATTCAAAATGAATTCATGAGGGAAAAATCCACAGATACCAGTATTTCTGTGAACTTTTTGATTGGGCATGGTGTGCTAGTTGCCTTTCATTTGTGTTCGATCAGTAACAGATCAGTAAATCTAATCAGTTAGATTGTTGAAGTAAGTCAATGAAAATGTGTCATTTT
Source organism: Chaetops frenatus (assembly GCA_013400775.1). Taxonomy (NCBI): domain Eukaryota; kingdom Metazoa; phylum Chordata; class Aves; order Passeriformes; family Picathartidae; genus Chaetops; species Chaetops frenatus. The sequence continues at coordinate 42,376 of VZTR01023981.1, read as the reverse complement.
TTCTATTACAAAGCACCACTAAAATGTACATTTCAGTCAGGATCACACCTTTGTCCTCTGTCTCTGAATCAGTGAGAAATTGTATTTATCATTTCTAAGCTCATTTTTCTTTTTACAAAGAAATCATATTATTTAAATCTTTTTAACAGATTGAGGATCCATTGGCTATTCTTATACTTTTTGATGAGGCCAGATATAATTTACTGAAAGGTTTTTATACATCACCTGATGCAAAGCTGATTACACTGGCAAGTCTGCTTCTACAAATAGTCTATGGAAATTATGAGAGCAAGAAGCATAAACAGGGCTTTCTAAAGTAAGTATGTGTTTAAAACATAATTTTATGGGTTAGACTAAGTATCTTTAGATAGCATTTACTATGGAACTGTCAAACTTTAGGTATGATATATTTGTTGGTTTTCTTCGTCACTGAGCTGTAGTTCAGAGTAATCACGTAACCCCTGTAGCATTGATAGAAGTCAGACATTGTGTGTGAAAATGTATTAATCTTAATTATTGCAATCCTAGACAGAGGGATGGAGGTTGTGTAGTGTGTAAAATCTGTCCTGAGATACAGTAATACCAAAATAAACAACAGTATTTATTTGAAGGGTTCTGACAGGACTGAGGCTTTGAGCAATGTTGAAGAAACATCTTACTATGGCAGTTAGACCAGTGTCTGGGATTGACTTTCCCTCTTTGGACAGACCATGTAGTGATATTGTTTCTCTTCTCATTTCATTTGTAGGAGAAATGCTGTACTAAATTGGTCAAAACCATAGCACCAGTAGGGCTCAGCCAGATGGTATTTTTCTCTCCCCTTCTCTCTGCATGCCAGCACAACAGTAGCTGAACTATTTTGGGATGGCTTGTTCTTCCCACATATGTTTCTACAGCAGTATCTGAGCCCATGAAGATTCCAGTTCTCTACTGTGTGCACCTTCACCCCCTGCCATCTCCACCTCTCTTTATTCATGGAACAGCAGCTGTGCTGTTCTGGAATGCTGCTATGCTTCTCACCTTCTCTTATTCACAGCATCAGCTGAGCTGCCTTGGCAGGTGTTGTCCTGCAGTTACACAGCCGGCCAATGGAGCATAAGGAGAACGGGGTTTAAGTGGGACTGCCCACCTGCACGAGTGTGCAGTTCAGTGCAGCTGAGTTTTGTATGAAACTACTCCCTGCTGACTCCCAGCAGCTGTAGGGTGATGTCCACACTGAGGCATATCAGTGCTGTGATTCCAAGTTCATCCTGCTCAGTGGAAGTGTTTGGCTCTACAGGCAGGATTACCTTCAAAGATAGTTTGGGCTAGATAAAAAAGCCATTTGGACATGCTTTCCATTCATATTCACATAGTTCTTCTTCATGTAGATGAGGAGTTTCACAATCTTTTTTTTGCTTTTTGTAGTTGACATAAATGTTCATTAAAAGACTGGTAATTACAAAAATATATCCAGGCTGTTGTTTGTATGAGAGTATCTTTGACCTTAAAGATCTGATGCGCTGTCCTGTGCAAGGGTTTTGCTTGGTAGATCATATATGCAGTTACTGCCAAATACAGTTTAAATAGGTTACATAGCTAGGTCTTGAGACTGTCTTAATTGTACATAAAAGCAAACTAGTAAAGGCTTGCATTCTTCCTTTTAATGTTTTTTGTTTCCTGCATTTTGAGTTTCTTTAAAAAGGCAGTTGATGTAAGTAGCTTGTCTTTTATGTCATGTAATATATAACTTTAATGTGGAAATTAATTGGGCTGAGTCCTTTGTACTGCAGACAACAGGAGTGGAGGGAAGACTATCTACAGTCTGTCATATTTTCTGGGTATGTGATATGCTGATGTAAATGGCATTTTGTATATAATTTTGGCTTCCAAACTGAAATTCATCAAACTGCTCTCTAACCAAGTATGAGTTGTGTGTTCTGCTGTCATTTCCCCTCCATGCCATGTCCATGATATGTGACACAGCACATATAATGTAAATCTGGATCTTCATTAACTGAGAATTGCACTGTATCTTAGGAAACCATCTCATCTGATGAGGCAGGATAAAGTAGGAGCTGTCTAGCTCAATATGTGACTTGAAGGTGCACTGTGGCAGACATTGCTCTTTTTTCTTACTTTGTTTACTGAAGAAAAACTTTGTTCCTCTTTGTTTTTCCTCTTAGTGAAGAAAATCTTAAATCTATCGTACCAATAACTAAACTAAAAAGTAAAGCTCCTCATTGGACAAATAGGATACTTCATGAATATAAGGTAAGATAAATAAGCAGGTAGTAGAAAATCCTTTTCTTAAATATTTTTGACTCTTTGGTTGTCAATTAATCAACAGAAATACTGGTATAAAAAGCTAAATATGTGTATGTTCTGAATTTTTGGGATGGATTGTTGGAATATATTTCTTGTACAGTTACAGATGATCTCTTCATTAGAAGTAAATATATTTGTTATCTGTTTATTTACCTTCAGTGTTAGCTGTGTATTGAGCACACTTCCAGTTCAGGCATAGCTGAGAAAAAATCTACACTGATTTAAATGTTCATGTCTGCTTGTAGCAATAGATCTCTAAAGTCCTTTTTGTCAGTGTAACTTTTATCTTAGGGATCTGGTAGTGCTGCTGATGTGCACATACGCACACAAACACACACACACTCCTTTGATTAGAATTTTAAATCTTTTGGTTTTGGGCTGCTTATGTAAAAATGCATCTAACTGAGGGCTGTGGGTCCCAAATTAGGTCAGATTAAATTTGTGATCTTCACAAGTAATTGTGGAAAAAGTGTGGTGTGTTAGAAGTACTGTGCCAGCTGATGTGCATCACTAAAGGTATCTGCCAGGAAACGCTGCAGAGACACCCAGGGAGTGTTTTCAAATCTTGCCTCTCTCTTTGAGATGAGATTACTCAATTATAAACTTTCTTTTGGTGCCCACACTAATTGTCAGAAATTAGCAGATGATTCCTATTCTTTGTAATAGAGATGAAGGAGGGGGTGATGGTGGTCTAAGACTATGGTGTAGCAAAATCATCTCTACTCTGTCATCAAATTNCAGTTGCAAAAATCTTTTGTTCTGAAGATTTTACATGTTAGAAATGGCTGTGTAGAATTCAGGTAAACTGTAATGCAGGGTGTGGATCCAGAGAGGCTGATCCTGTCTACCACACCCAGTCATGGCCCCCTAACTGTTGAAGATTTGTGTTCTCCCTCGTGTCTGTGCCTTCTGATCTTGTCCATGGCCCAAACAATTTTCTATTTGTTAGAGTGGTTGGTATCATTCTGGTTTGAGGAGCACTCCAGCGATAGTTTGTTGTGACTGCTGCACTCTACTGAGGAGGAAGGAACAGAAGCCTGTCTCATTCTGAATGAAGGCTCCACTAATGAAAAGAGATCTGCACCTCTCTTTTGCTTAGAAAAGAAAAAACAATCCATGTTTTTGGAAGGAGGTACTTGCTCATCTTACCATGTCTCACTGGATTGGACCCCTTAAAGGAGGAGGAATACTTTGTTTTAAGGATTGTGATGCATTTAGTATGAGATGGGATGGGTGCATAGCTGCTGATCCCAAGTCCCAATTACTTCTGAAAGAGGCAAAGCTGTGGGGCCCTTCAGAGGTTGCGTGTCTGTGCTCAGATTTCTAAGGCTCATACAGGTTTCTGGGTTTTGCCTCAGTCACTTCTAGCACTTGAGCCTTTCCATGGCTCTAAGGTCTAATTTAGCTGTAGGAAGATGGTTGATGGGAAGGCACTTTGGAAGTACTCATTTAGTAGGGATTGCACTGAACTGTGGATTTTCTTCAAACCATCACAACTATTTGGAAGGACTTGTTGATTGCCATTGTTTTTTTATTTATAGAATCTCAGCACCAGTGAAGGTGTTAGTAAGGAGATGCATCATCTTCAGCGCATGTTCTTGCAGAATTGCTGGGAAATTCCTACTTATGGAGCAGCTTTTTTCACAGGACAGATATTCACCAAAGCAAGTTCAAGTAGCCATAAAGTCATCAAAGTGTACGTAGGAGTAAATGTAAAAGGGCTGCATCTCCTCAACATGGAAACAAAGGTCAGCTTAAGTGAACTGCCAGTGATAACTATAAACTTAATTATTTTCTCTTAAAATCTTTGTACTAGAAGTAATTTCACATCCAATTATTTAGTTAAACTTGACTGAAAATTTCCAATATTTTAAGGTGTTTATAAGTCACTAGCAAAGTCTTGTATTTTTTCATTTTACTACGTTATGAACTGCAACTGCATTGTGGAACATAGTGGTTTAAGTCTGAATCCTGTCTTTGTGAATAAAGGGGGAGGTTCAGTTTGCAAGTATGGAGGACATTTCTGAGTGACAGTTTCCTGCATTTGATCATAGGCTTTACTCCTCAGCCTAAAGTATGGTTGCTTTATGTGGCAGTTGGGAGATGGAGATACGTGTTTTCAAATCCACAGTCTGGAAAACAAAATGAGCTTTATTGTGCATACCAAACAGGTAAGCAGTATCATTTTTCATCCTCTACGTTCAATTAATTTTTTCCTAAATTAGATACACAAGCCTCTCTTCTCTTGAGATTGACCACTCCTGCACAGTATAAAAGAAGCCAAGCCCAGCCCCCAAAAAATTATTTTGAAACTTAATTACTAATATTTCAGAATGTTTGCTTGTTTTCTTAGCATGTGAAGCCTTCAGAATTCAAAATACAAAAAATACATCTGTAATCACTAGGATAAACCTTTTGTTTAATTGAAACTATTTCTTGCATATGCCCAATCCTTCATTCTCTAAGATTAATTCTAAATATAATGAGAATCAGAGTTGGAGCCAGCAACTTTGTGATTGAAAGCAATGGAGTTTGAGATTGAATAAAGCTGAGAATTGCTTTTGGCATGTACTTGATTGTCATAGTTCTGAAACACTGATAGAATTTAACTGCATCCCTTTACATAGGCAGGACTTGTTGTAAAACTCCTGATGAAATTAAATGGCCAGCTAATGCCAAGTGAAAGAAATGAGTGATGGAAATGAACAGTAGTTATGAGATGGCATCTGATGGCTGAGCAAAAAACACCTTGTTCCTCCTCGTAACAGGACTTCCATGTACATGAATTTTACAAAATAGAAAAGTCAATTTGTACAGTTTTTTTAACTTTGTACAGAAGCTGCATGGTTTATTTTTTTAAAAAAAGCTATACAATATATCTATTATTTTTATAAATATTTTTGTGTTTCATATATTAACTATTGTAAGGCTTGAGCTTAACCAGTAAAGCTGATGAAATGTAAATGGTTTGCCGAGTTCGATGAGCGTGAATCCAGTAAAGCTTTTGTTCCCAGAGAAATATGGGGCTACCAGTGCCATTAAGCAAGTCTCAGTTAACCTATTTACCTTTCGTGTCATTGTGTGGAACATCAAGGAGGTGGTATATGTTGCAGTATTTTGTAGACACCCTGTATTTTTAAGATACTATTGATAAATATGCTTAAAAGACCAGTTAGACCAGTTAGACCTTTGATAAACTCTTGTTTTTCATTTGGTTTCTGACGAACATTTTAGCTCGCTTTATTTTTACTCTTAACTTTCTCATACTTTGTATTCATATTTATTCTAAAATACTGCATGAGGATGCCAAAAGGGAAATACTTTAAATAATTCAGAAGCCATATTGAATGTTTAGCATGCTTGTTTTGTAAAACGGATTTTTACTTTCGCTGTGCAATATAAAATGTACATATGGAGGAGAGGGAGACAGGGATTTACAGATGAACCTTACTCAGAGGACTGCAGAAAGTGTAATAAATCCTACCCTGGATTGCAACACATATGCAGTAACAAAAACTCATACAGGAGGTACTAAGTTATTTCTCTTAAATTAATTTTCCTACTGATTAATTCAGTTTCTTCAGGCTAAATGCAGTGCAGGATGCAGGAATGAAGATGACAAGGAAGTCAGATACAATTTGTAAGCATTCTGCATGCTCTTTGTAGAGTCAGGGCTGGGGCTCAACAAGTCGGGTCCCAAGTGTAAGGTGAGATCCTATGCAGTCTGAAACATATCTTTGTACATTAAAATAGTATCTGTAACACAAATCTTTGAAGTTTCTGGTTGTATTCCAGGGTTTTAAGTGCACTTGACTATTTCTTCCGTGTAAACTGCATGCTAAAACAGTGTGCAATATTTTGTAAAAAAACTTTTATAAAAAAATAAAAATTAGCACTTGCCTCTAAGTTTTCAAATAAAAGCTAAAATGAATGTGGAGAACTGTGCTGTTGTATAGTAACTTTACTGATACCTTACTAGTAAGTGCAGTTTAAGAAATTAAAGTAGTAAGCTGTTAAAAACGTGAACAGGAGACTTGTATTTTGTATTCTTCTTAGCGAGCTGTACTTTTCTACTTAAACTTCACAGGCCTAAATAAGAGTAAATTTTCATGGATTGTTACACTTTAAATAAAGTAAATAATGCAACAGTCAGGTTCTTCAGTGTGCATCCCTGCTATCACTTGGCACTGGTATCAGAAATACATTTCTCTACATCGCACTTTCTTAGAAAACTAGAGGAGAATGTTAGGAGGGTGTGTCAGTTGCCTATATAACTTTACTATCAATATGCCTTATTGCTATGTAGTCCTTTCTGCTGAATTCTTATTTATTACTATCTAATAAATTGTTTGCAACAAGTGACGTTTGGTGTTTCTATTTTTGTAGCCAGCATGAAAGTGCCATCAAATGTTACACCAAGCAGTTGTTATTATCAAAGAACAGTAGTTTGTAACAGGCTCATCTTTGTAAGGTATGTGAGAAAAGCATCAGAGAGGATCAGAGGGAGACTCCCATGATCACTCTAATTTAAGGTAGTGCACCTTGGAAACCGCTGAGGAATTCACCAGGTAAACTGGAAACTGTTCACCGTGGCAAAGCAGAGGTTTGCAGATGTTGCACATCAGGGTAGCAAGAGCCCAACTCTGCAGTCCCAGAGGCTTCTGGCACCCGGGTGCTTAGGAGCTTGCTCTGCCCTGCTGGGGCAAGGGCAGGTGTGTACTCTCCTTTCATCTGGAAGTGGGGAAATGAAACAGGGGAACAGAGAGAAATCCAACACTGCTGAGACAGACCATTAGTAATAACCCTTGTATCACTACCAAAGAAAAAAACAATGAAAATGAGCTGCAAGATAGGCAAAGCTGTTGCTTGTCTCCTCTGTAAGCATGAGATGCCCAGCTCACCACCTACAGTCCATGTAAGAAGCACTTTCTTAAAAAGCAAGAACCTGTACAGCTGAAAACAAAGTTTTGAGAGTAGAACATGCAGCCAAGTGCTATAAGACAAAAGAGTGACTGAGAACTTAAAACTGTGAAAAACAGGCATGGTTTTACCAAGTGGAATAACTGACCCCACTGAGCAGCTTGAGCAAGAGGGAAGCCTTGGTCCTGGGGGATGTCCTGCAGCTGCTGCTTGGTGCAGGGAATAATTGCTCCAGGGAGGTGAGTGTTTCCCAACAATTGTCACTTTGCAGCTGGATGCAGTTTAAACCTGGGCTGTGACTGAAAAAAGAAATACAGGTTTAACAGAAACAACATACATGGTTTGCAAAAGCTCTGCTTTACCTTAAAAAATTGTTATTACTATAGGGTAAAGATACAAAAATAATGTACAAAATTATTACTATCCTATATAAGTATAAATATAATTAATAATTACATAAAAATGAAATAAAATCATTCATATATAGGTAATTAATCTGGAAGTCCTGTCCCTTGGAAGAAATAGACTGACACTATTGCCACCAAAAATGTCCTTATTTCATCAACTGGAAGTGCAGAATGTCAGTAACAACCAGTGATAGCTCTCATGTCTCCCAAAAGAATTGTCAAAGCTTGTAAATATTAAGGAACTCTTTCTCAGCCACTACAGCAGTGATGAATTTCCTCTGGCATTGAAAAAGAGTTGAAACTTCAGAGTTTGCAGGCAACAAATTGGAAACTTTACTGGATCCCACAGCTGACATGAAGAGTTTGAAGGTACTCAACATTGATTCCATGCACATCTCAGCATTCACAAACGGTTTCTGCTACCTCCATTCATCTGGTAACACTCAGCACATGTGAGACCTTGTGAGACAGGGTTTACCAGCGGATATTACACACTTTAAAAAAGCTGCAAGGATGTTCAATCAGTAACAAGCTTACACTTTTGCCTGTGCAGGTGACAAAACTAGAAGTAGTCAGAACTTGACAACAACTAGTTCATTTCAGATGAAGCAGGGAATTTATGAGAATTTATGTTTATGAAGTTTGCAAAAATTTATTTAAAAGTATTACAGATAATCTTTGCAACTGTACCATGTTGAAATGTGTAGTATGTAATTATCAACCCAGCTTCCTGTTAGTATTCCCAGACTCACACATTTAAACTTTTCTTTAAGAAGAAACTGACTGGACTCACTGGATGAACAAATACTGTCTTCAAAAGACCTATCCAAACCAGAATTTTCTGGAAATGCATTGAGATACATTCCTGTTAAATTAAAAAATTGTATATGGACAACAAGCTGACCTCGGCTACGATGAGCTCTCTCAGTTTCCAAATGCAGCTCTGTGCACTATTTGATCTTAAACCCTTAGGCCTTAGTGGAAATTAATTTCAGAAACAATACCCGGATTTTCTGACAAAAAACATTTGGAGCATCTGGAATTAGACACAAATAAGCTGTTCTCGTTCTCCGCGTGCTGTGCAGCCTTACTAAACCAGCGCCCTGGGCTGTCAGCGGCGGCGCCGGCAGTGGTGCCCGAGGGCCGGCTCACCGTCGTAGGCCGCATTTCCCGGAGAACCGTGTTCTCCGGTTGTTNTGGCGCGGGCCGCAGCCCGGCCGATGCCGTCACCCCGCGCAGCGCGGCCGCGGGTTGGCTCCTGCGCCGGCAATCGTCACATGGGCAGAGATCAGCCCAGCGCCGGAGCCCTCACACGGGCTCGGATCAGCCCGGCCCACCCGCCGCGCACCGCCCTGCCCCGCGGAGCCACGGCGGATGGCGGCGACCGCCGAGAAGATGCCGAACCTCATGGAGGTCGGCGGGTGCCTG
>VZTR01023981.1:14051-33252 GCA_013400775.1 Chaetops frenatus | reverse complement strand
CTCGGCTACCTGTTCCAGCTGGGGTACCGGCGACACCTGGGCGCCGAGCAGAAGGTGAGCGCTGGGGACGGCGGGGCTGGGGTGGGGGCCCCGGCGGGCTCCGCCGCTGTCCCGCGGAGGGACGGTGCCCGCGGGCCGGGGGAGCCGGCCGGGGGAGCGGCCTCGGGACAGCCCTCGGGAGCGCGGGGGAAGCGGCGCTGAAACCCAGGCGTGTGGGAGCGGGCTCTGCCGGGCGAGCGGCATTTCCAGCAGCCTCCCCGGGGGCGGCTTCTGGGCGAGTTGCGCCGGCTTCGCCCTCACCGGGCTGGTTGCTACCGCGGGAGGCTGGGGCGCTCGCGGCTTGAGGAGCCGAAGGGCGTTCCCGGTACTGTTGCATCGATGGAGCAAAAGAGAAGATAACCCGCTGATGAATGAAACCCAGTGCTAACCTGAAGTTGCCTTTGGGGGGCTGTTTAACAAATCCTCCAGCACTGTTTCGTTTCTGACTGCCTTCGTTTCAGTTGCTGAACATCTTGGTACTTAACATTCAAAAGCAACACAGGAAGAAGCTTAATCATATTCACTTTATTTTAACCCTTGCTGCTTTTAAATGTAGTCCTGTCTGAACAACTGAATATTTTTTTGAAGTTGGCCTTTTCACTAAAGATTTTAAACAAACATGTATAAAACTTCCTCTGTAGTTGGTTTTTATGTAAATGGACATGATTTTATTACTTTTGGGCACTGGCACGTGCCAGGAAAGTGGTCAGAGCACCAAGCCTGGCAGTGCTTGGACAACTCTCTCAGGCACATGCTGTGACTCTTAGGGATGGTGCAGGAGTTGGACTTTGATCCTTGTGGGTCCCTTCCAGTCCATGGTTCTGTGATAATCTCTGAAGAAAATTCAGTAATTATTTTTCTTTCTTCTACAGAACTACCCACCTTTTATTTCATCAGGCATCCCTTTCCTTGGTCATGCAATTGCTTTTGGAAAAAGTCCCATTGAATTTTTGGAAAATGCTTATGAGAAGGTATGTTTTCCTGCATGACTGGCTGACCATAAACAAAAATATTTTTATGTATCTATTCAGTTCTCTGCATGGGGCCTGTTAAAAATCAGTTCATTCTCATTTACCACCCCGAATATGGAATGGAGTGTGCACAGTAGCCTCTGTGATGTTCAGATCTCTTCATGTAGCAGCAGTGTTTTCTGAGCTCTCTCTTGTGATTCACGTGTCACAAATATGCTTGTACATTTGGGTAATACTCATAGCTGAATCACAAGTTAATTAAAAAGGCATTTTCATGAAATGATTTCTTGCTGTAATTGGTAACTTTTAATCACACTCTTTACCAATTTGTGACTAGGCTGGAACGTAGCTGACCACCTGTGTAGGCAACTTGATGAATTTTAAGGCCTCTCTGATGTTAAAAAAGCTGGTGTATAAAACCTCAGTAGTTTTTATACTGTAACAGCCTAGAAGAAATAAACTAAATCAGTAGAATCTTAATTCCAATTAAATTAGATTTATCAAGCTATTTCACATTGTCTAAAACTATCTAGATTTATAAGCTTAGATCTTAGCTTGGTTAGCTTAGAGAAGGCCAATTCTGGTGCATGAAGGTCTGCTGTAGATGACTTTTAAACTTCAAAATCTTACTTGCCCCTAATTACCTATGTGTAACTCCAGAATTTTTTGAGACAATGTCTGTAGATTACTGGGGTCAATATGTGCTGCAATCTCTCTGCTAGTTCTTTTAGTGTGACTGATCTTTTATTTATTTTTTCTAAAATAAATGGTTTTAAAATGTGCATGTTCACATGTGTTCACTATAACATTAGGTATCACTAGTATGTACATTAAAAACAATTTAAATGTGGTTTAAAATATATTTATCTTTATTACATCTTTGGATACTTCTTAGGAGAAAAAGTACATAGAGATAGGGATTTAATGATTTGTGTTCTTATTTTAAATAAATTGGGGTTTTTTTTTATTCTCTCTCTTAGTATGGACCTGTGTTCAGTTTCACTATGGTTGGCAAGACATTCACATACTTACTGGGTAGCGATGCTGCTGCTCTACTCTTCAATAGCAAAAATGAAGATTTGAATGCAGAGGATGTGTACTCTCGGTTAACGACGCCGGTTTTTGGCAGGGGAGTTGCCTATGACGTCCCTAACGCGGTTTGTATTTTAAATATCAGATGAGTAAAGCAGTGCAGTTTGAGTGCTGAGTAGGCAGCCCTGAGCTCTTGGCTCCGTGTGATGGGGTTGTGCTCATACACAGCTGTGGCATATTGCAGTAGGTAAATGGTCTGATCTGGATAATCAGGACTGAGCCTGCTCAGGTTGCTTTCTTTACCACCTGGCCATTTGTCACTCTGGATGTTCTCTTTTGTTCTTGAAACCATCCAGTCTCAGCATAGTTGAAAAGCTAGTGAGTCACTTTTTTCTTCCTTTGCAGCATTCCCTTGACTGCAGCTCACTTTTCCTTTCCAAGCCTTCAGGTCTTTCTTCTGAGAAAGCTCCCAGAGTGTTAACTTTATATTTATGCCATGCCAAATCTAGACATGGGAGTAATAATTTAACAGTTTGAACACAAGGTTTGTTTTGCTCAGACAGAAATAATTCAGTATATGTTTGCAGAATAAATTCTGCGTGGGAGCATGGGGGCTGTGTGATGTGGCATTGTATCTGAGCTAAGCATTGGCTGCTTTCTTGTTCATGAGGGTGGTCTGTCATGTCAGGCCCTCAAACTGCAGAAGTCAACTTTTCTGTGGCCACACCTGCTCCACTGGCACTCTGTGTTCGGTGCATGCTTTATAGCAGAGTAGTTGAGTGGAAGAAACAGCACTGTGATATACTTCATTTTTGGATTTTCAGTTTTGGCCTTATTTTGTTTGTATAAATGCCAGTCATTTGACTAATTTCTGTGACCATTGATTTCTTTTCCTCCTTAGCATGCCTCTTCCTTCATCCCTGCCTACGTGCTGTGATTGTTGCCCTATCAATGGTGTGGCCTAGGGGCAGTAATCACTATTCTCTTGGCCTCCCCACTGGCATTTTGCCATGATCCACAGAATATTCATGTTGTTCTTACCCTGTTCTTTTGGAAATCTCATAGACAGCTAACTACCTACAACTTGCTACTTTCTAAGTAGGTAAAGGAGAACTTGGCTGTCGCCTCCTTTGTCAGAAAGTACTAAATTGTGGATAGCAATCTGGGGGAAGGATTGCTTTGTTGGGTGGTAGGTCCTTTACCTACCAATCTTGGATGGATTTGCATAGCTCCTCATCCCTGTGAAAAGGAAACAAGCAGGACTGCAGCCTGGATAACAAGTAGGAGATCATTGCTTGTGCCCTAGGAGAGCTCTTCCATAAGTGGGGCCATTCTAACAGACTTGTTTCTGCCAGTTTGGATAGTTGGAGGTCTTTCTCGAAAAGTCAGGGATGGAGTTGTGAATCACTTTTGCAGCTGCTGGAGCTTGGAGGGTGCATGATTCTCTGCAATACATCTCACGTTATTCTCTGGTATATACTAGTTTCATTCATAATTAGGGCTTAAAAATCAAATGAATAATTTTCTGAGTGGATGTCCTATCAATGCATTGAATGGTTCTCATGTAATGAAGGGCTTTTCACCAGTAGGTTAGTTAGCTATGAATCTATACAGAGAAAAAGAGGAAGAGGTGAGGAGGATGTGAAACTCACTATTTTGTTAGGAAGCAGTTTGCCTCCTGCTTGTGTGTCTGGACAGTGAGATCAGAGGGCTCTGTAAAAGAAAGAGTCATCTCTAGTTGAGGGTCCTTCTGCCTGAGAGAACACAGGAGAGGGAGAGAAAGTGATGAGGCCACAGAACAGGGGACACAGGCTAAATCCAGACTTTGCAAAGATGGGGCTGGTTATGTTTGTGATTATGTATCTAAAGGGCATTCCATAGTTCAACTTTGCATGCTCCTTGTATCTTCAGGGATAAAGCTTAGTGAAGATACTAAAATAATTTTTTATTTTGTACTGCAAACGAGAGAACTGCACCTCCTTTGAGCTATTATTTTACTTGGATGTTTCTGAACTGTTGCTTGAAAGACAAAGAAGGTGAAAAACAGAGTATTACCTATTACTTAAAATCCATTGTACCCTGCAATCCTAACCATAATCCCTATTTACTTCTGGATGTTCTTATAGTACAAATTCTAATAAGTTTTAATCACATTAATATGATGATCCTTGTACTGATTGCTTTTTCCGTCTTGGTTGTTTTAGATATTTTTGGAGCAGAAGAAGATGCTCAAAACTGGGCTAAACATTGCCCAGTTTAGACAGCATGTATCTGTAATTGAAGAAGAAACAAAGGAGTATTTCAAAGCATGGGGAGAGAGTGGAGAGAAAAGTAAGCAAGATCAAATGCATTCTTCCTCCAGTTTTCTGGGAAGTAATTAAGTATGGAGTATATTTTTGTAAAAGGTGTACTGCAATATTAAAGAAATTAAAAATTACATAGGCAAAAGTGTACTGAACATTGGAAGAAAGAAAATACAGAGGTTTTTTATTAAATCAAATGAAAGGCTATTGGAGAATAAAGCTGCTCAGAAAATCCCTGAAAGGAATGAATGATCTTAGTTTTGCTTTCTTAGTCAGCTCATAGTGCACTTGTGCTCATTTCGGATGGTATCAGTCAGCTCAGTGTAACCACTTCCTAGTCCCTGGGAAAAGCTGCTGCTCTGACTCTCTAGAGAGCCTGTGCTGAAGATCTTGGCTCTGGGAGTTTCTATAGTGAAAAACTGCATCTTTGAAGCTGATGTGGTTACGTTAGTGACCGAAGTGAAATTGTTATTTTCCCTCATTCCCAATTTGCCCATCAGCATTGTTGCAAGCTCTTGCAGAACCATGTCAAATATTATTTAAACACACATATTTATATTTAAATGCATAAAATTTATGTAATACATGTCACATTTTAATATATTGAATTATTTTGAATGTATATGGTTTATATATAATATAGTTAATAATATGGTAATATATAAATTGATATTTAAGGGTCCAAGATCTACTATATAAAAATAATTCAGTGAGCAGCAAAACTAACTGGTTTCTCACGAATTTTGATTTCAGGGTTAAATCTTTGCATGACTTCACTAATATTTGTTAATGATTGAGCTTGAGATGCATGGCTTACTTTGGAAGAATTAATAACTCTGCTAGAAAAATTTCTAGAAAGAAATACCTTAGAAAAAAGGTATCAGTGATTTAGTTAAAAAGCTGTTCAAAGAGACATCTGATAAGACACATTTCAGTAACGCTTTCAAATCTTTCCTCAGACCTGTTTGAAGCCCTTTCAGAACTGATCATTTTGACGGCAAGTCATTGCTTACACGGGAAGGAAATCCGAGGCTTGCTGGATGAGAAGGTGGCTCAGCTGTATGCCGACCTGGATGGGGGTTTCACTCACGCTGCCTGGCTGCTGCCAGGCTGGCTGCCTCTGCCAAGCTTCAGGTACCAGCACTAACAGAGGAAGCAACTTAAGCATTTTGTCTAAACATCACTGTTGTTTGGGTTGCCCCCCATTCCCAGCACTTCATCTTTGTAACCTATTCTAGACATCCCAATAAATCCTTGTAAGCATTTCGTGTTACGTTGTATAAAGTTGCTAATCGAAGTGTTTTGAATCACAGGCGTCGAGATCGAGCACACAGAGAAATAAAGAATATTTTCTACAAAGTTATCCAGAAACGTCGGAAGTCTGAGGAAAAGGAGGATGATATGCTCCAAACTCTACTTGATGCTTCATACAAGTAAGCCAAGAGTTTTTTAAAGACTTGTTTGAAGATTTACTTTAGCTTTGAGCTCTTTAGTTAGAACTATCTACCAAAACCCAAGAAACACTCCCTCATGTTCTGAATTCATTTTGTTGCGTGCAGTTTTTCCTAGTTGTTGTATTAAAAACAGGTTTAAATCTTCACTTGTCAATAGTTACTCAGATTTCTGAGATTTTCATCTGTGGTCATGAGGTGGCTGAGGTTGCTTCCTTTCTCTTTGCTGGCTGTTGAGGAGTGATTTTCTTTAAGGCTTCTGAAGAGTCTCTCTCCCTCTGTTCTCCCTTCTCCCTACCCTTAGATCTTTTGCCTCTCTGTTTAGGGAGTTAGGAGTACGTTAGAAGAAACTGTAAATGCTAGTGTGTAAATAAATAGCAATGCTAAATAATGAGAGGTGACCGAGTGAAGCTGTACCTTGGCTGCCTTGGGCGCAGGGACGGGCGCGCGCTGACGGACGATGAGATTGCGGGGATGCTGATCGGGCTGCTGCTGGCCGGGCAGCACACCTCCTCCACCACCAGCGCCTGGCTCGGCTTCTTCCTCGCCAGGGACACAGCCTTACAGCAGCAGTGCTACGCCGAGCAGAAAGCAGTGTGTGGGGATGACTTGCCACCCTTAACTTACGACCAGGTTTGCATGTTACATTAGTCCTTGAGGGGTGTTTCTATACTTTTAGATGCTTATTAAAAAAAAAAAAATTAAAAGATCATCGAACATGAAACATAGTCACATGCTTTTGTGTTAAAATAATAATTGGCACAATCATTTTGTGATAACGCTGTTTGCCAGTATATTTCCTCTTCCCTTCCTGTCCAAGTAAATTTTCAGCTTGATACTGTTTTTCTAATTACTGTTCACTAGGGAAATTGCAGTTCCTATGTGTATTTAATATATGATAGTTCTGTAGAAGAGGAAGATCCTCATATTTCCACTGAGGAAAGCAATGCACTGTGACCTTGTTCTTTAATTAGGCAACAGAAAACACTCATGAGACAGATCACTAAGACACTAGTTGTATTTGATTGCACTGGTCAGTGATTTTTTTCCTTCTTAATTGAATGGAAAAGAAATAATCAGTGTAGCTAACAAAGTGCATGTAAATATAAGCTGTTTACTTTTTTTGTTGTTTTTAAATGGTATAAAATAGCATTTTGTTTGTGTTGAATAAACTGCTATATTTTGATACTTCAATTTCTCTGTATTTTCAGCTCAAGGATCTCAGTTTGCTGGATCGCTGTCTAAAAGAAACTTTAAGGCTTAGACCTCCTATAATGACCATGATGAGAATGGCCAGAACTCCTCAGGTGAGAACACTTTTTGGAGCTAATTTCACTGCAGCAGCACAGGCCAGGTCAGAAGTATCTCGGCTGGTAGAAGGAAATGCAAGTGAGCCATGTTTGCTGGCAGGGAGGAAAGCTGATAGCAGTCTGGGCTTCTGTCCGTGGTAGCGTAGCCAGAGTTGCGTGAGAAAAGAAATTAATACCTTGAACTTGGTGTTTTTTGCCTTCATGGGGAACTCTGTCCAGTTTCAGACCCCTGCAGCCCCCAGCAAGCAAGAGACTTGATGAAGTGAAACAAGCAGAGGGCACATTGGGGGCTGCAGCACTGGTGGTGAGAGGCTGAGGGAACAGGGATTGTTATGCCTGGAGAAGAGCAGCTCTGAGACCTAGGAACAGCCATGTGCAGTTTCTTCAGCAAAACTGACCCTTTCTTGTAGCTACCAGTCATATTTGAGCTTAGTTTGGTGCCACCATTCAAAGCTTTTTTTGTTTAGCAGGTATTTTTAATTGCTATCATGGAAAAATTTGGCATGCATTTAATACAAGCTAGGTAAATCTGAAAGAAAACTTGCTGTTTGTACAAATACAGTACCATGTCAAAAAAATTCAGATTTTTTTTTAATTATGTCCCTTCAATGACAAAGGTTTTCAATAAGTTTGAAGTTCTTTTTTTTTTTTTTCTTTAAACTTCTTCGTGTAGAATTGCCTTATTAAAACAGCTGGAAGGTTCCTGCAACTACTTGAGCACTGTGTCCTGGACAAGTAAGAGAGGAAGTGTTAGGCTGCATTAATTTTAAACACACTTGACCAAAATCCCTTGAAATTTAAGCCTCATGATGTAACACTTCAGGTAACACTTTGAAAAGAAAAAAGGAGGCATTTTGTCATGCGTAGGGTCTTGTCTCTTCTTTTGTAGACTGTTGCTGGATACAGTATTCCCCCTGGCCATCAAGTGTGTGTATCTCCCACTGTTAACCACAGACTCAGAGACTCCTGGAATGAAGCTCTAGACTTCAAGCCCGACAGATACCTCCAAGATAACCCAGCAGCTGGAGAGAAGTTTGCATACATTCCATTTGGTGCTGGTGAGTAAGAGAATGAAGCACCTTCCTAGTGAGGCTGTGCTGAGGTGGCTCACACCAGCCATCTCCTGCACTGCAGCATCTGAGGATAGATTATTTTCTGTTTCTGCCTGAAAGTTTTCTTACTGTGAAAGTGCTGTTAAAAGAATTAATAGTTCTGCATTAGTCATAGCTGTATATATCACTCACAGCAGTTATCAGAACATCTTTGTTAGCATGAGTATTGACTCACATCTTTTCAAGTCAAGGATAAACCTGGTAATCCAAGTTCAGTTGAAGGCAGAGCAAAAGTCTGCAGAGCCCCAACTTCCCAGATAGTTTGCAGATATTTCCATGATGGAGTTAAGAGCTGATCTCACTGCTCAGTGTTGCAAATGCTTCTTTCCTGATACACAAATTAATGCTTTCTAGTGGCGACAAAACAGCACCATCTCATTCCACGTACTTGTCTGTTTTATGCAGTGACAACTTAGTAAAATAAGACTTGGATGGAGTTATACAATGGGGTATGTGCAACATCAGAGCCTCAGATTGTTGAGAAAGGAGCAATTACTGTCTGCATGAAACTTCTAAAGTCAGCTGATTGTCAACGGGGATCCAATAAAATATTCTAACTGCCCTTTATGGCTTTCTTTCTAGGCCGTCATCGCTGCATTGGAGAAAACTTTGCTTATGTTCAAATTAAGACTATTTGGTCTACTTTGCTTCGTTTGTATGAATTTGATCTCATCAATGACTATTTTCCAACTATAAATTATACAACAATGATACACACACCTAATAACCCTATTATCAGATACAAGAGGCGGTCACTGTAAACTCTGGCACTAAAACCTTACTTTTTTAAGTTGTGTGAACTAACAGACTTTTGAATAAAATTGCGACAGAATGAGTGGCAGATGGAAGCTGATGCATCTACTGTTAGGAAAGCAACAGTAGTCTACTAAATGCAAAAGTTTTGCATCTATTTTGTCTGCCCCCACTATTTACTGCTGCTGTGTATAGTTGCTTGTCCTACGATTTTCTCATTGCATTTTTAAAGCAAAAGTGTCTTTTCTATTGATGTAACACTTTTAAGGTGCATGCCAGATCTTTAATGAAGAAAAAAGTCATTTCTACAAGTGGAACTCTTTGCTTTTGAAAAATAATTGAAGATTACTTTCCCCAGATAACCAAGGGGCATGGCTGCCTACCTTGCCTCTGTACCCGATTACAGCAAAACCCACCAGGAAACTGGCACCACAGGGGCTGAACTTGGTGGTGCCCTTCCTTTGGCATTTATGATTCTGTCCCAAGCAAGTGGTAGTCTTGGCTGATTTAAGAAAATGTTACTGTACACCTAACTGGTAGGCAGAGTTCACAATGTTCACAGGTAAGTCTTTTCAAGAATGAGCCATTCAACTGTCTAATGTGAAGTAGTTGTAAAATACTTATGTTCAGAAAGCAGCAAGTAATTCTCTAAAAAAAGTTTTAAAATGGTGATCTCTGGCAGCTTGATGTAAAGTGTGAGAGTAACAATATGAAGATACCAACAACATGAATTTTGTAAATAACATGTTTGTGTGTAAAAAGATCACAAATTAAGTGAAATAGCTGAATGTTGTCTGGGTTTGTACTGACTCATGCAGAATTGTTAAATGGTGTTTGGTTCAAGAGTGCTGATGATAAATGGTGATGAGCTTTGGCTCACAGGAATTTTGAATTAAATTTGTAAACAAACCTCTTGGGGAAGTTTTCTGTGCTCAACCCTGTCACTTCTTTCTGAAAAGGTTTCATCAGTAAATACATAACTTTCTCCTGGAGTGGGCTGTGCCCCCTTCAGCAGTTCTCAGTGTAACAAGGGTTGCGTCCCATCCTTCCTGGTCTAAATTCAGTGTACCTGTTCTAAAACCTTGTGTTTGTATCAGTCATGGCAGCTGAGTGAGTGCAGGCTCTTCCCTCCCAGCCCTGTCAGATGTGGCCATGGTCTGCAGAAGCCAGACTTGTCCCTGTCCCTCTCTCTGACAGCACTGCTTTGGAATCTGTAAAAAGTCAAGCTGCAGTCACTACAAGCAGGAGGAACTCAGGCAGGAGCAACCCGTTCCATGTGAATAAGGGAGCAGTTCTTGAACACAGTTAGAAGCATGAAGTCATGTTTATTTCAGTACTTTGACAAAATACCCATAAAATTCAAAACTTCTACCATTACAAAAATAGGTCTCTACAAGTGATATTCTGTCTGCACTGCCAGTAGCAAATATTACGAGAGTGAATGTAACTTCAGTAGCCTTGCCAGAAAAAGTGCAAGTAAACTTTGCTGAATGTAGCTCAATTTAATTAATACACAAGTTTCATCTTCACACCCTTTTGATAAATACACGCTTCATAAGTTAATCATTTAAATTAGCATTCCACAAATATACATGTAATTTAACAGTGGGCAGGGGTTGTTTTGGGTTTGGGGGGATTTTTTGGGGGGTTTTTGTTTGGGGATTTTTTTTTGTTCAGGTTTTGTTGGTTTTTTTTCATAAACACAAAGTGCCTACATACATAAATCCCAGTCTCTGTGGGTGTGCCAGGATGGAACCGTATACAATCGTATAGCTGTGTTCATATTGGTCCCACAATATACACATTATACAAAAGCACAGAAAGAGCACAGGTTTACAAAAGGCAATCTGTTAGCATCACTGCCAGTGATGGAGATGTTCAAGGGTATTATTATCTTCTTATACCCATGTGCAACTGAGTGTATGAAGTCGAACCTGTAAGATGGAGAAAAATTGTCGTCAGGATTACTTGGAACAAGTACGTACATTCAGCTGAATAAGCTGAAAGATTTTACATGGGAAATCACAGAATAAGGACTTCTTAAGATCAAAGCTTTTAAGAACAAAACTTCTGCAAATGATGGGGAAGACAAAAAAAGTAACTTCAAAACTCAAGTTTTATAAATTTCATTCCATTGTTCTGACAATTTTCTTGATGTATTCCTCTTGCAGCAGAAAAATTGTCATCATCTATGGGACAAATTGACTGTAACTTCTGTAATCGAAGTGGTAGGAGAAAAAATTCCTTTTCCACATCCCAATCTTGTAGGCCAACTTTTCTCCATATAACTTAAACTCTTAGCAAGATGCCAACTGAATCCTTGCTGTGCATTTATTAGGGATCAGGGAAGTAAAGTGTTACCAATAATCTCAAAATCCATAATTAAGCACACTTGTATGTCTTTTCAAAGAATTTTACAATCTTCTTTTAAGTGTGCTTTTTGCTACAGCTCAGAAATGCCTCTTGTTTAAGGCTGAAAACAGCTAAAATCGAAGTTGGCAGTGGGCCCTGTGCTGCCCAGGGGTGCTGGGGAGGAGGGTGCCTGAGCCCTACCTGACTGCACGCTGCCCAGCCGCTTCTGCAGTGCCTCCAGGCGATTGATGTAATCTGTCAGAGCCCTTTCGGGATCATAGTTCTGCAGCTGAGGACAGGCAAAGGAGACTGGGTTTAAATCAGCAGGCATCCCGTGGAACCTAGGGGCAGAACAACACACACCGTTTCAA
This sequence comes from Chaetops frenatus, assembly GCA_013400775.1. Lineage (NCBI taxonomy): Eukaryota > Metazoa > Chordata > Aves > Passeriformes > Picathartidae > Chaetops > Chaetops frenatus. The sequence continues at coordinate 21,558 of VZTR01023981.1, read as the reverse complement.
AAAGGGAAATTTCGAGTAAAAATACCAGCAACACAGTAAAATACTGTAAGTAGGGATACCTTATAGCCTGCTTGTCCCTTAGCTTATCCATGTGGTAGCTAGCACATCAAGCCCATTTAACCTCCCTCCACTTGCTGCCCAAGCCACCCTTCCCATTTGCCTTTTCTTTCTACTGCACAGGATTTGTGGCTGCATTTTTTTGAGACAAAGACTGACCAGCAAATTCCTAGTGAGATTTCAGCAGAATCCACAGTAGATTGAAATTTTGTTTTCTATTAAGAAGCTTGTGTCAACAAGGACACTGCCACCTTTACAGGATTCTGCCTCTTGTCATTACTCTCTGTAAGTAAAAGTCAACAGTGGCTAAAACAGATTGAAGTTTTTTCCATGTAAACTGTTAGGGTCACGACAAACTAAGATAATACAAATATTCAGGTGGTTTACATGAAAATGAAACCCAAAAATGGCTAGAATTTTATATTCAGTGAAGATCTGAGCTCAGAACTTCATATAAGCTCATCAAAGGCTCATGGCACTCATAAAAATGTTGCCCTTGATGAAAAATACCCAGTTTCACTGGTGGGGGTGTGCGAGCTTTGGCCTTGATCACATGATGAGTAATCACACACTGAATGCCTGAGACATCATTTTTTACATACTCTTACAAAAAAAGGTAAATCTTAGAGCATCGAAGGTTACAAACCTTAGTGGTAAACACTGATGCTTTCAGTTATTTAAACAGTGCCTGAAAGAGAATAATAATAAAAAAAATGCCAAACGTACTTATGTTGAAAGTTTATAGGAGATCTAGGAGACTCCATGCCTGACCTGGATCTATAGGAATGCCTCTGTTCTCCATAAAGATCCATGCCACCAGAGAATGAATCAGGTCGTAATTCATTACCTAGAAGCACAAAATACACAGAATATTAGAAATACAAAAAGCAGTGTCTCGAAAACTAAAAAAAGCAACAGCTTTTGCACTTTACTAGGAATCTCAAATATGAGTTTTCTGTTTGCGTGTCAAAAAAATGGCATCTAACAAGTGTAGACCACTTTCACACTCCCTCAGGGAAATGCAGAGGTGAAACGCTGGCCTCACTAACGTCAATGATAAAACTCTCACAGACTGAGCAAAGGTTTTAGTGCAGACCTAAATAGCCAGTAAATAACAAAGAAGCTTCTGATTCTCCTTAGACTCCTACAAAAAAGCAAACAGCAAACTGTTATTTCCCAGACTTAAACCTGTAACAAAAGAATGACAAGCTTTTGTTCTAAGAAAAAGACTACAGTGCAGATCTCCAACAAAAACTCTAATGACACAGCTAAAACTGCTTTCATGAATTCTCTCCATAGGGAAAACTTCCATATATTTTTAAATACCACCCATGATGGAGCAAAACAAAAGTGAAGAAAAAGCAAATAGGTTAGTGTCTGTGCTGAGCTTGGAAACTGAGAAACAGGTTAATCCAAACAATTACAGGAAAAGGAAACAGCCCCCATTCATTCCACATGAGGATAATACAAATTAAAACCCATCTCCACTAAGTAGTGGTGTGACTTGCAAATAAAATTTTTTCAGTCATTACTGGACTATGACTTACCTGTGTTGTGGCTAAGGACATCCCTATTGATAGTCAGAATACCAGAACCTGTAACTCTGTGCCATCGACGAACCAGGAACTTCATTCTGCATTTCAAATTTAAAAACCCAAAAAACAAACAGCTTCAGGATAAATTAAATACTCTGATAAAAGTAATCTGCTTCTTGTCTTCTAGAAAGTATAAGAATTTCTTGACAAGCAAGCAAAATTAACAGATGAGCATCTAAAACCTGAGTATCAAATATAAAACATCCTTTTATACATCCCTAAGAAAATCCCACTTTTTCCAAACCTTCTTTCACCTGTGCAATTCCAGAGGTGCTGTATAGGTCCAAGTGGACAGTAAATGACTCAAGCAGCTAAGCAACAGCATGCCAGCATTTTAAAACCATACTAAATATACTTTTTTGCCCTGTCACAGCCCCAAAACTGCAACTGCAGAGCACCATAAGTAAAAATCTAACACATACATGAATATTTCCTTGAATTTATACTACACACAAGGCTCAGAACAATAGCAAGCAGAAATGCTTGGGGGTTCAAACCTTTGTGAAGAAGTTTTGCTAGCAATAGGCAGTACTATGCAGTAATAAACTTTACTTTTTCTTCCTCACCTATTCCTGCTCATCCTTGGTCTTGTGAAATTCAAAGGACTACCTAGATGGTGAAAATTAATTCCTAAATCTGTATTATACTTATATGTAAGAATTTAATCTTCAAAGGAAATTAGGTTGCCGAAAAAACCTTTGTAAATAAGTGCAATCCTTAGAATGCTCGTAATTTTTTTTAATAATATGACTTTACCAAGTACACTCCATCTGTGATTATCACATACTAAGCCCTTTTCAACTACAGTAAGACTACTTATTCCTATTACAGACTTTACCTACTCTCTACTCACCTTGTCACCGTACAAGTACCTACTATATTCAAGATTACCAAAAATATACCATTTAAACTTGATGGAATATGACAATTTTTCTAGAGGGCTAGAAAAGTATATATTGAACTGCACAGTCATAGCTGTTTGAAATGGAAATTCCTCCAGTTTACCTTGAAATTGCAATGGACACTCTGACTGCAGAGCGAAATCGTGTAAAACCCTTTGAATGATGTGTGATGATTTCGAGGTCTGTGTAGGATGGCTGTCCCCCCATCCGTGCTATGAGGGCCAGTGTTGCTTCTTCACACTCCTGGAATCCTCCTAATAACAGCAGCAAATATTTTTTCTGATATATGAGAGCTTTCCGAAAGCTCTCTGCTCGTAGGTATTTGCCATAAATTCTCTGCAACAAGAGAAAAAAAGCCCCGTAAGCTACAAGAATCACAGCAGTTCCAAGACTTTTGACATTGTTACTTCTATAGCATTTCTGTGATTATTCATTTCTCACTACCATGGAGAAGATTGTGCTGCTGCTCACACTTGTTGAATGCAACTTCATATATTGAGGATCACCTAACAGCAAGAAATAGAGCACACACAAAAGGAAAACACAGGTGTTTACATGGTATTCTTGTAGAGAGAAAATAATAGGTATCTGAGGATGAAAATTTTAAAACTGGATTAGTATCTTTTTACTCTGAATAAAGCAGAGTGAACACAATGAAAAATAGGCCCAAATCAAAATTTAAAAAGCAGCTGTAGTTAGTATGTGTAAATAAAAAAATCTTCCTACCCTTAAAACAGCATTTTCAGTATCTGATCCCAGTTCTCTGAGGAAAGCCTCACTCCTGAGCTCTGCTCTCAGCTTGGAGAGTTCTGCATCGGCTTGTTTCAAAGATTTCTGCAGCGACAGCCTCTCTCTGTTCCAAATTTCCTTCTCAGAGGCAACAAGGGTATCAATATTAACTCCAACATCTGATGAATGCCTAGAAGACTGTAGACAAAAGAAACTGAATTTGAATGACATAATTTAGAAAAGCTTAGGCTTTGTCCTTCTAGCCATTAGTTTGGTGGAGAGCTCATAAAATTAATGAGAAAAACTACTCATTGGTTGGATCTGAGGCCACCCTTGTGCTCTGACATCTCAAAAGCAGTGACTTTAGGAGCCCCATCAATGTCCCAGAAAAATACAGCTTCTCCAAAACAAAATTCCTTTCAACTGGATCATACTAGCTTCACGATCTTGAATGTTATCTGGATCTATTTACTGCTTATCGTGGTGATGAGATACAGATAAAAAAGAAAGGGACAAGGCATTTAAAAGAAAAGAATAGTTAACAAAAAGAAGCTGGGTAAAATCACAAAGTTTTACACTTAACAGAGTGAATTGAGACATACTGACCACTGAACAAGAATAACTCACACCCATTTACTCTGTAGAGAGAAGCCAAGACAGACAGCTTGATCACTCTCAACTGGGTGACTAGGACAACTAATTATGCTTTTATGTTGCTATACATAACTCATTACAACAGCACCACCAAGGACATACATAGTCTGCAGAAGGTTTTCTGTGCTGGTATCTTCTCAGTTCTTCCTCCAGTTTCATAACAGCATTCCTCAAATTATTCTTCTCTTCACTCAGTCTGCTGACAAAGCCTGTCAGCTCAGCATTTTGCCTCAGCAGCCTCTCAGTCAGTGAGCTGGATGGAGTCCCTGGTGGTAGCACCAGCTTCAGCTACGAGGAAGAAAGAAAACCAAACTCAACTTCTATTAGATCCAAGTTGCCAATTTGAAAATAACTGGCTTACAGTGAAAAACCTTATAGATAATGACAACAGTTTTATATCAACTTGTATATAAAAAACTTCATTGTACATTTAAACCACAGTTTAAGGTGACTTTCTTGTCTATACTTACCCTGTACATTACAAGAGAGTATTCTCCTACAAGCTGAATTGTACCAGCTATAACAATTTGCAAAGTTTTCTACTATGTTTATGTTTATCTAACTTAGAGGAAAAGAAAAACCTCAAAGCTTTTTTCAAGTTACATTGAAAACCCTTGCTTAAAATACAGGTAAGGACCAAATCAAGTTCACTTAAAAATCAAATATTGCCAAATTCTTTGCAACAGATTACCTCAATTCAATTTTTGACACAGGTGCATGCCACTCAATCTTCAGTGGCCTCTCCTTTGGTAAATACAGGGCAGTTTAAGTAAATGTGTTGTGTCAACACAATATACTAAATACTAAATGTTGATTTTAATATCAGGAAATACTGAGAAAAGTTTCCTCAGTTACAGGATTACTGCTGAAAGGAAAATACCTTTTCTTAAGGAAAAAGCCATGAGATGCAGAAATCTAAAATGAAACTGGAAAAGTTTTGATTTGAAAGTTGAAAAATCACTTTTAAAATATTAAAACTTGAAAAAAAAAAATTAAAGGAAAGGGGTTTTTACACTTTACCAACTCCAGTCAGACCATTCACTAGAATTTCCCTCCAGAAAGTAAAGACCTGAATAATTACAGGCTTACAAACTCCTTGCAGTTTCTGCTCACAGGTCTTTATCCAAACTCTCCCATCAAAGTTACAGCGCTGACTCTCACCTCTTCCAGACTGGACAATCCAGGCAGTATTTTCAGATCTGAAATAACTTCTTCAATAGCATTTTGTACTGCAATGAAGTCTTGATCATCTGCTGTTTCAAACTGCAATCTGAAACAAAAGAGACCGTTTCAACTGCAGATCAACTCTGACACCACGAGCCAGACAAACAGGACTTTCTGTGGATTCCTATGGACTAGATCTAGAGCAAGTCTCTTCAACAGTTACTGGATACAGGGTAACATTTTCAAGACTGCACAGTGACTCTAAACAAAATTGGCTGGATTCAAAAAAAACCTGTATAGAACAGTTTCCTCTCATTTGTAGACAGGGATGTTCTACATCTGAAATAGTGGTTATGCTCCCCACAAACCTGTTGAATCTGTGTGATCAAAATCCTAGGGTATTTCCCAGATACACTGCATACTGCTTTGCCCAAATGCTTCAGAAGGAATGTTTAATATTAAATGACCATCATGGCAAAATAAAAACAGCTTTAAACCTCCCATGGACCTGGTACCATGATATTTTTTAATCTTATGGAGATAGTAACCTTCCAAAAATAAGAATCAAGATCAATGACACTTGACCATAATTTTTTTCCCCCCAAAGAGGATGATTCAGAACAATAATCCCTATATTCATCCCCTTATACATGATGAATTGTTTCATCAGTATTTTAAATTCATCTGCCTACACCATACCCAGATAAATCTTATCACTTTTCAGAGAAAAAAAAGGTAATTTTGCTGTGCCTTAAAAAGGACCCTGTTAAAACATGTAAGACTTAGAGCAGCACTTGATGCTCTGTGATCCTGTCTTCCATCAGTCTATCTCAAGTAACAGCACACACAACAGAAGTAACAACCCCAAAATTAAATCCTCCAGTCTGTGAATTATGATTCAAACCAAATATATTAGATTGCTGGTTGCTATTAACAAAACCAAATAGCTGAAGACTGGTCTAACCTGCTAGCAGCTTTCCAAGCCAACTGCTTCAGCTTTGGAGATGTATTTTGCAGCTTTTGTCTGACTTTTTCTAGAATTTCAGTAGCAGCAGAGAGATCTCCTGACAGTGTGCGGTAAGTCAACTCATTTGTCTCAGCTCCTTCCATTTTCTGCTGGAGAACCCAATTTCTTGTTCTGTCATTGGGTGTATCCCAGGTAGTCTGGAAAGAAATATGTATTTTATATATATATATATATATAATGTATGTGATTCAGTGCTGTAAAATGAAAACGTGATTCTGAAACACACTCAGAAACTGAAGAACAGATAATGCTGACAGAGAAAGAAGTTTAGTGTGACTACAGCACTACTGTAGTGTAGCACTAAACTATCATTCATGAAAGGTCCAGTGTCTTTCTTGACTAAGATCTAGCAATCATGGAGCTACAGTGTGAATCCAGTCAGAAAACTCAGTCAGCATAAGTCACCAAGCCTTTCTGTTTCTTCCATCAGCAGCTCGTTTACCAGTTGTGCATGGAATTTGGGCAACTGGGCACATGTGTTTTGGTAACCAATTCATAGTCAGAAGAACAAGGGCTGGAAAGAGACCACCACAATCATGGAGGTCAGTCCACAGTTACAGGCAACCACACCACTGATGCTACCACAAGCAAAACATTGCATTGAGGAGGTGGTCCTCAGTAACAGCCTCCCAACACTGCCATGGAAGAACTGCTATCCCCTCACAAAGAAACCTCAGTCCATGGCTCCGCCTTTGGCTGTTTGCCCTACAGTGTGGTACCAAAGAAAAAAAACAGTGTTGCAAATATCACAGGAAACAGCAGGAGATGCATTATTTGAAATTACAGGCAGATCCTGACAGCAGATTGGACTATCTGCTGATGAGGAGGGGAAAAAAATCCCAATAGCTGCTGCCAACATGATCCAAGGGAAAACTCTTTCCTGACCCCAGTGCTGGCAGTTCCCCCTACGCAAAACAAGGTGCACAAACTGAGTGTGGCAGGAAGGCTGCTGCTGTCACAGTTATCAATACACTCAACATCCTGCCTCTAGCTGTGGGTAGTTTCCAATGCTTCAGGAAATAAAAACCAGTAGCCAAATCAGACGAAAAGAAAAATTTCCTTCATGGCTCCACATATAGATAACTGGCAGAAAGAATGATGTCAGGATGGGCAAAAACATGGTTAGCAAATAGCAGCAAGTCTCCTGTTAATCCTCTCTGTGACTATCTACAGATCACTCACCCAGCAACACTCACCTTTTACATGCAAGTTTCTAGAGAAGTTCTAAAAGTAATTTAAAAAAAAAAATTAAAAATTTCCTGACCTTTGAAAACTGTAGAGGCAACAGAGTTACCACTTTCATTCATCTAAAAATCAGGATAATTCTTAAATTGATTTTTTCCCTTGATTTATTTCTTCTATTTTATTTGATAACATAC
>VZTR01023978.1:46534-57563 GCA_013400775.1 Chaetops frenatus | reverse complement strand
AAGTTGATTGGGATGGTTTGAGTACCCCCTTATGTATGATTAAAGGTTTTGAATATCACATTCTTGCTTTTATCTTTTATTTATTTTCAGCTCTTCCTCTAAAAGAGACAGAGTTCCTTTCTTAGCCAAAAACTATGGTAATATTGCCAGTTTCTTCATTTTGAAAAAAAAAAAAATTATTAAATCAAAACAAAAAGCCCTTTGCCCAGGAACAAATGTATAAAAACTTACCAATGCATCGATAAGAAATATGAATAGGTATCTTTACTATTTTTTTTACAGTTACGGCTTAATATAACACACTGAATACTCTGTCGACAAATATAAGTGTGATTTAGTGAATGATTCCACTTCTTCCATGCCCTTGTGTGAATATAAACTAAATAGCAAGGTTGTGACAGAATTGCTTGGACATTAAAATTCACAATTTTCTCTCAGGGTGAATTATTTGTCAGGCCAGAAAATTTAAAATTGTAGTACAAGAAATATATTAATCAGCTCATTTGAAAAGTAATTACTTTCTTTTATGATTTCAATATCACTATATAACTAGATAATTTGTTATTTGTTGTTGTAATAATTAATTACAGAAATTCAGTTAGAATATCTGCTGGCCCTCTACCAATAAATAGGGGGGTTGCTGTTTGTAACTAAGACTAATTGAAAATCTGATTTCTCTTTAAGAATTGTGTTATCTTCTCCACAGAAAATCTATTTTTGTTGTTGAAAATATAATTCCTTCTGTTCTCAGATGCTGCAGTCTTCAGGTTCCTCTTTTTCCTAGTGCTCAAAATTCCTGACTAGGTTTCATCAGGGGACTGCTGGAGAGTATACAATCACTCTGAATATAAGTAATGCATCACAAGAGAATATGGGGTAATTGGGCAGACTTATCTCCAAAAAGAATAAGGACATGAACACTTCAAACTAGAAGCCCCATGTAATAGGATTATGAAAATTTTTTTTTAAACTTTGTTTTTATCCCTTGAAAGTTTATCTCCATCTTGCCCCTTTCTTCATAATACTTTGAGTAATTTTAAGTGGGAAACATAAGTTCTCTTTTGAAGCCTGAAGTTGCCATGCAAGTCCAACTTCCAAGGTAGGTCTCAAAGTATTTTTCATTCTGACTGCTGTACTCAAGGTATGCAAATTACAATTTATTCTCATTCCAGTTACTTTTAAACCATATCATATGGCTGAAGTAGCATGAATCCACTCTTCAAAGTGTTGAGAAAGACTTAGAGAGGATAAACAACAGAAATCCTATGGTGTGTCACACCAATCCCTTTGCCAACACTGGCAAATGTTTAGCTGTGGCTGAGACAGAAGATGCAGTGCTGAGGCACATACAGGTGTAAACAGTGTTAGTGCTGCAGTTCTCTCTGAGCTGCCCTCTGAGTAGTCTTCAAACATATAAGACATAGAGATTCAGAGATGCTTAAGCATGGTCCTCTATGCACGTACTGCAAGTAACCAAGAAATTCATGTATGGTTACATAACTCTGCTTCATCAGTATCTCTTTCTTGAGAGATGTAGTTGGAATTTTGTTTATTCAAGCCAAAGACTTCTCCCATGGACATCTGAAAATAAATATTTTTTAAAACTTCTGGCTTTTAAAAACTAGGAGTTTGCTATTTTTGCCACCTGGTTTCCAAAATGGCATAAACTACCTTTGTTTTGTTCTATCAAAAGGAGGTTTGAACATGTTTTTTTCTTTCTTCTGTCTGCTGCTTAACCTGTTTTTTATCAATGTTAGAGACTGTGTGATTAGTAAAAAAAGCTTCAGTGTTCTTTAGTGAGGGAAGATGCAGTACAGCACAGCAGAACAGAGTAGCTGGCTAAGAGCCAGTTTGTTTTTAATCATCTGCTAAAGAAATACATTGCAGTTTTAGATGGTTACTGGCATTTTCATATGGAAGCATGTTTTGATTACAGTCTTTCTTTGCTTTTCAAGTATAAATTGGGAAGGTTTCAAGTGGTTTCAGCAGTAGGATCTGGTTTGAATAGAGTCTTAAAATATGGCACTGGAGTGTGCTAGAACAAAAAAGCACTCTTGGTGAAAAAGCAACTGAGAAAACATTTTAGAAGGCCAGCCTGTGGAAGTGAGCATCTTGTAAGATGCCTTGTGCCTTGCCCTTACTCTTTTGCAGCACCAAAGGTTCGAGATCCATAGCATGACATGGAAACCCTCCTTTTTGGACCCACGTCTTAAGGTTGTTTCTGAAGTTTTGCTGGCAGGCAGAGAGAGGCCTGCTCTAGCTCAGGATGTTACTGACCCCTGTTCAAGTCATCAGGAATGGCTTTCCTGAGCTGCCTCTTGCAGGCTTTTTAACCACATTGTCTCTCACTCTTATTTGTCTGCTTAATGACATGTTGCTTACCATCTTCGGAATTGTGCTTGGGATTCAGATCTAAAATGCCATGTAACAGCTAGGAAGCACTAATCTATAGTGGCAGCTTGTTAAAATGTCATGGTTTCAGTAATGCATTTGTAACTACTCTAACATAAGATAAATGTGACAAGTGCTAATTCCAAACACCCACAATACTGAAACTGAGAACAGCTTAGCTAAACACTTTGAATTTCCTGAGGACATCTGAGGTCTATGGTTACAAAATCTCAGTCTGCTTTTACCTGAGTGTGTCAGGCCACTTTTACCTGGAAAATGAAAATGTTATGTTAAAGACTCAAGATTAAACGATGAATGCTTGTTTTAAAAGAGGCTAGGGCAGAAATGCTAGGCATATGTTTAAGATCTGCATACATTTCTTGTTCTCCAGACAAAGTGAATGAAATTGTAGGGTAAGAATAGGTTGATCTCCCCATAGGAAAAGAAATAAGCACCAAGACCTATGGGTTAGCACAATTTCATTTGTAAGCGTCCCTTTTCATGAGTTTGTCCTGATAAGTCTGTGTCATGGACACAAGAGATCCTTATAAGAAGAGGAAGCCAATCTGAGGGAGGAAGAGAAAACTGTTATTCAGCTGACATGTTATCAGAATGATGTCCTTTTTTGGTTGGAGTGGGAAGTTCTGTACACAACAGTGTGGAAAGGTGGCCCCATCAGTGCCCATTGAAAGCAATCACAATTTCAGAGATTTGGAAATTTTCATTTAAAAATGAGAGAGACAGAAAAAGCAAAACTGCATCACCTTCTTTTGCCCATGGGGTTTCTATGCGGAAGACGTTAAAATAATGAAAAGCCGAATGTCAAATGAGAAGAAAGTGCAAGATGTCAACCATGTCCTGAGGAATCACTGAACAAACAAGTACCTTGCTAGTACTAGTGACTCCAAGAAGGTGAAAGGCCCTTGTATGACAGACAGTAAAAGGTGCTTGGGGTGGTGTAATATTGTGCAGCTGCAGCACAAGCATGGGACAGTGAGAAAAAAGAGAAAGACAAGAAGTGTGTGAGCATTCTGCAAACCACGAGGCAGGCTCTCAGCAATACTGTGTTGAGTTTGGAGGTTAAAACATGGTTTGTGCATTACTGCTGGAAGAGTACAGAGAAAGCTGTTCCACACAGCAGAAGAAGGAAGCTTATAATAGGGTACGCTATAACATGTGGGGCTCGTTCAGAACAGTGGAACTGTGCAGAAAGAGGGATTCTTTCCCATCATAAATCCCATACACTGATATTTTTCATCTCCCAGCAAAGAACAATATAAGAAGCTTCACTAAAGTACAGTGACTATGGTACCTTTTCCATTGTTCTTTCTAGGTTATTCTATTGTGATGTGTTTTTCCAGAAACTGCTGTTTTCTGTAGATATTTAGACATAGAAACAAGGTTTCTGAGTTCCAGACCACAATTAAAACTTGTCTACATAAGAATAACTATAAAGAAGCAGGGAGAGAGAAAATGAACCTTTATCTTATTTACCAAAATTTCACTTAGCCTTGAAATAGATTATTTATCTCTCTCCTTTTTTTCTATCTATTTTTCCTCCTTTTTTTTCCCCTAGCTCTTAACCCCTGAAAATATCCTAAAAATTGTGGGGTTTTTTAATAGAGAAAAGTATTTTTCCTTAGCTGTGTTTTTTTTTCCTCTGAAGTCTGTGATGCAGTTATTCTGTAGGCTCAGAGCAATTTTTCCTGACACTCCAGCTACATCTTCCTTTGGTTTTTGTTCCTTTGTGTGATATATGGTTTCCTTATTGAAGTTATAATGAGCTTATCTTCATGAATCACTAGAGATCAGCCAGGATAAACTCTTCACATTAAAGTTCACCCAACAGCAACACTATTCACTAACCCAATGTTTAAATGAAATATCTTCTTATTATACAAACCAAGTGCAATAATAAGTATGTGAAAATGACAGATCTATCAGTATGATTTGTTTATTTTTATCATAGAATCATAGAATATCATAGGCTAGAAGGGATCTTAAAGGTCATCTAGTTCCAACCTCCCTGTCATGGGTATAGACACCTTCCAACAGACCAGGTTGTTCAAAGCTCCATCCAGCCTGGCCTTAAACACTTCCAGGGATGAGACAGCCACAGCTTCTTTGGGCAACCTGTTCCAGTGCATCACCACCCTTACAGTAAAAATTTTTTTCCTACATCTGACCTAAACCTACTCACTTTCAGTGTGAAGCCATTCTTGTCCTGTTCACTATATGCTCTTTCAAAAAGCCCCTGCCCAGCTTCCTTGGCACTGGAAGGCCGCAATTAAGTCACACTAAAGTCTTCTTTTCTCCAGGCTGAGCAATCCCAATGCCTCAGCCTTTCCTCATAGGAGAGGTGCTCCATCCCTCTAATCATCTTGGTGGCCTCCTCTGGACTTGTTCCAACAGATCCATGTACTTCCTTTGCTGGGGATCCCAGAGATGGATGTAGCACTTCAGGTGGGATCCCACCAGAGTAGTGCAGAAGGGCAGAAAGGCAGAAAGAATTTATAAAATGGTCAAAAGATGGTATTTTTTTCTCATGCAGCTATGCAACAATTAAAAATGGTGCAAACTTTTAATAATACTCCACAGTACTTGTTACATTGAAACAAAGCAGAAGTTTAGCCCCTAAAAATTAAAGGAAAATTATTTGGATTAAAAACATCTGTATCCAGTATAAGGCAGGAAAAGAGAATTGAAACTCTTCTGCTTACCTTACACTTACTTTGAAATCGTGTAGCTCATGTGTAACTCCTTCTTATTTCACATGGTTTCTAGTTGTAAAGTGAATAGGAAGAAGTGTTTTTCCTTGGACATGGTATTACAGCAGAAGCCTTCAAGTTAGGGCCCGTATATCTGGAAAAGCAACTTTCTGGCTGAATTTTCATATGTTTCTCTTTAGGAAATACCCCCTTCAGGGTTAAGATTCTGTTTGGAAACTAGATATCTTAGTGCTTAAACTAGCTCTTTTGAGAGGGAAGTTACACAGTGAGTTGGCATCTTGTTCTTCTGAACTGGGGAATGTCTTATAGAACAAGATATACTGTCAAGGGCAGGAGTGAAAGTGGGGGAATTTGAAGCAAGGGTAGTACACTTGCTTTTAAAGGCCAGAGGAGCATGAAGACTCCCCCTAGGAGGCTCTGTCTAGGGAGACCAAAATGTCTCAGTAAGATTTCCAGTAGATACTTCTAAATAAATTTATTTGTAGTTCTTTGACCATAGCTGTACTTCTGAAGTATTTTTCCTTTGTACTAGGCTATTTTCCTTTCTGCTTTAATGTATACAGTGTGGTACTTATTTGTATAATCCCATGAGGTTTTATTGTGCAATTAATCTGCATGTTGTTCTTAAACTTAAAGATAGACTTGTCCTATAATGTCTCCTGTCTCCTATTCCATTACTTGCAAATTTGGGAAATGGTCATTGAGTTTAGAAAGAAGCAGTGGAACATGACTGTCCATGGAAACTCTCTCATGTAGCAGCAGAGTAATCAAGGAGACAGATGATGGATAAGTCTGTACTATTCAAATTGTGGGATTTTAAGTTTCATGACACTGGCTGTGGGATCTGCTGCTGACTGTGAGCAAACAGTTTAATCGCTCTGTGTCTCTATAAAATGGTAATAATAATTCCTTGTTGCATCAACATTACAATGAAAATGAAGCAATGTTTCTAGTGGTGGGTAGTGTTGCTATAAGGTCAGGCAGTGAAAGCTAATTGTATACTAATTCGCTGACAAAAGGTTATTAGGCAGTAGTCCTTGAATCTCTGGGCACAATAGGCCCACCTGTGTGCAGAGAAAGTGATATAGCTGTAAATCCATGGCCAACGTGGTTTGTACATGAGAGAGAGGGAGGGAAGCTCTGGGGCAGCTCCTCAGGCTGCATGGAAAGAGGAGTACTGATGAGTCATGTCTAGGCAAGGATGAAACATCTGCACCTCCCTCCTCAGATGTGGATTTATTTTTAGTGTTTGGGGCTTTGCAATAATCTTGATCTCTCTCCTTTTGGCATGGCTTGTACCTCTGAGTAATGCCCATCACAGACTTATGATCATAAATAAAAAATTATCTTATGACTGAATCTAGCTAGCCCTGAATCTTCTCATCTCCCCACTGGTGTCCACCACTGGATGTAAATCAGCTTAGTGCCAGCTGGCAGCTGTCTTGTCCCCTCTTGGATGCACAGTGGACAGCAGCGGTGGAGCAGCATTAAGATTTTCTTTTGCAGAAAATAAACTGGGACCAGAGTATGTAACCGGGTGTCTCTGCCTCACAGCGAGGTGACTCCATGCATGAGGTGACTGCTGCCAAGAATGCCCCTTCTCAAGGTTAGTGTACTGATTGCATCACCTTTTTTGTGAGCAGCTGTGGAAAGCCTTGAGGAAGGGTGCCCTCTTTTTCCAAAGGGGGAATGAGTAGTACAGCCAGATGAGCTAGATATTTCCTTCTTCTGAGAGCTGAGCTGAGCAAATCATCTGCAGGTCCCGCCATGGCTGTGATGGTGCTGCCGGCAGACAGTGCTGGCTGCCTGAGCTGCAGCTGGTGCTGCTGCTGGCCTTGCTTGAGCCAACTTGCCTGGGCAAAACCTGCCCCTGCATTTGCACTCAGGGTGACAGGTCCCAGCTCCCCCTTGCATCAGGTGTCTACTCATGTCTTAGCTGCCTTCACCATTCAGGCAGCCTTTAGACGGAAGTAAAGAATATGGCAAGGGTGTGGTTTGGCCACTATGTTAAAGTTCTGATGTTGAGAACTTCAGATGGACCCATGGCAGAATACAGGAAGCTGAATTGCACAGAAAATACTCTTCCATGGTGTTCCTCTTCTTACGATGACATTTTGTCTACTTCAGACATAAGATGGTAAAAGCTAATCCAAAAGTCAAAACTTTCCTACAGAAAGGAAAAGTAAATGTCTTTGTGGGTTTTTTTTTCTTTCTCTCAGAGAACTTTTCTTCCTATTTGTTGCCTTGGACATGATGAACAGACAGTACTTAAGAGACAAAAATGATGGCTGAGCATCCTCTAATTCCACTGAGATGGTCCTGGGTGAGAAGGGGAGAAGGGATGTGGTTGCAGCACTCTCTCAGCTGCGCAGTGAGCTCTCTGGCTGGGGGTTTCTTGGGAAGTGCAGCGATACCATGAGAGGTCAGGGTCTAACCAAGGCTTGGCTGGAGGTCAGGGGCTGGGCTCAGCCCTTCCTTCTCTCTGCAATCAGAAGGGACAGCAGCCACGTGTGCTGTGGGGAGCGGGGGCATGTCTTTCCCGTGACGGGGGTGCGCTGTGGTTTTCTCCTGGGGTCTGTCCATTTCTTTTTTCCATTTCTACCAGCTGCTGACATCAAGTGCTGCAGGATTGGACCTGCCTGCCTTCACCATTGCTGCCGGCAAGTGACACCAAGGTCCATTGCTGCCCAACCGGACCTGCCTGCCCCCGCTGTTTGCTGCCACCACTCTGAGGTCTTTTGCTACACTTAGCTTGACCTCTCCCTGCATCTGGCCCCAGGGGTTCCTGCCGCTGCACTGCCGTTTCTGCTAAAATTTAGTTCGAACACCCAGGGGTCCACCCAGCCGCTGTTCCTGCTCTTGTGCCGGGGTTACTGCTACACTTTGATTTGCTGCCCCGGGGTCTGCTTGCCTCTGCTGTTCCAGCCCGTTGCTCCGAGGTTCCTGCTACAGTTCAGCTCATCACCCAGAGTGGCAATCAGACCACCCGATCCCCCTGAGTTTCACTAGGAGAGCCATCTACCCTCTCTCCCCTCCGCCATTTCCGCATGAGGGAGGCGGGGCCGGCCTGGCGCCACAGCGCCCCCTGCAGGCGCGGGGGAGTCACCGCACCCGCCCTGCCCGCCGGGAGCCACCAGCGCCCCCTGCCGGCTGCGGCCGCAACTGCACCGGCGGGGAAAGGGCTGAGAGAGCGGGAAGAGACTTCACTGGGTTTGCGCTTCCTGGTGCTGCTGTTGGTCTCAGCACTGCTTTTCTGTGTTTGCCTTGTTATACGTACACACTGGCAAAGGACCGCTATTCCTTTTCCCATATCTTTGCTTGAAAGCCCCTTAATTTCAAAGTTATAATAATTCAGAGGGAAGAGGGTCGTATTTTTCCATTCCAGGAAGGAAGGTATTGGTCAGTAGATTCAGAGAGGATTCAGGGGGTCTTAAGGCTGGGAGGTCCATGCTCCAGTCCTTTGGGTGGATACTGAGAAGTGTTGGGAAATGGCCATGAGTTTTAATAAGTGGCAAGAAAACTTTTAGGCCTTTTGGTGGTTTATGGAACAGAAAATTAATGAGGAAATTTCTGAACTAGACATATCATACAGTCTTCATTCAGAAATGATCCCAAATAATGCAGATATTCCTGAAAAATAATGTACATGAATGTGATGAATACTAGATGTATAGTGTCCAGCAGATATAAGGCATGTTACATTTTTTTTAGAGAAGATTTAGGCCTGTCCCTCATATGCAAATTCTGAGCAGGATTAGAATTAGAATGAATTACATTTATTTTAAGTAGTGATAATGCGCCCTTGGGGATGGTAATGTCACAGAATTAAACCTCACTTCTTATCTGAGCCTCATTTGCTGTTCTTATTTATGGTTCTTCACATCAATTGAAGTACTAGAAAATAACTCATGTGGTGAGGTGTAGCCTTTGTGTCTGGTTGTAGCACAAGGTGGTCAGCTTTTACAGGATGCCATGTAGAGATACCATGTCAGTAACTACAGCTGGGGAAAAGGCTAAGGCTTGTAGTGGTTTCTTTACCTCACTCTAATAGTTAGGGTACCCAGGCCCCTGAGCTGGAAGATAGGGATAGGGAGCAAAATGAAGGCCCTATAGTGCAGGAGGAAATGGACAGGGACCTGCTTGCCCACTATATATTCCCAAATCTATGGAACAGGACTAGATCCACCTGAGGGTACTAAGGGAGCTGGTGAAAGCACTCACTGAGTTGTGTTCCATCACTTATCAGCAGTCCCAGTTGTACAGGGAGGTCCCAGTTTGACTGAAGGTTTGCTAGTGTTACCAAGATCTACAAGAAGGAGGATTGAGGGAACTACAAGCCTGTCAGTCTGTCCGTGCTGGGAAAGGTGGTGGAGCAGAGCATCCTGAGTGTCATCATGCATCACGTACAGGACAACCAGGGGATCAGGCCCTGCCAGCAGGGCTTTGTGAAAGGTAAGTCCTGCTTGACCAGCCTAATGTTCTATGACCATGTGACTTGCATGATGGGGGAATGCTGTGGATGTGTCCACACAAACTTCAGTAAAGTCTTCGACACAGTTTTCTACAGCATTCTCCTGGTGAAATGGGCTGCTCATGGCTTAGATTAGCGTACTCTTCACTGAGTTAAAAATCCCCTGGCCCAGAAAGGGTTGGTGAATGGGGTTGCATCCTGTTGGTGGCCGGTCACCAGTGGGGTTTTCAAGAGTTCAATGTTGGGGCCAGTTCTGTTTAATATCTTCATCAACAACCTGGATGAGTGCCCCTTCCATCAACTTGCAGGTGACATTAAGTTGGGTGGGAGTGTTGATCTGCTAAAGTTTAGGAAGGTCCTGCAGAAAGATCTGGAATGAGGCTGAAAACAACAGTATGAGGTTCAACAAGGCAAGTGTGGGGTCCTGCACCNGTCCTGCACTTGAGTCACAACAGCCCCAGGCAGCCCTACAGACTTGGGGCAGAGTGGCTGGAAAGCTGCCCAGGGGAAAAGGACCTGGGGATGCTTGTTGACAGCAGTTGAACATGATCCAGCATGTGCCCAGGTAGCTAAAAAGGTCAGTGGCATCCTGTATTAAAAATTATGTGACTAGGAGGACTAGGGTAGGGACTGTCACTCTGTACTCAGCACTGGTGAGGCCACACCTTCAATCATGTGTCCAGTCTAAAACCTCTCATGACAAGAAAGACATTGAGGTGCTGAAGTGTGTTCAGAGCACAGCAACTCAGCTGGTGAAGGGTTTGGAGCAAAAGTCCTCTGAGGAGTGGCTGAAGGAGCTGGGATGGTTTAGTCTGGAGAAAAGGAGACTNAGACCTTATCACTCTCTAAAACTACCTGAAAGGAGGGTGTAGTGAGCTGGGGGCTGGTCTTTACTCCCAAGTAGGTAGCAACTAGATGAGAGATAATGGCCCCCAGTTGCCCCAGGGAAGTTTTAAATTCGGTACCAGGAAAAATTCCTTCACAGAGAGGGTTGTCAAGCAAAGGAACAGCTGCCCAGGTAGGTGGCTGAGTCACAGTCCCGGAGGTATTTAAAAGACTTATAGACATGGTGCTTAGGGACACGGTTCAGTAGTGGACTTGGTAGTGCTGGCATAATAGTTGAACATGACAATCTTAAAAGCTTTTCTAGCCTGAATAATTCTATGTTGTATATATATAATGGTGGATATTTCTGAGCGACACAAGAAGGGTTGGGGCTTGGAGTATTGCTGAATCATCTGAAGCACCAAGAATGAAATATAATATTGAAATTACTTTTACTTGTTGCTGAGGGCATTCTGAGAAAAGACAATATTTATAAATAGTTGTTCATACAACCATGAAAGACAGACTGAAAAAGCTGTAAGACTATGCATAGTCCACATGTTCCTACTGCTATAGAATCATCTTTTTTCCTTCGGCGGATGTAGCTGACTCG
>VZTR01023978.1:20822-27270 GCA_013400775.1 Chaetops frenatus | reverse complement strand
CTGGCTCTTGCTTCCCACTTCCAGCTGTTCCTGCAGCCATCCAAACTCATCTCTGTAACAAGGTCTGGACATCTGTGGCAGCAGTTGGGAGCAGAGACTGAAAGCCAGGACTTTGAGGCCTGCCAGCTCTCTATCTAGCAGTCTGAAGCCTTGCTGTGCAGTACACTCCCAGGCTCAGAGGATGGCTGTCTCTGGCTTGGCAGTCCTCCTTGGGCCATGGCTGGTCCTGGCTTGCTCAGTGCTGGTGTGGTGGGGAGCACAGACTGCTCGCTCACTCACAGTCTGGAGGCCCGTCAGTTTTGGAATGAAGAGGCAATGATTTCATCAGTGCATGGTTCTGTTTGGCCTGAGAGAAGGGTATTTTCTCTTCTGGATGCAGAAGTACAAACAGAAGGGTAAATAAGATGTGTGGCTCACTAGATGTGCTGGCAGTTGCACAGGGCTGGGGGCAGACAGAGCCTGCAGACCAGGAGCTCACCAAGACCTGCAGCTAACCACCCCTCCACTCATCTCCTAAGCACACGGGAGAGATGGGGTAAACATAAACACTGCTTCCTTTTTGTGAAGGTGCAGGCTGGTTATGGTGTGTGAAATTTGTGCATGCTGAATTTGTTTTATGGGCAGAGACTCAAGCACTGCTGCTCTTTCCCAGAGTCTAGCTGCTGAATGAACTGTCAAGTCACTCGCTTCAAATTCTTTATAAGTAACCTACAGGTACATCTTTCAACAAATATAAATAAAATCTAAAAAAAAAAAAGTGTGGAGTATTTTTCTTGTTCTTCTTTTTTCTAGGCAGCAATTAGTTTTTTGCATGTGTGTGTACAAATACAATCATGCTGGTGGCTACCCTTGGGAAACAGCCCTTGCTTTTCTGCTGGAAAGGGTCTGGAAGGCCCAAGTGAAACTAAGTTTCAGAAATTGCTAAGGCTGCAAATCCATATACTTACTTTTCTCTGCCTCCATCAGCAGAGAAGACTGTAAAATATCTTATAGCTTCTACAGATCTTGTACATTTCAAGGCCCTTGGACACAAGTCCTTGCTATTAACATTCCATACACTTTGCCTGTATTAAGTGGATTAGGGCAGTACATTTTTTGTTAAAAGGAGTTTTAAACAGTGTTAACATTTTAGTAGGTAATACTAATAGCCTAGGTTTGCCCATATAGAGAAGATAGACAAAGGTAAACCTTGAGACAAGTGAGTTTCTGAGGTATGAAAGATGACTGCCCTGTCTCTGTACCTTTAGATGAGGTTCCTTTGCTACAAAAGAGTGTCAGACTTGCATAGGTGCATATTACTGAATTGCTAATCACACCTGAATGATGAAATATCACTGGACTCATATAATCAGTGCTAGTTTTGAAGCCCTGGGTTATTATGGTCTTTTGTCCCAGTGGCTTCTACTTGGTGATCTGTGACTTACATTATGCTTTCTGCTTCCTTGCCAGTGAAACTTCTAAAAGGAAGAATAGTAAAAAGCTTTGAAGAAGATAGTGCTTTCTTAGTGCACAACTGTCAATGCTGATATTGTGAAAATGGATATGCTGACTGCAGGTGTTCGTGGAAATAAAAAAAGTGGTAAAGACATCTGACTAAAAAATAAATGTGCCTGAATTGAGGGGTTCTTCATTCCGAAGTTGATAGTTGCAAAAAACACTGAATGATATTCAGCTGAAGCTACTGTAAAGACCACAGCACAAGATGCTGTTAATTGTTATGAACAATTCAATTGTTTACCTTTTGTATAAAAGAAAAGAAAATTCTGTTTTGTTTTAAATTCACTTATATTAGGTTCTGTTTTCATGGCATGGCATTACATTAAAACAGTTTTCATCTGAGAGGGCAAAGTTCAAAGCTCTTCAGTGGTATTTTTAATGACTTTTAGCTAGTGTTGGAGAAGTTTTGCTTGGGAATCCATTAGGAATCTTAGAGCAGCTGCTAAGGATATTTTGTCCTCTCACATACTAAAATGGTCTTTAAGTAAAATGTGTAATTAAATATATATGTCCTCTCATGCCCTTCACAGGGAAAATTACCAACTTAGTGCACAGGCATATTCTTCTGGAAACTTTTTGCTAATCCTTATTTGGCTCTATACTGCAATGACAAAAAGTTATTGTATATCTTACTTCTTGTTGCTGTTGCAGCTGAAAGAAACATTTGGTTAAATTGCCAGGACTTGAGGGGGGAAAACAGCTGCTTTTCTGTGCACTGTGAAATTTCTCTCTTAACTTCCTGATATACTTGGCAAGGCTTTTAAATCAATGTTTAAATAGGAAAACATCCTGATCAGCTGAAAAACCTTGTGTTTCTGAAAGACATTTTTAAAATAACTCCTGACTATTTCACAAATAACTGCACACTGCTTTTGCTGGAAATGTGTACCATATGTTTCCTTGGGGATTAAGCTTTACCTCTAGATACTGTAGAGCAAATAGAATTGCTTTGAATAAAAGAAAAGGCATAGAGAAACAGAGAACCTGGATACCACAACAGCTTTTAGAAAAAGCATGTTGTCTGAAAATATAGAATTTTTTACGTGGCCAGCATAGGACAACAGGTAGGAATCACTGCAGGATGACAGCGGTGGGCCGGGACTCAAACTGCAACAAACTCTGTGGATCTAAATTTCGCCAGTCTGAAGATGCTTTCCAACTATACACTTGCCAAGAAGATTTTCATTCTACAGACAAATCAATTGACAAGAATAGGTTAATCTTCTTCTCAGTTTAGAGGCCAGGCAAACTTCCTGACTTGAGATGCATGCCATAGCTGCAGACCCAAGCTTCAGGCCCCTTTGTTCCAAATCTGCTCCCATCACCCACTGATGCATCAGACTGGGACATTCTTGCCCATCCTTCCTACTGACAAACATCTCTTCTATTTCTCCTCTCAGCTTACCTTTTGCTCTGTCCTTATTACCTTGTAGGAATAACAGAAAAAGTGGACGTAAGTGATGATTTCAAACTTGGCTGTTATGCTTGGTAAAATTGTCAGGCTGAGGCTCTCAAACTTGTTTCTCCCATGCTGTTGCACACTCTACGTGCACTTGCAAAACGGATGATGAAAGACTGTGAACAATCCTGAGGTGGTATCCTGGCCCTCGCCATTTCAGGTTTTCATTAAGCCAATCTTCCAGGCTTTCTGCCAATTGAAAATTTGAAATGAAAATCTAAATTGCCTAATTGAGAAAATGAGAGGAGCAGTCAACTGGTTCCACATCAGTTTCTCTTAGAGGTAAATGGTGATATGGTGAGACATGTGGTATACAAAGCTCAAATGATTGGGCCACAGAAAGATGTAGTTTGGAATAATAAAAGCAAGGACTTCTTTTCTCTCCTCAGTCAGTCAGGAGCTCTGACTGTATTACTCATCAGTACACTCTACAAAACTGAATGTCTGGTGAAATTATTGTGGATATTACACTTTTAACAGAGAGAAGTATGAAATACTTCTTAAAATTATTGCGATAAATGCTTCAGATAGACCAAATCTGTTGATATGCAGGATGCATTTTTAAAAAGTGCATAGGCATCTATTTATCTGGACATTTTCTGTAAGATCTTAGAATAACTGAATTCCGGATATCTCTCATCCTTTCCATCCTAAAGTTTGGTTTGAAAATGGATAATTTACCTGCCAATAAAATCTTTACGGGGTTAAAAAAATTAAAAAAGACATTGCTGCTTTCTCTGTTGGGCGGCATTGAGTGTTTCATTACCTCAACTTGACATCTGACCACTTAGAGAAGAGAAATATTCTGGCAGAGTCACAAGCACAGTTGGTTCTCAGTAACATGTTGTATTTGTGATAAGTGATTCTCAAGTATGCCAACGTACAATCTCAATCACTGTGTAAGTGAGTAAAGAAGATGAACGGAGGTTCATAGCACTTGTTTGACAGCACAATTTTTGTGAAGTCAAAAGATGTGTACGTTCTCCAATCACCAGCAAAAATTTTAATTAATTTATTCTTTATTTTATGAACAATACAGGTGTTCCAGAGGTAAGAGAATATGTGATATTTGTGCTTCTTTTTCTTCAATTAGAGTAATACTATTTCTTTGAAAGCTGTTTGAGGAAAAATAACTTTTCGCATGTGCTACACTGACCCTTGACTGCTCAAGGGCTAAATAATATTATCTTAGATAGAAAGTAAAATTCCCATAGGGTATTTTCTGACATATCTCTGTGGAAATTATTGAATAGCTAGAGAAGTATGTTAATAAACATATAATCTTACTGTTCAAAAAGTAAATGATATATCCATAAGGAGCTTATGCCTCTTATGCTGAAACTTACTACAAAACTTAATACAGACATTTTCATTTTCCAAAAATATTTTTGAAATGCCCTAGAAACACCTTTAATGATACATTTGATCTTAAACTATTTTATAAATAATGGTAATTCTTAGAGTTCCTAAAGAGATTTCTAACTTCTGAAGATGGGGAAACTAGAGGTGATCAGTGCCTGAGTTTTGCCCAGTTTTAAAGTAAAACTCCTCCAGTTTCTACCACCTTTCTCCCTAAGCACCATCTCCTGTAGAACCTGGTCAAGTATGCATGCTTTTCACTCACCTGAAGCAAACCCATGCAAATGAACTTCACAACCAGTACATTAATGACCATCTCTCCCTCTCTCTCTTCCCCTGCTCTTTGCCTTTCTGCATTTGATCAAGTATAGTGTATCGTATATGGAGTGAAAAACTTGAGTTTTAGTTTCTGCTCTAACAGACAGAGCTATTTGCACATTTTGAATTAGAATTATTATAGAAATATTAATATTTATAGCTTGACTATGACATATAGAACTGCTATTTCATGAATATGGTCTTGCTATTTTGGAAAACTTAATTGCATGAGACTGTTCATAAATTTGTGACATTTACTATTAAAATCAGAGTAATGCTGAATGCCTCACTGCTTTTCAGTCATTCACAATTCTCTATAATAACTCTTCTTGGAGGGGATTTATTCATTAAGCTGGGCAGCTTACTGATTTTAAACCATTTTTTGTTTTGTGTTCTGGCCATTAATTGCTGGTGGCCTCACTTCAGTGAATTTCCATCTGTATTTTAGTTTTGGTGCCTGGTTTGTTGGGATTACTCTTATTGTGAACACAAATTTACTTTCGAACAATTCTTTTTGTTGGCAGTTATCTACAAATAACACAGAAACTATGTCAAACTCATTTCACTAAATGAAGAAAAATAGTTGTAGTTCATCCTTTCTTGTTTGTTAGTTAATTCACAGAATGGATTAAGAGAAACCACTTTTGGCTTGGTTTGGGGTATGGGTTTTCTTTTTTGAAAATAAATAACACCAAACACCTTTTAAATTGAACATTTTCCTAGCACCTAAAAAGTGTCTTCTCTTCACTATCATTATAAACAGTTTTATATATTTTGATTTCATGAGATCACACAAAGGTTGATTGTAACTGTTCTCAACTATTGATGATTGAAAAAAATAGCTGTCAGAATTATAGCCAATCAAGGTGTTTCATGTTCAATGTTCGTGCAACCCAGAGTGAACTCCAAGGTCATTTATCTCCATTCTTCTTGAGGTCCTATTCAGGTCCTTTTCTCCTGAGAACAGTTTGGCCCAATTTCTAGTATATGAAAGAATATAGAAGAGATCCTACTAATTCAGGAATCATAAATTATCTTTTCGGAAGTAAAGTGAGAAAAATGATGGACAAGCAATTGCAAGACGTTTTTGAACACCTTCAGCTCATTTTACTGCTTATGAAACTGAATTCCTCCCAGTGATATGATGGTGTTTCTGCATGTTAGGAAGCTGAGATTGTGGAGTTCCTGAGGAAGATGACAGAGTAACTCAAGAAACCAGAGGTGACTAAGAAATAATTCTCATTGATCTATGAGGTTTGCTAAGATCATGAGGCAGCTCAAGGTACCATCTCAGCACAGGTCAACGTTCTCTGTGTGTGTACTTGGCGACATAATGGGAGACTCTTACATGAGGTCAACAGTTTTCTTCTATTCTCCCTATATTGATGTACACACATTTGTCAATCTGAATTGCCCAGTTTTCAGATTTTACTTTAGGAATTCTGTCAGCCTCTTATGAGATTTGTACAGTTTCCCTGCCAATGAATGTAGGACATAGGACATAGGTTGTCAACATAGGAGAAATATTTCCCTTTTGCATACTTTGCAGAGATTCTTGGTTATAGTCCTTAATAAAAGTAACTTTGAAGTATGATTAAATTTGAATCATAATCTGTATTACAGAGGTGTTAAACCTTCCTGCTTAGAGGGGGTCAAATGTTAAAATCTAGACATTCTATTTTTTGCTATTGTGGATTCCCCAGGAAACCAATTTTCCAGCCCTGGCAAAGGTTTAATATTCAGACATGGATGATCCTTAGAATAAGTTGTGTTCACTGCCCATCATCATCTTTCTGATCATTGCAGTTCGAGAGT
>VZTR01023978.1:10822-15822 GCA_013400775.1 Chaetops frenatus | reverse complement strand
CAGACTGAGGGCCATGGTCTAAAAGGTGACTGTAGGACATGATACAAAGTCCCAAGTACTTTGGAAACACATAAATTTTAGAGAAAATAAAATGAAGATAAAATTGTTCAAAACATATTCCTTATGCTGGCTGTGTCAGACTGAGATGCTGCTTCGATTATGTCAGAGGAAACATTATGCAAGATGAGCAAAGCTTTTCATTTAGATGAATGTTTAGTAACTGCATTGCCAACAGATGTCACCTAGCTAATACTGCTCTGAACCTACATACTGCTATTGCTGAGGGTTTTTCTTAGTAGGGAGCTTTTCATTTTTGCCTGCTCTGGAAGAAGGAGGTCTCAATTGGCCTCAAAAAAGTTACAGGTGCAATAACTGACTGTCCACATATCCCACTATACAAGCTGTACCAACTTGTTAGAGATTCTTTGAGCAGAGCAAGGTTTGAGCCAGTGAACTAAAAGGCAAAAGAAGGCATTTTTGCTATCTGGTTTTGTTTAGATGAGGCAGGTGGTGCACACTGGCAACATCAAATGCCTACGTGTGTGACAGCACCAGAGCTTTGTGCAGTTTAGCATTCACTGTGCTTGTGGCTACCCCCAAGGTGTGAAAACTCCAGCTGACTTACTGGAGTATGTACTTGAGTTTGGAGAGCAGCACTTGCTCCTGCACCTGTGGATGTCAATGTTTTATTAACTTGCCTGAGACTGATGACCGACCCTGTTGCTAAAAGGTCCTCTTTAATTGCTTCTTTGCAAATTTGAGACATCTAGAAACACAGAGCCAATGCTTTTCCTCTCTTGTAGCCAAGTCAGTTGTTTAATTGAGCTCAAATCGTTGGCCATTAGCAGACATGAATGCAGATCTTAAATTTTTCTTTTGGCATTGTGAATAGATTCTGTGCTTTGGCATGCTCCTGCAAAATGCATCCAACAATGTGACCTGAGCACACAGCTGAGAGTCTTCTTCAAAATGAATCAGCCTTGATTTCAGTAGCTGTACTTTATATATTATGATATCCTGCTGAGCTGGTCGTTTGTGGAAATATGGAGTGCAGCTGTTCAAGAATCATTACAAGGCAAATAATTTTTCCTGTCTATACTGTGAGACAGAAATCCTTTCACTCACTGTAGCCATCTTATTTGTAATTTCTTATGCCTTTCCTGCTTCTGTCAGGAACTACTGATCAAAATTGACAATCCTACTGATGCATACTATCATTTAGCAAACTTTTGAAATTTTTTTAATTGATTTTCATTCAAACATCCAACATAAACAGTTAAATGGTTCCATACACTATTGTTTCCTTCAATTAAAAAATCACTACAAAGTTATGTGGTAGTGGTTCCTCTGCTCTTTCCTTTCTGTGGCTTTGAATACAACCACAAAACTTGCAATCTTGAATTCCCTCCAGGGTCAAATGCATAATGTAACAACTTACCTCCTGTTTGATTTCCAAACCCTGGCACTCTGGGGATATATCTTTATTGTTGCAGTGTTGACCTGTAGCACTACAGGCTAACAAATCAATTCCTCCTTCAAACCATCCTATCACCTGTCAATATGAAATTCTAGCAATTACTAAAGTGGGATGGCTGCAAAGCATCTGAAAAACATTCCCTATTGATTAGTTCATTGCTCCAGAGTATGATGAACTTGTTTAAGAAAAATTGATCTGACAAATTGATTTTTTTTTTTTATCACGGAATCATATGAATGTAATTTAAGTAACAATATTTTTGCCCTCGAGAATGTGCAATATGTATTTGGTGTACGTACACATAAATCACAACAAAAAAAAAAAGGAAAAGAAAAAAGAAAAGAAAAAAGAAAAAAAGAAAAAAAGTGTCTTGGGGTGATGCTAAGATGATACTCTATTCCCTAATAGTATGCTTTATGACGAGAAATGGCTGCTGTAGCTTCAAGATGGACCCGAGGAGGGGTGGGGAGCCTTGGACGCCTGCGCGGGTTTTAGTCGAAGTCTCTCTCCCCAGCCACTGCCTTCGCTAGATTAGTTTTTTTGCTAGCTCAAACAACAAGTTTCTTTTTTTTTATTCCTTTCCCCACTTTTTCCCTGGACTCCAGCAGCAATCCTTCAGCTTTTCGGTTATTTTTCCCTGGAACTGTTTTTCGGCTTGGTTTATTTCTATTGGAGATCCAAATGTCTGAGGCCGTCNGTCTGAGACCGTCTCTCGGGAGCCTGCAGGGGCTGCTCCGGCCGGCCCGACCCCCGGGAAAAACCGAGCCAGCAAAAGAAAGGACACCAAAATGCAGCAGGTTCGCCTGCTGTGAGGAGGAGACCAACACCACAAGCCCAACAGGTTTCCATCTGTTTTGCCCGAGCTGCTGTGCAATCTCCTTTCCTTTTCCCTTCCTGCAGAGAAAGCGGCCAGCCGCCATTTTCATCCTCCCCGCCACAGGGCGAGGTGGTGGGTGAGGGTAAGGTTTTGAAACTTTAATATCTAGCATCCATTCAATCTTTTTCTTTTCTGTGTCTTGTGGGCATCTTTTTTTNNNNCTGTGTTTTGTTGGCATTTTTTTTTTTTTTTTTTTTAATTTATTTTCATGGTTTTTGAGTTTGTTTTCTTTGGGTTTTTGTTTGGTAATTAACAGTGGGTTATTTTTTTTTCACTTTCACCCACTGGTTTGCATTTATCTCTTTGGCAAACGGGATTAGCGAAGCCCTTCTCTTTAGAGAAAGCACTCATTCCAGAGTGTTTTTCTCCTAAAATTTGTCTCCAAACCGAGACAAAAACGAAGGATTTTATATGAAGCAACTTCAAATTTGGAATTTTTTCTCTAAGGCTTGTGGGTTGTTTTGCAAGGTTTTCCAAGCATCGTATTTTTATTACCCAATTTTTTCTTTTCTTTAATAAAAAAAATATTAAAAAGTGGAGTTCCAATATTTAATGAATAAATTCATTCCCTTGGGGTGCCTCACGTTATTTGGTATATGTGCTCTCTTATGTCCAAGTCAAGATGCAGTTTTTCACAACCAGTTCCTTATAATGCAGATGATGAAGGGAATAATTAATTCTTGGAAAGTATAATATAATTTCAGCTTTGCTACTGTGTCCACACTCTTGCTGCTCTGTTCTCATTCTATAGGAGCTAAAAGATCCTGGCCCACATCAACCACAATCTTCTACATAACAGTATTTTGAAAGGTATTTTTCCCATTCAGGACATGCAAATGATCAAAGACTTATTAGCATAGTTGGAAATACATTTCTCCCCACCTTGCCTTTTCCTCTTCATACTATTTCAGACTTTAAAAATGTATAAAAATGAATGTTGAACAAGCCCAGAAATTCTGTTCCTGTTCAGAAAAACATAGCAATAATTTGTCACAGAACTACTGTATTCTAAGAAGTCATCGTACAAGTCTTGTTCCCAGGGTTACTTAATCACGATGTCTGGAACCCAGCCCTCAGAGCAATGCAGCATAAAATCTGCTGTGTCTTCAGGACATGGTCATTTAGTAATTTTTCACTTTCGATGTCTATATAGGTTCTTCTAAGATATGCTGAGAAATCACTGGATGTTTCTTGGGTCTTCAGTGTTACTGTGTAAATCTATATGCCAAGTATTAACATTTTTTCTTCAAATATACTATATTCAGTACATTGAATATCCATGAGTGTACTGAATTTGAATGACAAAGAGCAGTAGGAGAACTCATGAGACACTTCAAGTTATGACATTTGTTGTTAAAGCAAGGGCCTTGTGTTTTGAATGCTTTCCACATAAAATGTAACACAAGACTGTTTTCAGCAAAATTGTTCCTTATATATCATGATAAACTATGATGAATGAAACACTCATAATTTGAAAGTGAAATAACAATACGTATTTCGGATTATAGAATCATTTATGTTGGAAAAGATCTCTAAGATCATCAAATCTGGTAATTAATCCAACACTGCAAAGTGTTGCATTAAACTATGTCACCGAGTGCCATATTCTCATGGCTTTTAGATACCTCAAAGGATTTTGACTCAACCACCTCCCTGGACTTTTTCAGTCAAGGGATTTTTCCTAATGTCTATCCTAAAGCTCCCTTGGGGCAACATGATTCCATTTCCTCTCCTCCTGCCACTTGTTACCTGGGAGAGGAGACCAACCTGCACCTGGCTAAGCACCCCTTTAGGGAGTTGTAGAGAGCAATAAGGTCCCCCCTGAGCCTCCAGGATAAACAACCCCATCTCCTTAAGCTGTTTCTTATAAGGCTTGTGCTCTAGACCTTTCACAAGCTCATTGCTCTTCTTTGAGGGCAATAAAGCAATGGTTCATTTGAGAGGTGATTAGCAGCAGCGTAACAAGCAAACTGATACTTGAACCTGAAAGAATGTATACCCATTTGAAATCATTAAACTGTTTGCTTATTTGTGTTTTGCAACCAGATGCCAAGGTAAACATGTAATAATATGAGCTTTGTCCATAATATTATCAATAGTTCAGTGGATGTAGATCATGTTTGAACCATCATCATATTAAAAGAAAAGCCTGTCAAAAAGAGAAAAGAGACAAGTATCTCAATTTCACAGAGGAAAGCAACTGAGATATAAATTGTTCTATACCATGGTAGACTGTTAGCTTTTAAAAGGCACAGTAAGGAGTGAATGAACAAAACAGCTTGCCTTGGGAAATTACGCCTTTCAGTTTCTTTCACTTGAAGGTTTATTTTCTCAGATGTTACACGGCATGCTTGTTTGCCATGTCAGAGCGTTAATCACAGTGCGAAACACNTATGAAGTCACAAATCAGAGCTATATGAATGGTTTGGTGAAGTGTAAAATGACCTACATTTCAGTACTTTGAGGTTTCTCCTCCTTAGGAAAAGTAAAGCACACTCACTTTCAGAATTTTTGAATGCAGTGTGATTGTAAGAAGCTTTTCTGCCCAAAAGTCTGTGAAGTTTTAAAATAGAAACATTGAGATGTAGCAGAAAATAACCTTTATGTGACCCTAGTTGTTTCTTAACAGGTGTTTTACTCTTTTTG
>VZTR01023973.1:0-26905 GCA_013400775.1 Chaetops frenatus | reverse complement strand
TTTTTCTTCAGGAGCTCACCTTCCTTTGTATACAGGATGGGGCTGCAATGACAATGACTCCAGGCTTGGCTATAGCAGGTAGATGTGTTAATACATTTTAAAACCAAAGGCAGTTTACCTTCAAAATGCCTATTGACAGATAAGAGCCAAAATAATTCTTTCTGACAACCATTTCAGCTGAATGTGGGTAAACTGTTTAGCTTGAGAAAAAGCATTTGGAATATTCTAACTAGCAACTGAATTTCTGCAGTGATTTATAGTCAGCTGGAGTGGGACGTGGATACTGGATGAAGCCAGGTTTGTTCTGGTGTGCACTGCAGCAGTGAGAAACAGGAGCCAACTCTGGCTTTTCAGCAGATTACTCTGAAATCACAGAATTGTAACTAAAACATCATTAGCCCAGTGTTTTGTTTTTGAAACTGAGGTTGGGGCTATTCCAGGTCTCACTGAAATATTTTATGATTTTTGCCACAAGTTTTGGGCAATTGGCCCTCTTTGAGTTCTGAACACAAAAGAAGTCTTTTGCAATTACTGAGCCCCCTAAATATTCCAATTTAGTGTCTCTTAAATATTTATGCACTGCTATCAGCAGAATCATTTCCACAAAGTCAAATTTCTTGTTTTTATAAGTGCCTGTTATTTGATTTATTATTTTTGGTGAACTACCCTGACTCAGACTTGCAGTACCTTTATATTATTCCCTGTGACAATCACCGGCAGGGGAGGTTGCAACAGATCAGGGAAGACAGGATATAAAAAGCACCACACACACACTGTATGTCATGCAGAATCAGCATTGTTTATTCTCATCATCTCTCTTTTATAGACAATTCAAACCTCCCAGTTCAGCATCAGCCATAGGCTGGTTCATGATGCTAACCAGCTTCTCTGACCAATGGGATCTCTGCATTCTTCATAAGACATGATTGGCTGTCAGTCTTGTGTGGGTTTAAAATTAACCTATCCCAACAATTCCCAACTGAATGTTTTCCTATTTAGGGTTAGCCATGAAAGAGCATTTATTTTTGAAAGTCATTTCACATGTTCCCATCCTTTGTTTGCACAGCTGTAAAAGAAGATAACTTAATGGGAAGAATAGTCTTTCAAACAAGAAAGAACCATCTTCCAAGACAGCCGTTTCACTTCCTTTGTGCTCCAGCAGCATCTGTGCCTTCATTATTAGGTTTCCTTGGGCTTCTGAAATGAAAATCAATGTTTTCCTTATTTTGTGGCATAGAGTAGGTTTTTGGGTTGATGATACCTGCAGATCTGCACTGTGTGAGCACACAAAGTATGTAATGTATTGACAGCTAGAAAGCCATTTTGGCGTTACTACATTTTAACGTTACTAATTGTCACTGTGTTTCTCACATGCTGTAAGACTGCAGGTGACCCTAAGAAGAGAACAAGATTTTCACATGAAAGGCAGCTGTGTAGATCTCTTATTTACTGTAAATGATAAGTTATAAAGCATAGTTTGATATAAAAATAATCCAACTTCAGATATATAATTTTCCTGAAAGTGAAGAATGTGGGGTTTAGTAGCACAAATTCTTCAAGTGATGTCTACAGGTATGAAACAAAACTAATTTAAACACATTCTAATCACAGAACTTAGAAGAATGAATGCTACTAAATGCAAGCCAATAGTATTTAGTGGAATGTAGTGAAACTATTGATAATTTGTATTTATAATGTCTGCACTCATGTGCATGAAGAAAATACTGTAGCCCAGAGGACCACTAGTCAGGAAAAGCAGCATCTGGACAAAGACCACAGTCTTTGGATCTTCTTTTTTATCCCAACAGATGGGAACAATCTGACTCCATCCAGTTCTTTGTGCCTCACTGTGGCAAATCTGATATGATCTTTTAATTGGATTTTCATTAGAACACATAGACTTTACTCATCACTTTTTTTTGTCTTTTCTAATGTGGTGACAGTGCTGTCAAATGTATCAGGAAATGTGCCAATTCAGATAAAAATTGCATGTAAATATTTCCTGATATTTTCCAGTCAGTGAAGTATTTTGTTATTATACTAATTTTCTTTGCAGTCTATTTGAGGTCTAAACGACCTGAGCGTGCCTAGCTGTGTACATAATGTTCACACATTTCTATGTGCAGTGAATGTTCTTGCTTCACACATGGCTCTGCGAGGGCAGGGCTGTGAGTGAAGCTTGAATGGGAATTTGAAACATATCTACTCAGTGTTCTCCCTCAGTGAGTGCCTGCTGCCCATTCTTCCCCTGCTTTCCACCTGCTGCACCGTGCGTGCAGCCAGGTACTGCAGACCAGTTGCTGTGCCCCAGCACGGCAGTCTGGCTTTGCAACATCTCATTTTCTGTAACCATACTCTACACTTCCCTCTTTGGGCAGCAGGAACTCCATGCTGCAGGCAAGTCCCACTGAGGGGCTGAGCAGATGTTCTTGAGCACATCAGTTTTGTACTTCGGAGAACACAGTGTTCTATTGACTTATTTTTCTCCCTGTAAGAAGAGGATTTGGGACTTAGAATGTTTAAAAATTCTGTGAGAGAGTCAGCACTCTCACAACATACTCTGAGGGAAGTGAGAGGTGATGTGATCTCCATAGCAAAGCAGCAAAGCCAGGGGATTCCAGATGTCACTTCCTGGCTTTGCATTCTTGGTTGCTCCTGAGGTACCATGTTCAGTGGTGGGGCTGAGAACTTGTCCTTAGCAATGTCTCACAGGCTTGTTAAAAAACAGGTACTATGAGTTTAGTGTTGTAAAATCTTCTTGACTTCTCAGAATAATTTGGTGCCTATTAATTTGGGTTAATGCAGGTGATTTACAAGACACAAGAGTGCTGCGGCTCTTTTTTCACCTCCGACTATTTTCATTTAAGAGGAAATCAATGATAGCAAATACATAGAATTTCTTTGTCACAAAAAGATTGGCATCTTCAGGCATGTTTGACAATGTCCTTGTTACAAAGCCAAGCCCAGTGGATTTCTCAAACATCAGCTTATCCAACATTTTTGTGGTTTTCTTGTCATTAATGTTTTTTTGGACAGCATCTTTTTTCACTTCTTGATGCTGCTTTTTTTTCATTCTCAGTCCTCTTTAATTTACAGACTCAAAAAAAACTGTTTCACCTCTGCTGCATGTGCTTTGGACAGCTTCCATTATTTCACTATTCAGACCCCAAGGAAAGGTTTCATTCTTTACATTTAATTCTTCTTTATTTTTCTTACAAAAGAAGAGCAGCTTCCATGTCTATCAGTAAGCCATAGCCTCTCACCTGTAGCAATAGAGATTGTAGTAGTATTGTTCATTAAAACCTTTAAATTTTAATTATTCAATGAGAAGTCACTGAACTTACAAAACCATTCTCTGTCAACATCAATTAACTAATGAAAAGACTGGACATTTTGCTTTGGCTATCAGGCAATTTTTTTGGTCTTTATTCCATCTGGTCAGAAATTCTGGCTCACCTGTGAGAAAGCAAAGCTGTAGAGAAAACTCATTTTAAAAAATCATTGGTAGAATAAACTGCAGGTTTAGTCTCCCATGGCCTGACCAAAAGAATGGGATATGCATAGGTTATAAAGAAGTAGCGTGGGATTAACATGGACTTCTCAGTACCCCTGCATAGGCATATCTGAGGGAATGTGTGAGGTGCTGGCAGCTCAGTTCAGTGCCCTGCATTGAAGCACAATCTCAAGGCAGCTGGAAATATCACTGATATATTGACAGCTCAAATACCACAGAGATGTTCTTGTAAAGTAGTTTGCACATTTTCAGAACTTAAAATTTTTACAACAGTATCTTTTGAGAGGACTAGATCAAAGACCAACTGGTATCATTGAGCAGACACTCAGATCTATGAGTACAGTAGAAAGAAATTAGGCTAAATGTTCTGACAAAAGCATATGTTGCCTGGATTACTTGAAGACAGAATTTGATGTATCTGTCAATTAAAATCAGAGTGTGCTGGCACAAAGCCGGTAGATTTCTTTGTTCCCTTGCACCTCCTTTGCTTTACTTGGCTGGGTGATACAACACCAACATCTAGCCTTGATGTACTGTGACTCAAATATTACCAGGAGTGATAACATTTCTGAAGAAGATATAAGTAAGCAGCACTATTATTTTAATATAAAATCTCAGCACAGGGGCCTTTAGACATAACTGTAAGAACACTATGAGCAGACTTAGAGGAAACTGGGTCTGAGGAAAGACCTCAAAAGCTTGGCTAGGCCAGCCTCATAAAGTTGGTGCCAGATTCAACATGGCCTAAATTGTTACAGGATATTTAATTCATCTGTACTAAATAATCTCTGATGTTGAAGACCTCACATGACCTCACCTGCCTTCCCAGGCACTCTCTTCTACTGTTCTTGCTTCTAGGAGGTTTTTCTTAGTGTCTAGCACCAAACTTTTATGCTGCATTTTTTTTTCTCCATACTTAAAACTGACTTTACCATGATGCTGGAGGGGAGGTAGGAGAAGTAAATTAAGTGATTTTGTGGGTATAAAAAGCACTTCGTTTGGGTGCAGCTTTTTCTGGCAAAGCTGAGTTTTTGCAGTACCATTTTTATATTTCTGAGAGACTTGAATGTTCTCTTCCAGATAAAAACTGCACAAATTGGCACAGCTGCCCTTACAAACCACTGTCAGAACAAATCTTATCTAAGTACCCACTCAGGTAGTGTCAAGGCTTTGTATTTTTGGATTGACATGAACATTAATCTTTAATTAACTTGAGAGAAGTTGTCGGCTATTGTCTCATAAGAGGTGAGAGTGGTAGGTCTCTCTTACATAAGTTCTTCCATAGGGACAATGACCCAGGGACTCTCCTGAGCATTATTTCAAGTACAAATGTGTTAAGATGTTAAACATTGACACAATTATAAAGTTTCCATGACATTCATGATATCAGGAGGAAGGTATTCTGGCCAGAGACCCTGATGCAGAAGCAAATTGTATTCACAAATTTCACAAGGATATTTCTGACCAGCTCCAGATCCATCCAGATTTGGGAGAATTGGAATTTCTCTTCCTGTGAATGCCATGTTTCCACCTTCAGTTCTGTCTGAAGGATTTTCTAGACAGTACCCATGATGGGGGGGTGGTTACTTAGTAAAAAGGCCACTTTAACTCCTGATTCTGGAGTTCAGTGGCTGAGAGTCTTCATATCTGTGTCCACACCTGCATGCTTTGTGTAATGACACACAGAGTTTCAGAGAAACTGTTTATATTTCAAAGCAAGATGGTTACATTTCTACTTCCCTCTGCCCATTACATGTGGACAGAAACACTCTTTCCATGGGTTTTCAGAAATACTTGGTATCTGGATATCTTTGCATCCAGACAGAGAACAAAGAATGGAGAAAATGTAGGGAG
The DNA here is from genome assembly GCA_013400775.1 of Chaetops frenatus. NCBI lineage: Eukaryota > Metazoa > Chordata > Aves > Passeriformes > Picathartidae > Chaetops > Chaetops frenatus. Next base: position 21,537 of record VZTR01023973.1, on the reverse strand, counting down.
ATGTCCATTACATTGACATTGAGAATATATATTTCCCCTTCTCACCCTAGTCTAAGCTGAGTCCATTAAACCATAATGATGCACATGTTCAGTAATTTTTTAGTGGCTGCTGAGAAGAGCTTGTGTTTTCGGAGTCCTCATGTTATTGCCTCACCATGTGATGTTTGAATGCTGCACTAGTCCACATTTTCTATCTCTTTTTTTTTTTAAATTCTAGGAAATATTTCTGAAGATTTTACTGTTGCTGAGAGCCCACAGACCTTGATTATTCAGCTGGGCAGACGTTTGGGTTATGGCTCTAATATTTCAGAAAACATTCATGGACTTGCTTTTGTCTTCTCTCTGAAGTATTTGCTATCACCAGAGCAGAGATCTGGAAATTGACAACACCACCTGGAACTAAGTCTCTACCGAACTCTGTGAAAGAGTGTTTAAACATGAATTTTCTGCTTAGAGGCCATCAGAGGGTTCTGTTGATTTGTAATCTTGTTGTGCTCTTTTTCTAAGTGTTTTGACATATCTTCAGCTGGTATAAATGAGCATCATCAGTGGAAAAGAAAAGCTTCTTAAAATGTCTTGAAAATTTGGTCATTTAGCAAAGACGGTTTTAAGCCAAAAAAAAACAAAAAACAAAAAACAAAAAACAAAAAAAACCCCACAAACAAACAAACAAACAAAACCCAACAACAACGTGAAACCAAACAAAAAAAAAAAAATCTAAACTAAACCAGAACAAAACCAGGCATATCAGTTGTGTTCTTCCTGGCTTTGTATCTAGTGGGTGTTGAGATATTCTAAAAGTACTATAGATTAATTATTTTAGAGTCTGGACACCTTCTGTTAGTATTACAGTATTTTCTGGTAGGTTGAGGTATCCTTTCCAGACAACACTGGCATAACCTGTGTTATCCATGACCCTTCCTCAGTGCAGGACAGACTTAACTAAGATATGTCTCAGCTTTAAGGATCTAAAAATAACAGATGGGATCCATCTGCCTGCTGTGCATAGGCAGGAAGCAGCCTGCTCCCTTCGGCTACTTGATGTTATCTTCAGCCTCAGGATGTTATCTAATTTCTCCTTAAGACATAAAAATAGTTGTGAAGAAACAAAACCTTGCAAATACCTTCCAGCAGTTGTAGAGCTTCTGTAACTTATTTCCAGTAGCGTTATTAGGATGAATTTTTGTGTTATCCAGTGCTTGATTTGGTAGCCAGTATTCCCAGTGTGCTTGATAATGGCTTCATGCAGTAGCATATTTGACAAGGTCATTTTTAGTTTATGCTGTGTTTTCAGGAAACCAATTCAGTTTCCAGGCTGTTCATTTTTAACAGGTATTGATGAAGTGGGTGAGGAGTAGCTGAGGCATCAATACATGCTGAATCTGTGTGATTTTAGGTTATGTGTTGCTGAGTGAATGTTACACTATCACAACCTGTGTAACACCCATTCCAAGCCTTGTGAAGAATCCTTTGATACTGTTATTTGTTCTTGCCTTACAAGTACAGCCAGCATGAGCTAGGCTTATTTGCCCAGCTGGAGCCAGTTCTGGTACCCTTATTCATTGAAAAATAAACTTCTGCTACAATGTCCATGGAGTTTCTGAAACACTAAATAACTAGTAAAATACTAGTAAAGGGATGCTGTTTGCATCACTGTAGGTGTGCATAATTGCCAGAATGCTTTCCTAGCATTACCTTGCAATCCTGATGTTTCACTCTCTTGCCACCTGCTGATTGTAACTGAAGTGTGAGACGCAATTGTTCAATTTCTGAAACACTAAATAAGTGCAATAAATTGTCTTCTCCGCAAAGCATTAATTAAAAAAAAAAAAAATTAAAACTATAAACCCATAAAAAACCCATACCACAAAAAATGCTCAAATGTTTTCAATTTTTATGTTTCATTTTAGTCTTGGAACTGAACCAGGTGATTATTCCCACTTATGGAACTGTGTCAGACAAGCAAAACCTTCATACTCCTGAATGGGTGGGTACCTGTTTATCTTAACTGTGACTACCTGTAAGGTTTTCTCTTGTAGGTATGCAACAGTCCACTAGCTGTTCCAGAAGACTAGCATTCCATTGCATTTGCATCACATGCAGTTCATCTTTGTGATTAAATCTGAGTTGCTGTTATCCCCATTTCCCTAATGGTACCTGAAGTAATTGACTCAGATCTGAAAGTGGAGGTTGTCACAGGCACTGGACTCAATTATATGTGACCAATATAAACTCACTATAAACTGGTATATACACACACCCCTCCTCTCTCTATGTAATTTTGTTCACAAATGTATAGGATTTCTGTGTGTGTATACGAGAATAAGTAGTTCTGAACACACCCTACATATAAACACATACCCTGTAAATTCATATACACCCAGGTATTAGTCCACTGACATGTAAGCTCAGGGTTCGTTTTTACAGAAAGCTTGGAGACACCAAGAAATTCCTTATTCCAGAGACTGAGCTGACAAGAAAGAAAAGGCCCTAGAGGTGTCTGTTCGCTTTGTCTAAAGTTTGAGGTTTGCAGCTCACCTAAGATTTTCTGCAGCTAATGGGCTGCTGGCTCTAGTTCAAGAACCCCTGCCTCAGATCTCATAGGAAAACAATACCCAAAGTAACTGGAAATTAGTTTCCTTCTGGGAGGTGGACACCCTGGCCTTCCCTGACCCTGTGTTTTGCAGCAGAGTGTTCATTTGAAGCTGTTTAAACATTTTGAAGCATGAGGTGCAATCAAGTTCCATTTCCCAACTAAGTGCCCAGACTTGGATGTTATAAAAATCCTTCTTAGAGTCCCCTTGTGGTTCATTGATTTTTTTTGTGTATTTCCATGAAGTGAAATAGCATCAAAACAACTGGAATGTCATATACCTTGTGGTTAGAACAGTCTTCTCTGAGCAGTCTTGGTAGAATTTATTTTTATTTCTACTGAAAATTGATGGTCAAAATCAATTTTTATTTTTGGTTACTCATGTTTACCAGCAATTTTAGTTTCTTCTCAGTTTTAGCAGCATCTCTGCACAGCTCCTTCTGTGTTAAGTCCTCCTTGTTGATCACTAGATAGTTTCAGTGGGTTGGAGGAGCCAGAAAGATAAAATTGAGATCTGATGAACCTCTGCTAAATTAATTAGGGCTAATTCTAGCTAGAAACAGAAACTGAAGAGGAAGCCTAACCTGAAATGGTTGAATAGAAGGGAAGTACTGTGCCTTTTGTCTAAACTTAGATTATGCATTGCAGACAGAAGTATTCTGGAAATTTAATTTGATTTTGCAAGTTCTACTGAGGAGCCAAAACTAAGTTAATTATTGGCTAATAGAAAGTCCTGTTCTTCTTATGGTGCTTTCTATAATTACAGGATCATATGGTAAGTTTGCCACAAGATCCCTGCCTCATTTGGCACATGAATAGGACAATTATCTCCAAAAATCCCAGAATCTGTGAGGATATTGTTTGTGGTACTTCAGAAAGCTTTAAATGTGGCAGAAAATTGCAGCAAAGGAATGAAAGGCTCTTACCACTGGAAAAACTCTGTTCAGTCCTAGACAACTGGACAAGCCCTGCTATAGAATTTTTGTGCAAGACTTGTAAAGTCACAGCCAGCTTTTCTCTTTCCCTGAGTGCCAATGGAGAACATCCATGGCCCTGTTTGCATTCGTTCAGGAGAGTGACATACGGACCTGGAATTGAGTGTATTGCTCTTTGAAGAGAGAATTGCTGAGCTCTCTGGAAAGATGTCACTGTCCTGCTGTATGCAGCTGTAGCTCCAAATTTAGGAGACAGTGAACAGGTTTTGGCATAGATGTTTGGATGACTTATGCGATCACCATTAAAATGAGAGTTATACTGTTACTTTCGTGCCTAAGGGATCTTTTAAAATTAAATTTCAAAACATTTGCAGAACACTGAGATTCTATGAGGAGAATACTGAAGGCATAGTCAGAAGGAAATCCCTATTTTAAGCATTTGAGCTATTTAGATGAGGTTTAACAAGGAAAAGAAATTAAATAAAATTTAAAAAAAACCCAACCAAAACCAAAACAAAAACCAACCAAACAAAAAACCCCCAGACATTAAATAAAGAAGATAATAAGGAGTAGTCCATAACTACTACAAGGAGCATAGAAATATGGCATGTGATGCTACAATTTAATCATGTATCATAAACAACATGTACAAGGAAGACAAAACTGCACAGACCGCATTAATTCAAGCCTTTTCCAGCTCATGTTTCATTTTGAAGCTTATCTGCTTTATAGGTAGATAATTTGAATTGGCAATAAGATTTTTTTTTTGGAGAGTGACTATCTGCAGAGAAGAGGTTAACTTCTTCGAAGTTTCTGTTACTGCTGCCCCTTGCATACAATTTCTTCAGCAAGAAGACTCCTGGGAAGTTCAAAAGAGTGTGTTTCCCAGCTCCTGCATCCCAGGAAAGATGGAAGTTGCTGAAAAGCAGGTTCCCAGTGAGCACTTTCTTCATTTTCTTTAAAAGTAAGGCCATTTGGTCTCTCTCTAATCAGGAGTGACTGGAATTCCTCCTGCAGCCAGCAGCGACCTGACGCTCAGACAGGAAGTCAAGTGGGTGTCTGGTCCAAACTTAGCTCAGGGGACAAGGCATCCCGATGCCTGGCCGGTTACCAGCTGCTTTCTGCTGACAGAAATACGACTGCAGTGATTTTTTCTACTTGTCTTTAGCCTCAGTTTATTTCAGTTCATTTTACTTCAGTTTATTTTAGTTTCAGCTAAAATTCCTTTGTGTGTTGAGGAAATGAAAAAAAAAACAACCTCCTTCTTCTGAAGTGCTTACTAATATTTGCATTATTGCTAAGAAGAAAACTAAAACAGTCCTCTGTTCTTATTAACAAATATGAGCAACAAAAGAAAATGTTAAAGGCACAACAGAGAGACAGACCAACATTATTATGCAGTATGGAAATATACTTATGTCTTCCAGTACTATCTGCTATACTGTATATATCAGTATCATCTAGAAATAAGTGCTTGTGTTGGTCTTAATGTCCAAAAGTTGTCTGTATTGGTTTCTCAGAGTCTAAAGCAAGAAAAAGTCTTTTTATATGGATGTGATAGGAAGAACTTTGTATTTCTGTAACATTTTCTTCAGATAATCTCAAAGTACTTCATAAATAATTATGTTTCCTGATACCCTGGTAATATAGATTGTTTTCTTTCTATTTACTTGTTTTTAAGTTTCCTGAAGCAGGCAGAGAGAAATAACTGTGCTCCTAATTAGGCGCTCTGAAATTTTCCCCTTTGTAAAACCCACAGCTGAAGTGCAACCTGCAGATCCCCCACGCGCCTGTCTCTGTGTCCCAGTGGGAAGATTTTTTGCAGGTGCCTGTCAGCAGAGGCAATGTTACACAGGTTTTGCTTTGCTCTCTTCTTTCCCAGTACTGATTTATTCCCTGGCATGCTGCAGGAAGCTATTTTGAAGCATATCTGAAAATTATGTGAGGTCGCAGACAAGTAGTTTATCCCTCCAGTAATGATTACATTTGGCGCTATTGACAGTCACACCAAAGGCTCTTGCAGGCAAAATAGAGCACTTCTTTCATCTTGCCAGTTAGATACATCCCTGCAGAATCTCTTGTTATTTAAAAATCCAGCTCACAATAGTATGCTTGTTCATGGTAAAGTAAACAATAAATAGCTGCAATTCCTGTGCACATATTTTTCTTCATGCTTGTCTCAGTGCTGCCCATCCCACCATTATTCCCACTGAATATTTAACTATATCATGCCTAGGGAAGCCTGGAAAAGCTAGGCAAGTTTCTTGGTAATGCAGCCATTTTTCCTCCCTGGAACACTGCTGTTGCTGAAGGGAGCTTTCTGCCTGCATGTTCTGCTTTAATCTGCTGCAGGCATCACATGTAGCCATGGTTACAGCAGCAGCTCTCGCGAGTCAGACACAGCAGCTCCCCTGAGATACCAGCGAGCCTGGTTATAATTGTGGAGGGGCACACAGGAGCGTCCCTCCGGAGGAACTCTGAGTCAAGGGGCTGAGAGGACCTTCCATCATGTGGGCATTTGAAGCCAAACCAGTTCCCTCAGCCTTGTGTGCTGGGACAAGCTTATTTTCATGTCCCACTTGCCCCTTTTCCAAGTGGTGCTGTGTCCCAGGGTGTGGGAGAGCCAGTGCAGTCGGCTTGTGATGGCCTCTGCTGGATCACCAGAGTGCAGGAAGTTCCTTATTGCTCTGCCAAGGTGGCCACAGGGGGACACACTCAGGGAGTAGCAAGATAAGGTGTGCAAGGGAAGAGGAGTGCATGGCTTATGACCAGCACCTTCCGTGTGACAGCACTTCCCAGCTGCAGCAGGATTCCACAACCTGTGTGTGCATCTGCTGGCAGCAAGGGCCAGTGGAAAAAGCATTTGGTGCTGATGACGTGGTTGTCTGCATTACACACATTTCTGGGCTTTTTGTTGCTGCAGGCTCCTCCAGTCTCCTTCCCTGGAGTGAAGAGCTTCTGACGCTCACCTGATCTGCCCTGTTCCAAACTGAAACACAGAGGTACACTGGTGTGGACGTGGCCATGATGCCTCTGGGCTAGCCCATATTCGTAACCTCAGTGTGATAAAAAACTTTATTCATGGCCAGGTCTTTCTCTCCTTCAGATTTCTTCTGTAAATAAAGCAGCTAATAGCTCCCTGGTAGGCAAGCAGTTGGTTGTACAGCACTTGGACAGTTATGAAAAGCTGCAGATTGTGTGCTAAGTATAATTAGTATTTCACAGCTATATATTTATTTATTTATTTATTTATGGTGTTAATCAATATTAACCTGTTTCCATTAGGGTATTATTAAAACATTAGAGTGCACAATTAATTGCCTCCATTAGTACTTAAAAACGTGATTATGCCAAGGCTAAAAAAATTAGCTAGTGCAGCCCATAGACTTGTGTTCATTTCTTCCAAAACAAAGAGCTGTCCATGGGCCTGTTCATTATTTGGGGTTATAATTTACTACTGAGACTTAAAAAATTATGTATTGAAATTTCAGCCCCATTAATTTACGTGTCTATGCATGCAAGCTTGTGTGCATTGGTGTGATAGTAACATTTTTAAAACTGTCAAATGATATTTCATATTAAAAAACCCCAAAACAAACATTGTCTCACAGGAAATGCTTACTTCAATATACACCACATCTTTTTGGTTTCCAGTCCTGTTTTTCCCTGGGTAGTAATGTTGAATAATGTATGATTTTTCATTACCAGCTATCCAGTAGGGATTACAAAATACACCACCCTGTATTTGTGTGTTAGTAAGTGTGTAATTGTAAGTTAATGTGGCTTTTGGAAACTTGGCTACTACCTTCTTTTTTGCATTTTACTTCTTAATTTTAGTTGAGCAATATTTAATTTATTTAATATGAGCGACATAAAAATCTATTTGTGTGGGTCTTAGTCTTAATCTCTTAAGTATTCTGGCTTAATGAGTAAAATTTTTATTATTTTATTGATATATAAAGTGTCTATGGAAAGGTCAACCGAACAATGCCGTTGTGATTAAAAGCAATGGAGATTAATGGAGATTACATGTAAGAAGTTAGCTGAATAAGTATGAAGTTCTGCGTATCTGGATTTATGTAGTCCAATATTTATTAATCTTTCAGCTATATTCAATCTGTATGTGCATAGTATGTGAGAGAGAGAGATATAAAGGTGTATGTATGCAATAACAGTTATACACACATGTGAATGACAACACTTATGTAAGTAAAGTCATCAGTCAGAATGCTGGTTATTTGTATAAACCAGCATTTATTTTATAAATAGTTTTTTTATAACTATTGTATATATAGTTTTTAATATCATATATTATTATTGACAGTTCAGTTATCACTGCTTTTTTAAGCTTAAAAAAGACACATTTAAAGGAAAATTATTCAGAGGAATTGTGCAAACACAAATTATGGTCAAATCTTCTTATATCAAAACTTGATTTGATGTCTGCTCTTTTCCATGTCTTTCTTCTCTATCCTGAGGACAGGTCATATCAGAAAAAGTGCTAAAAGCTGCAGTGAAAAAAAATTAAAGCTATGACTACTTTTATGCTTTCAGGTGCTGGACTTTCACAACTAAACTGTGTGTCTTTAACCAGAAGTTATTATAATGATGTTTCAAAGATTCCAAAGAGGAAAAAGCCCCATTAAAAACCCTCCTGCTTTATGTAGTGGCAGCCATTCTCCCTGTTATTCATTACCAAAAGAGCTGGGCCCTGTGTTTCCAGCATTGCAACATGGAGCCATGGTAGCCTGTGACATGACAGAGCCTGCTGGGGTGCCAGGGGAGAGCAGCAGCTCCCAGGCTGGGCTCTGTGCCTGCTGGGCTTTGCTCTCCCTTCTGCTGCTGCTCCAGCACTTCCCAGGCTGTCTCCCAACAGGGGCTGTTGGCTGTTGTTGGTGCTTTCCTCCCAACGGGGAATCTTGTCAACATTAAATCATCATGGTTGTGTTTTAAATGAGATTGGGAGTGATAGCAGCCAGGCTGTATTTTACACCTGTGACTAGTCCTCAGCAGGAGGAAAGCTTGTCAGGGCCAATTCTGATTTCTTGATAGGACTATGCCAACTTCATCTCTCAAGAATTTAGAAATTCACACCTGTGCCTTGCTTTGGCTGATAGAGATACTCAGTGTCATTGTGGTCTGGTGATGTCATCTGGAAATTGAATGCCTTTTCTTTCCTAAAACTTTATTCACAATATGCAATTGTATGTTGATTTGGTGACTGCCTAGGTAGTCTCTAAATCCTGTCCCAGGCTGTGAAACTATCATGCAGAATGTGTGTATACTGGCCATATGTGTATGTGTGTCAGCAGCTGCTTGCTGTCAGGTTTGTCACAAATCCTGACACACAGGTGGCATTCGGAGAAAACTATTCTATTCAAGAATCTGCTCAGACTTCTGAGGCAACTAAGTCAACAGGACCTCTTTGCAGCAGGTTCTAGCCTTTGCTCATGCAACGCAAAAATATTGTGAGTTTAAACTCCCCTGAGTTTATTTAAAATATGGAAATTTTGTCATAATTATGGGGAGACACTTCTTGGTCGCCTGTTTTGGTTCAGCCAATAACAGTAACAAAATAATCTACAGGGAGAGGTTTTGAAAAAAAAAAAACAAACATGAGAAAGTTTGTTTTGGAAAAACTGACACGAGGTTCCTAAAACACTGTATGCTCTCTGGAACTTGGGTGCTCCTGACTGAAGACTGACATTCTTCTCGGTTCTTCACAGTTGAAGAACAACCAGTTCAGGCTGCACTTCTGGGGTTTCTGACACCATAACCACATTTCCGTGGCCTTTCTGTGGACCAAGCATCCTAGATCTCCAAAACCTCACCTAGCATGTCTCGTGAAATTTGGTCTGAACTGACAGGGAAATTCTAGGCATGGGACATCTGGGGGTCTTTGCCATGTCCACAGCAAATGCAAGAGATTATTCTGTGTCATTTTGCCTGACCTGATCCTGGCTTGGCCTACCCTCCATGCCCAGTCAGCTGGAGGCCGAGGCTCCTCTGCAGTTCTGTGTGGGAGCCTTGCCAGCTTTGGAGATGTTCCTGTCTCTAATGTCATGCTGAGTCCCAGTTCAGGCTTTCAATGTCTGTCAGCTTCAGTGGCACTGCCTCCGTTAACAACATGGACGGATTTGGCCAGGTACCTGAGAGGTTGGTGCTCATTGCATGGCATGATCCTGATAACATTACAGCTGTGTATTACCTGAAAGAAGGGAGTTGTTAATGTGTGATATTGCCCTCAGAGTATTCTAAGAAACTACAAAATCATTATTCAAGCGTTCAGGTTTCCCTGCCACCAATCTGTCTGTATTGTTTCATGCATGAAATAACACATTAAGATGTTATTAGTGGATATGACAATCCATCCTACTTTCCTCCAGGGACTAGATAATGGCTTATGGATATATTAAAATTTTTGATTTTGGCATCTGTTATAACATGATGGATGTGTGGCACACAACAGTGTGGTTTTGCTTGCTGAGATGTTACAGGTAAAATGAGAAGTAAATCCACATACATTGTGTATGTTTGAAGATCTCATCTCTGCTCTGACCATGTTCTTTGTTCTCTTGGCAGTGGTGGGTTTAGGTTTAAGCATGCATGAAACTACTGGGGGTTTTTTGGGGGGTTTTTTTTAGTGATTGCAGAGATACTTAAAATTCTTCAGGTAAGGGAACAGATGGGAATTCTCTAATTCTGAGACTCCCATCAGGCAACAACAATCTTGTAGACAACCTAGCTAATGATATGTCCATGATGGTGTACAAATTACTAGACAGATGAATTATTTGGTACTGGTGCTGCATCCTGGTGCTTCTCTCATTATGAAAAGCTAATATACCATTTTTAAAAAAGAAAATTAGTCAAAGTTCTGTTGATTTGATGTCATGCAGAGACCTGAAAAATTCCTCTGGATAATTTTTTTTCTTCATTCTACTCTGTGCAACTTTGTCATTTTGGGCTTCCTGTTACACAAGGCTGGTATATGTTGAATTTCTATGTTCACTGAAATACTGTGTAAAGGGAAGCACGTAAGGAACTAGTGAGTAATGATCTTTGTTGGGGTACAAAGGACAGATAGCACTCTGGACCTTATTAGCATAAGAGATCTGATAGACAAGATGCCTTGGCAGGAGCAAACAGAACTGTGAAGATTGAATCAAGATAGATGAAGATTGAATCAAGGCTTTACCGGAAAGAAAAATTACATCTACTTCTGCAAGCAAGAGGTGTTGTAAAATGTATAAGTTTGCTTATGTGATTATTAACCCAATCATTGTAGTAAAGAATTATTAACCTTCCTAAGATAGTATATAAACGTGTGTAGTTCACAATAAATTCAGATTCTGACCACCATCAGTCTCTCCGTCTCTCTTCATCACCGATAGATCTTCATATTAACCTATGCCACCTGCCTTTCAGGTGGATTTTGATGATAAACCTGACTCCTTGTTCTTCAAAGATGGGCAGCGAAGAATTGACTTTGTTTTGGTGTATGAAGATGAAAGTAAAAAAATGACTCATAAGAGGAGTGATTGTAAAAAGCAGAAGGTAAGTTATTTTTTATATATTGGGCGTCAGAGCTGTGGGCAGAAAGGACAATGCCCTCACCCAGAAGAGCAATTGATTTGCCTTATCCTCAGAGTGCTCTTGGGAGCTGGGAGACTGAAGCCCATCAAAGTGAGCAGGGAACAGGGCTCGAGCCAGTAGATAGCTGTGTAAATGGGCAGACACATCGTGTCTGTCAGTGTGTGCTTGGTGACCTCAGAGCATCCTCCTGGGAGGCCATCCTTCAGAAGATGTGAGCAGGAAAATGCTGGTGTCAGGTTAGAATTAGACATCAAGATCTTCACACTGGGGCAGTGTCAAGTGATTCAATTAGGCCCCTAATGGGCTTTGGTAATAAAAATCAGAGTATTCAGAGGAACCCAAAGGGGGCAGCTGACCAGTTGCTCCAGATCACAGTTATGAACGCAGCTGCTGACATTCTGCTGATTTCTGATAACAGATCTAAATTGTTTATGGGAAATAATTGTGCATCTGCCTCCAGAATTTCTCCCTGTACAATTCTTTCCCTTGGCCTTTGCTAGGGACCTTGCAAAGTTTCTGACTCAAGCCAGTGACTTTTTATTGCTCCTTGGCATCCACAGCTCCATAGCTCCTTAGCAATGAAGCACAATAATAGATTAACTATTATTCTTTAATCATTTCATCAGTTCCATTAGAGGACTACATTTATTATGGCACACAGGGTCACAAAAACGAGCTCAGCCATGCCACTGTTTCAGAAATAAGCATCCATGAGATTGTAGTTCCCTTAGCATCTGCACTCCCCCACCTACCCACACCCTTCTCTGATTTAGCAACAATCCGTGTTCCAGCAGCAACCTCTGGTAGAGACAGGCAGGGACAAGGATACCACTGAAAGCAGCTCATATACAAATAATAATTTACAGTTAGGAAATAGAAGAGTAGGAGTAAAAAAGCCTGTAGCTAAGCTGGTTGATACTCATTACACAATGTTGTTGTTGGCATTAACAGGACAGCCATAAGGAATGTCGTTAGTAGGGTTTGAGGGAGTTCTGCCGTGGGTGGATGTTGTATTACACATGATCATAGGATCAGCAATATAAATCAATTGAAAGAGATAATTAGACAAAAAAGCTGCCCCTTTGGAAAGAATTGTTTTTATCAATTAGCATTTTACATTTATGTTTGTAATGCTTGGCCATTGCCCAAATATATTAAAAATATAATGAACATCTTTTCTAAGTAGTGATGGAAATTAAATGTGAGCAGTGGAGTAGTATTTTCCGTGCAGCATTAATGTTAAGACATTAGCCAGAATGCCACCATTAATAATTAGACCAGGAGATTGTGGGTAGGTGCTTGCATAAAAACTTTACTTTCAAAGGTCTTAGTTCCACGAAGATCTGCAGCCATGTTGACTCTGTGGTGTGCTGAGGAAGAGGAAGCAATCTACCTACACGCAACAAATGGGAGGACAAGACCGTATTAGACAAATGACCAGATAGGAGGAAGACTGAGCACCTGGGGAGCAGTTCTGTGGAAGAGGCCCTGGTGGTCTTTGTGGAGAGCAAGCTGAGCAAGAGCCAGCTGTGCAGCCTGACAGCAAAGCGGCCCACAAAGCCTGTAAGGACAGAAGTACTGCCAGGAGAGTGACATGGGAGGCTAGGGTGACATGCATGTGTCAGAAGGAATCCAAAACCAGTATTTCCACAGAGAGGTGGAAGCTGAAGCAACAGGGGGACTGCACACATGTACTTTATATCTGAGAGTGAAATTAAGATGACATTATTGGTGCAGCTTCACATCCTTAGAATTCCAGGAAGGAAATTAACATTTTGGCCTACCACAGTTCCCAGAATGGTGTGGGGTTGGTGCTGCCCAAGGTACACTCAGATTTCATCAATGTTGACATAAAACCTGCTTGATAGCTTGTCTTTACTGACACTGTTGTTTATTTGGTGGTAATTTTTTCTGAGGCAAATGGCTTCTACCCTCGTAATGAAATGCAGCCCAAATAAGGAGTATTCCCATTTACAATCAGTTTTAAATACTGTATACATCACTGTCTGATCAATAATGAACTGAAAATGCCAAATTTTATACATAGTATCTTGTGTAATTCAGGGTGCTTTAAGCATGAATAGGTTTCTTGCCCATACTACTCTGACTTCCCTGACAGTTTTATAGAGCTATTATCCAGAGCTTTATTGTGCACAGAATTTGGAAACTCCAGCTTACTAAAACATTGGAGATTGAGTGAAGTCTGTTCTCATAGGGTGACATCCTCATGTCACTGGAGTCAGGAGCAAGTTTTCCACTGTTTGTGTGCAATGTTACAGGTCTGTGAAATCTAGAGATTTGTCACTGGGAAAAATTCTGTCTGACACACACAGCACCCCACCCAATTGCATTACATGGAAGTCACTTCAGAATTAAAATTGTTAGTGGACATCTGTAGTGAAATGTTTTGTGTGCTGCAGTGGGTGGTTTTTTAATGATACTGAATGTGGAGGAATCCCCAAATGCTTACTGAATTTAGACAGAAAGATGTGAAAATCAGACCACAGCCTAGGTATCTAATTTACCAGATTCAGAAAAACAGGGATTCTCTTATTTTCATCTGTTTCTGAAATCTGGTTTAGGGGAGGCAAAGTCAAACTAATGAAATGACAACCTCATGGAAGTTTCTAATATGATTTATAGACCCAAAATTTAGTAGATAAGTTTCAAATATGCAACTCAAGTTCCAAACTTTTTAAAGTTGGTATACAATTAATTTTGCAAGCACTAGCAAAAATGAGACTGCCAAGAAAAGATTCCAGAAACTGTACCTTGCAAGCAATTGAAATTCTTGCTCAAAGCATATCTTTTAAACCTACAATTGATGTACCCTATTTGTCAGGATAGCTTACCATCAGAATAGACTTTAAATATCACCAGTCTTTTCAGGAATGCTCCCAAATACCAGTTTCATCTGTTGGGGTCCTCAAGGAGCTCACTGTTGAAAGTCAAAGGATCAGGGCCAGAAAGGTAAATTCAAAATAAATCAATGCAGAATGTCATTTTAGTCCATCTATTTCCCCCCAACAGAAATTAACAGGAAGGCTGACAGTAATTTAAATTGGAATGTGGCAAAATCTTCCTTTCCACCCATGAAGGAACCTGTGCTACTCAGAAATAGATGGATTTTTTTTTCCAAATTAAATGAAACTATCACTCATGGAGAATATTACACACATCTCATTGGGGTTTTTAGGTACAGTGTTACTGAGGACTTCAGCAGAGCTGGAGAATTTTGTTTTCATAAGCAAACAGTGAACAGTTCCTGCCTCTATACTTGTCTAGTTCAGATAACCAACAACAATAAAACTACAAAGAGAAAAAAAAGAAAAACAAAAACATGACCAAATATTGGGTAACTTCAAACATGAATTACACTCATCCCACTGCTTAGCATGTGTCATACCTGCAGTGAGAGAACAGCACTTGTGTTTACAGGTAAAAGGGTACCTCTGTGCCATTTTATGCAGTGATTTGAGGCAGTAGAGAATGACAGGCTCTGCATGCCTGTGGTGTGCTCAGCTAACCTAATCAGGAAGTCTGATAACAAGTATGGAAGGGACCTTTGGCACGGGGACACCTGCCTTCATCTCAGCTGGATGGCTCAGTTTTGAAGCAGAAACTCATTGAAATAAAACTTCTGTTCCTGAGGCAACCACAAACCCAAATTTTACTACTTTGGAAGGAGGGATGACAGAAGAATGTGAAGACAGGTAGAGGGAGGGAGTTACTACATACATTTGTAGGACAGAAATGGGTCTTTCCAAACAGGGTGACTAGAAGTCATTGTTGAGGGCAGGGCTAGACTGCACTATAACCAGCTCTGTATGGTCACAGATCAGGTTCCAGGAAACCATGAAGCTGGCTTAAAATCAAAGGGTATATCAGAAAATGTGTATTTGGAGTTTTTTGGGTTTGCATTTTTGGGGGCTTATTCTCTATAGCATGTTCTGCTTCAGATTTTTATGATTGTCTTCAAACATAAGAGAAAGAAGCTTACAGAGCAGAACTTCTCTATCAATTCATTTTCTGATGCTGACAGCTGGGACTTTGAGGAAAGCTTCCAAATACCATCAAAGAAACTGTGAGACAACTAATATTGATACAATGATCCTCTTCACTCCCTCAGCTGATTTCCATAGGGGATGGTTTGGGTCCCATGCTCTTTCTCTTATTGACTGTGATTTATATGTTGCCTGTCAGGTAAGGCAGAGGAGGCTACTCAAGTTCTCTTTTCTTGTTAGGATTTTTCCCCTGAACCCACATGGATATTGTGGTAGGGAACTTTTCTCTTTGCACAAAAGAAACTTAGCAAAGATATGAGTTGGCATTCTTCTGTCACTGTAATCAAAGCAAGTCTTCCCTACCATTTACAACACACATGGGAAAAAATGCTACTGGTCTTCTACCAATTTCCAGACCCACAATCTTGTTAATCTCCTCAACTTGTCAAGACAATCACCAGAAATTGAAAGCACCATGGTGAAAAAGCAGCTCACAAAAGCTGATCCTTCCACATGCCTGTAATGCTTGGCATTTACTTAGGTTCTGCTTTCATTTCCTTAAGACTGTGTATGATTGTGCATCCTGTGGTGTCTTAGTCCATTGACTAGCCATTCAATCATCAAAACCTATGTCAGATTTAGATCAGCAGCATTACCATTATGACTTTATTACTGCAGCTTAGCCTTGCAAGTAGCTGAGCAAAATGCCAGATACTAAAATAAACTTTGGATGGTCTCTAACTTCCAGCCTAATATACTGTTATATCTATATCCTGTATTCCCCAGTCAATGCAAAACTACTATAGACTCTTCTGGGTAAAAGTCTAGCTCCTCCATATATCATTATACACATAATTCAATCATTTATATAAAGTAGCAAAGCCCCTAATTAGCAAAGCCTCCCAGAGGCTTTGTTTCTCACTACTTGAATTCATGCATTATTAGAAACCTTAATACTGTCAACATTCCTCTAAGATTTTGAGGGCAAAGTTAATTTTAGGAACTCCTTGCCATAATAAATTAGTAAAGGAATCTGATTAAAAGATTTTAAAAAATAGTATTAGACTTCTACGAATGAGAATTGCCCTGCATCTATCTTTGTGCTATTTAGAAAGAAAATTTAATGGATATTTAACCCCCTTCCTGTTTTATTTGCTAAAACATAGCAGAACTCAGGTTGAAATATTTTCATGATTGAGTAGTATTCACTTCAGAAAGAACCATGTGAATATGGAAGAAGCAAAGAAGTGGGATGAAAGGGCAGAAGAGTTACTACTAGAGTGACAAACTTGAGTGTATTATGTACTACATATATTAATGAACTAATAAGAGGGCTGAGTTTTGATAAAAGAAAAATTGCAGAGAAAATTCATTATATAGTTTACTTAGAAGCCAAGGTGACAGAAAACCTTTAGCTTTAAAGAAGACTGAAGATCACTATTACCTATGAAATACTGGAAATGCAAGGAAATATATTACTGCAAGAAAAACACTTACATTTGTGATTTTGAGTTAGATCTGTCAGTACAGCAAAGATAATTAGATGTACACATTATAAATGTCTATATTACACACACACATATATACAACGAAAAAACATAAAGAGCATTATAATGTCACCATAGCCAAGTGAATTAATGAGACCTGGAGAGATCCCTCTGTGAAGTGCTATCAAAGTCTGGGTTTGTGGTTTTATCCTGAGAAAAGCAAGGAATAAGGAGAAAGGTGACAAGTATTGATGAGAGGAAAAAAAACAGATTTAAATATTTGGTTCTTCTTGTGCCTAGCTCAAGTAGAAGGTGAATGGAATAAAAAAGGCAGAAACTCAAAACAGATAAGAAAAGTACTTTTTCACAAAATATGAAATTAGTCCATCGAGATCATTGCCACATGCAGCTGTTGCAGCTGAGAACTAACAAACTATAAGTGGGGTAGGCTGTTGATATTGTTATTAATTTCTATAATTATTAATTTTAAGACTTGCTAGAGTTTTGGAAAAATAGCTTTTTCTTGTTTGGAACTTACAACCATCCTAAAATATTAATGAACTGGATGAAATTTATTTGGTTGTGCAACTGACCTGTTCTTGTGGAACTTCTGAAGATTTTTACCCTTTTCCTGAAGCATCTTTTTGCCCCTAGAGTGGGTGAGCCTTGAGTCTAGCGCTGAAGACCACTTATTATGTACCTGTCAAAGTTCCTAAGACTTTATCTTAAAAAGGGTGTTCCATTGACTTTGGTCCTTCACGGTAGCAACAGGTCTGGATCCCGTGCACAGATCTTAAGGCAGCTAGAATGGCTGTAGAGAACCACACCACAAAAACCACTGGGTCATTCTTCTTCAAGTTCCTGTAGTGGGAGATGCCAAATCCTTTAAGGACATATTAATCAACAAAGAAATTGTCCAGTGGCATGAAAGCAGTCTGGGAATAAGAAAATAGTATCCCCGAGTCACTCTGAGAAGCTCACTGCAGGCCTAGCCTAACCTGGTACAGGAATAAAGCTCTCAGTCCCCAGTGCATTCAAGTAATCTTCTTCAGCAAACTGCTCACAGAAGAACCCCCAGTCCCAGCTGCCTACAGGTGGCCCCCATTACCCAATGCTGGTATTTTCCAGCATGNTAGTATCCCCAAGTCACTCTGAGAACCTCGCTGCAAGCCTAGCCTACCCTGGTACAGGAATAAAGCTCTCAGTCCCCAGTGCATTCAAGTCATCTTCTTTAGCAAACTGCTCACAGAAGAGCCCCCAGTCCCACCTGCCTACAGGTGCCCCCCATCACTCATGCTGGTATTTTGACATGCAGTCTGTAGGTCAGAGAGAGCTGGCTACCCTTGGCTCACATAAACAAATAGATCATTGAGGAACTACCTAGTTGGTGCAGATAGCTTTTAAATTTGATTGCTTCACATGAAGTTTCAAAATTTCTTATAAATCCCTTATGGAGTTATATGCTTTTTATTTGAGGGGAAAGGGGATGTTTCTGTGTTTCTTGGGAGGAGGTCATCTATATGGAGAAGCAGATTCAGGATTGGAAAGACATTTCAGGTTTTTTGTAACTCGCTACCTGTCAAGTGCTGGTAACTATGAAATGACATTAAAATGATTCACAGGTTTGATCTTTACTGAGGAAAACTTGTGTCCTTCTGGGAACACTGAATGCTTCTGGAATAGCACCACTGACTCTTCAAGTGCTACAGCTCTCAGCTTCTTCCTTTGGGGATTTAATGCATGGACTAAAATATATAGAGATACTACAGTTTGAACCACTGTGTGAACTCATATGATTACTGACAAAGAAGCATAAAGTTATAGGTTTCTGGAAGGAAAGTGGGATGGAAAGCACTTGAGATGAAGACTTTCTAAAGGAAGATTATTGTAGTTCACTTAGTGACTAAAGGTGAAAGAGATCACAATTTTGGGGATAGATTTCAAAATTTTCAAAATCTGAGTCACACTTATACCTCTGTAATGTACCAGAAACTGAAGGGATAAGTTCTCCACAATTACATTTGAGGGCAATATTGCATATCAGACAAAAAAAACTGATCAGGATTAATCAGTAGGTAGGACTGTACGTATCACCACAGTAGCTATCAAGTGGGCTATAGAGATAACAACATAATGATGGTTTTGGGAGGCAATTCCATTTTTCTGTGCATACATATTTGTGAAATTTGGAACAGATGTTTTACAGTGTTCAATATCTTTTAACAGAGGAAGAGACAAGTATATGAATCAAACTTGATAAACAATGGCTTGCAACTAGAAGCGACAAGATTGGTGAGTGCTATTCTTGGTGTGAAAGGCTGTTCTGAGAACAGAGCTGCCCCTGTGGGATTAAGGAAACTGGATATATGAACTCACTGTAAGATTTCTCTCCCCTCAAGGAAAAAAGGCCCACCTTTCTTCTGTTAGTAGTGTCTTTGGGATCTGATGCAAAATCTTTTTAAACTTTATGTCTGTTCCTTCCTCTGCAAAATAGAAGACAGGAAGCTGGAAGATTATATCGTGAAGCCGGGAGATTGCTTAGGTCATGTTTGCTCAGAGCCTGGAAGATAAAAATTACTGTCTGTACCCTGCAGAGAGGTACTTCCATACTGTGGCTGTGCAGCACAGGTGGGAAGGCAGTGTGTGTCTGGGGCAGAATGTCCCTGCCAGAAGAGCAGTGTGGGGCTCCTGCCTGCGCGTGACACTCCCTGCTTCTCTCAAGGCCTGGCGCTGTGCAAGTGGTTCTATCAGGCTCTGTGTATTCTGGGCTGTGATGTCGCCTGCAGGCAGTTCAAGAGCACTGTGGTAACACACACCAGCTGCCAGAGCTGCTGTCTCTGGCAGGGAGGGTTACAGCCCCTCTAAATCCCTTCTCTTCCTTCCTACCCTGCAGGGATGCAGTGCTCCATCTGTGTCTCCCTCTCTAGGACAATCACTTCCAGTCTAAATTTCTTGTTGTTTGGTAGTCTGTAGTGAGCTTCAGAAATGGTCGCTTTGCCCCTTCCTCCCAAATTAGACTCAGAATCTATGGTATCACAGTATTTATTTGATTTCTGCAGGGAGGACTCCTGCTGCATGTCCAGGAATGCACTCTGGTTCTTCACATACATAAGGAAGTAAATGCTTGCTGTCTGGAAGGCTGCTGCACACCTGGTGTTATACCTACATATTGCAGTCTTCAATAGTTCTGCTGTGATTATGACTGAAAAACATTTGAATCTGGACACTTCCCCAGTCTAGATCAGATATCTGACCAGTGTTCCTGAGCCAATGAGCTACATAAGGAAATTTCATGTGGCTGACACTCACTAATGCAGGGTAGCATTAGGTCTACAGGCCATGTGTAGACAGGAGGCAGGAGTGGCTGTCAGGGTTCCCACTGCATACTGTAGGCATTCTACTGGGAGCAAATGTGCCCCATGCTGTCCTCTTCAGCAGTTTCATCTAATTTCCCTTTCCCTCTCCCCATTCTCTCTAGGAAGCTTGGAATTCTTGTTGCCCAGGATCACCCATGAGTGCTTAGCCTGTTCCCATCACGCCGGGGTTGTAACTGAGCTGCTGGGGAGTCACTGGCAGCTCCAGACCCATGCCTGCCCTGTCAAACAACAAGTGAAAACGAGTCCTAATGACCCTGTATGGGGAAAGTGTTACACTTATAATGCTTTGTAAAATACTTTGCAGAGATGTAAACATTAAGCATTAAGGGAACATTTAACTGTCTTTTTTTATATAACTTTATATGCCTTCATCTGCCTGAGTGTTTCCTCATGTCAGCGCTTTTACAGAAGCCAGTGACACATTTGCTGGGGTGGATAATGAATGCAACTTTGAGTAGGTCATCTGTGAGCTGTAAAGAGAAATAAAATTCTGGATAGTTCAAGAATTGTTAAACTGAAAAGTTTTTTGCTTATATACTTATTTTCAATATTCTTTCATCTCAGGTTTTGGATGAGAAGCTTATTTTTGTGAAAGTGCATGCACCTTGGGAAGTGCTGTGCACGTATGCCAAGGTTATGCACATCAAATTGCCCCTGCAACACAATGACCTGAAAACCCGAGACTCAGCCTTCAACTGGTTCAGTAGACTCTTCAGGGTGGACGAAAATGTCATCAAACCTGAGCAGGAGTTTTTCACTGCCCCTTTTCAAAAGGAACATTTGTCCAACTTCTATATCCAAGACAAAGACACATTTTTCAATCCTGCAACTAGAAGCCGAATTGTAAGTCCATGGAGTATTTCTGGCATTTACTCTTAAAAATAAACTATTCCTTTTATCAAATCAGTGTAATTACCTTCACTGAAACATCCTAAAAATTTAAAAATGTTTGGGATGCAATAGTCCTGTGTAATTTATGAAATAGACTGGGCAATCCAGAAGGAAAACTTTACTTACATTTGTCCTATTTTTCTTCCACCTGAATTTAAAGGAGGGATTTGAATGGTTTGTATACCCTGTGCAGTTAATTTTGTTTATTATTATTATTTTATTTATTGTTACTACTTATTCTTTCCTAACTTGATTGTATACTGAGACAGGTATAGCTGTATATGATTTCTTTCAGGTTGCAAGAACACAAAAATATTTTTTAAATTTCAGGTTCATTTTATCCTGTCCCGTGTGGAATATGCAACAAAAAATAATGTGAAAAAGTTTGGCATTAACAAATTACTGGACACTGGAATCTACAAGGCAGCATTTCCCCTTCATGATGTAAGTCCAGTGCTTGATACTAAAATACACTTTGAAATAGAGATCTGAACTATATCTAGAGGACTTTAAATCAAAGGATACAAGCACTTTTCATTGCCTTGTTCCTAGACTGGTATTATATCCACAGAGAAGAATAGGACGTGGTTTGGCTAAAGAGATTTTCTTCCAAAGCCCTGTTGGTTAAAAATGTATTTCTATAAATGAAAAACA